>OZ023336.1:11857224-11884724 GCA_964007535.1 Brachyptera risi | reverse complement strand
ATGCTATTTTGAAAATAGATTTCGGGGCAGAAGCAGGGCAGTACGACCAAAGATGTCAAAGGCACAAGCCAACAAAAAAAATCGGCATAATCGAAAGTTTGGGAATAATGAAAGGGGTAACTTAAGGGTACAGACCCCCTCATTTGAAATGTAATTAAGGGCAGAAAAAGGGCAGCACAAATGAAAATTTCAAATGCACAAACCGGCACAAACCGGCACAAACCGGCACAAACCGGCACAAAAGAAGCAAAATCTACCGGCGTGATCGGTTATTCAATTTGGTTGAAGGATTGCTCACAAACCCTCAGCACCCCGTTATGTGAGAACTTATTTCGGAGAAGAAGGAGGGCATCACAAACAGAAATTACAAACCAGCACAAACCAGCACAAACCTGCACAAACCAGCAAAAACCAGCACAAACCTGCACAAACCAGCACAAACCAGCACAAACCAGTAAAAACGATTGCCATATTCAGAAGAGGGAGGGATGATGCAAGGATGATGAAGGGAAGGATAATAAAGAAGAGAATGATGAAGGGATGATGAAGAGGAGGATGATGAAGACTGATGAAGGGATGATGAAAGGGAATGATGAAAGGATGATGAAGAGGCGGATGATGAAGACTGATGAAGGGATGATGAAAGGGGATGATGAAGGGATGATGAGGAGGAGGATGATGAAGACTGATGAAGGAATGATGAAAGGGGATGATTAGGGGATGATGAAGGGATGATGATGAAGAGGAGGATGATGTTGGTGAGGATGATGATGAAAGGGGATGATGATGAATGGATGATGACGAAGAGGAGGATGATGATGGTGAGGATAATGATGGGATGATGAAGGGGAGAATGATGAAGGTAAGGTGAAAGGGGATGATGATGGGATGATGATGAATGGATGATGATGAAGAGGGATGATGATGGGATGATGATGAAGGGATGATGATGAAGAGGAGGATGATGATGGTGAGGATGATGATGGGATGATGAAGGGGAGAATGATGAAGGGAAGATGACGAAGAGGAGGATGATGATGGTGAGGATGATGATGGGATGATGAAGGGGAGAATGATGAAGGGAAGATGACGAAGAGGAGGATGATGATGGTGAGGATGATGATGGGATGATGAAGGGGAGAATGATGAAGGGAAGGTGAACAGGTATAGCAGCCCTTGAACACTCATTTGCAGATTTTCATGAGTAGGCCTACTAGCACACAATGTATGAAAAAAGAATCGAAAATAAAAAACAAATCAGGGAACGATTAGAAATCGAATAGTCAATTTATAACTTGATGCGGTTGATTGTTCAATTCGGCATGAGTAGGCTATACGATCTTCAGTCTACCAATCAGGACGAGACTTGATTTCTGCCTCCGTGCCAACAGGCGAGATCAGCAGGAATGCAACTTTCAGGATTCCAAGTTTTCTTTCTCTCTCTCTCCATCTCTCTCCCACTCCCACTCCCCCCCACACACACACACACTCTCTGTCTCTCGTTCTTCAACACAAGCGAACTCTCTCTCTCTCTCTCTCTCTCTCTCTCTCTCTCTCTCTCTCTCTCTCTCTCTCTCTCATGTCCGATAAGAGCTTCTTAACTCAGGCACAACGTATTCTTGACCATCTGGCAGTGGGAGGTCTTTTCAGCAATGTTTTTTTCCATCTCACAGATTGTTTTTAGAGTTCTGGTTTTGCACCAAAGATCGCCGCCTGCTGTAGCCTACTTCCCTAACCTCTGATGACAATTCTTCCCCTGCTCTTTGCGGTACATTTCGGCTAATGTTCTGGTAATTGGCATTCTCTTGTATTGGACGTAAATTACGCCGGTAACATGACGTTTCGAAGTGTGTCAAGACTTATAGCTCCACCTCCGTTTCGATCAGCCTGGAAGCTCTTGTAAGAAGCTAGCTCAATGCTGGCCGATTATAATCAAAGTCAATTCATCTAAATATCAGTTTTTCTTGTGCCAATGGGTTCTGACAACATTAATTCATGATTTATTCACCAGGCAAACGCAGTATGCGTTGTAAGATGAGCGAGATATCTGAATATAAGGTTTTATGATCAAAGTCGTGTAAGTAGTTCCACCTTGCTACTTCATCGACTCTGGTATAATCAAAAACTCTACACACCTTGACGCGTATAAAGTACTTCATTTTTAGGTAAATATCGAATCTAGAAAGCAGTGAATCTTGACAACATAATTCTGCTATTTTTTTTATCTATCTGATGAATAAAAACAGTTCATTGAATTTATTTCTCATTAAGTTATTCTATTAGGTGTTTTTGAATAGTGAGATTGAGTCGGCCGTGACTGTTATTAAGGAACCATCCCTGTATTGACCTGAATGACAGAAGGAAATTATGAAATACTCTGTCAGGATGGTCGACCATGGAGGAAATCGAACCCCGGTCTCCTGAATGACGGTTCAGTGTATTAACCACTCAGCCACCTCTTCTCAGTGGATTTAACAATTGATATACTACATCAGAATTCAAACAGAAACTCAGATCTTGTGGAAGTGCAGTATACTTTCTCGCGCTCTTTTTCAATAGAGTATTGAATTCAAAAATTTGAAAAATCAAATGCTAATATCATAGCAATATCTTTTATGACAAGAATAATATGTTTTATTTATTATTAAAAGAGAAGTGAAGAAGTTTTTTATTTGTTTGAATTGTAATATTGAGTCAACTAGCTGCTATCCAGACATTTCTTGTGATGTATATTTTTGTATGACAACATAATTAGTAGACCCACAGAAAAGTCTGTTTTGACTTTGTGGGTCTACGATATTTGTAAACAACTCATATTTTGTTAAATAAAAATCTTCTCAAAAAAAAAAAAATCATGATTAACCTCGAACCAATCAACCCTCAACATCATTGCTCATTAACAAATTACCTCAATCTGGGTGAAATTATGGTTACTGATTACAGTATACGGTTACGGATTGATATTATAGGCCTAGTATTGTATTGATTTTGTATTGGTTGGTATTGATTACGGTTATTGTATCACTGATGTCAATTTCACAAAAACCCGAACCTAACTCAACCAATAAATGGTATCATCTCTAAACTTGAATGATTCTGATGAATGAATGTAATCAGAGATTGAATGAATGATAAACTAGTCAAACGCGAAATATGCGTTGTAAGATGAGCGAGATATCTGAATAAGGTATAATAACAGTCCTACATTTGCTACTTTATCGACTCTGGTAATCTACACACTTTGTCCTTCATTCAATTGCTACTTTATCTTCTTT
The DNA here is from genome assembly GCA_964007535.1 of Brachyptera risi. Lineage (NCBI taxonomy): Eukaryota > Metazoa > Arthropoda > Insecta > Plecoptera > Taeniopterygidae > Brachyptera > Brachyptera risi. The sequence goes on along the minus strand of OZ023336.1, from coordinate 11,881,449 downwards.
GGTATTCAACACACCTTGACGAATATAAAGGATAGTTAATTCTCGGGCAAATATCGAATCTAGGAAGCAGTGAATCTTGGCTCATTTCCATATATTTAGTGTATGGAAACAGTTATTTGAATTCTTTTCTTCAAAACGGCTGATTCGAATTGCTTACAAAATGATGGTTATGTGTATCATTCATGTTTAAACACTCAGAGAAAAATTTATTCTTTTCAGAGAGGTTTCATTTTTTCAAATTTTCTCACCCAGCCTAATCTCATGGGGTTTTTAAAAACTTTGACATGATATTTCTCAAAATCTAACCGACCGATTCATTCCAAAAACTATACAGTTCAAAGTTGTAAAAGTTGGCCCGTACAAAAAAAGTTTCATGTAGATCAGTCAAACCTTGCGACCTGTGGAGTGCTTACAAAAAAAAACACAGACAAAGCCCTATAAGAGTGGGATGGAGACTTCGCTACGCTCATCTGAAAAGCAAATCTTGACGTGCGACGTGGCTCCATTCAAATCAAATTAGAAAAAATCACAAAATAAGAATGAATCTAATTGGCGCAAAAGTGTTCAATGCACTTTTACCTCTTCTTTAGAACCTTCAGTAAGATACGTTTAAGAATCACGTAACTTATATACCATCTTTCTCACAGATAGGCCTATGCAGCTGATATATCAGATTCTTCCATGGATTCGAAATGAGGATTTGTTCGGACTGATTTGCTTATTCTTCAACATTACCGACTGGGAGTTCTGGTTCGAAGGTGAACCTGCATGTGTTTTTTCATTCTTTTTATTGTATGTATTCAGATGAATACCGAATATGAGTACATGAATATCATCATACAGTGATATAGCGAACATGATACATGACTAACATTGGTTGATTAGCGCACAATAATAATAACTACAATTAAATGATTGAACGTATAACAATCCATTTGATAATGATATATTTAATTCTGTTATTGAAAAACGAACCTCACAAAAGCCGAAGGTATAGCTGAAGGTATGGGTATAGGTGGTAAGGGTGAAAACATCAGTTGATCATATTTATTCATTATATGCATTTCTAAAGGAAATAAGTTCATCTTTGTTTCTGTTTTGCTGACATATTGATGTCAATAACCTTTCAGAACTTATCATCACGAGGGGATATTCTACTTACTTCTTGCCACCTTCATGTCGCTGACATAAGCAGTTGAAATACCGCTCAGATATAATGTATAAGCTCATATATTGCTCATCACGATGAGAGATTAACGAAAGTTACGGGCATTTTTCAAAAATTATTACAATACACTTCTTGGAATGCATTCGATATTCGTAAGAAACTTATGACAGTGAGCCCATATTCGTATGAAAATAATGATGTACGAAAAATTGGTTTCAAAATCATCCAAGTCTAAATGAATCATTGATACATATGATATTGATAGAGAATAGACATGGAATTACGCCATGTCATTTTATCAACCATTTCTTCGTTATTTGATCATTGCCATTTGATTTTGTTCATATAGCCTATTGAAGATCATTTTTACTCTGATCAATTTTTCAATCAAGTAAACTAACACCATTATTACGAACTGTTTGTACATAATTCAAATATAAATGAATGATTTGATGAGAATATCAATATCATTTTCAATTTCATCCTTTCTCTCTCGATACATGAGATTCATTTGATTGAATACATGTAGATGATGAATTGCCTTCCGGTTCCGGTATATATCTTCAGAATTTCACAAAACTCGAATAATCATTCGTAGATCATTCACCAAATGGTCGATAATATCAGTATCTAGGCGAGGGTGTGGGGAGGGGTGATGTAGAGGAAGGAAGAGGAAAGGAGGGGGTGGGAGGAAAGGGAGAGAAAGACGTCACCAAGAATCTTCCTCACCCCTCATAAAACATCCCACATTTACAACAATTATTCCTCACTAATCCTGAATTCGAACGCCAGTGACGGGTCCCAGATGCCCGTAGGAATCATATCTCATCCCCAAACAGTAATTCCCAGTTGTTCCCAAATCAACGCATGGTTCTAGTAATTAGTGAAGTTTGCCAGTGAAAGGGTTGACGCGGGGGGGGGGGGAGGGGGGGGGGGCGGTATTCAGGGGTTCTGGTGCGTGATGATGTACAGATGTAGGCCGGGGCGACAGTCGGTGATTGCTGTAGTTTTTACTCGTCTTCGTGGTTGCTGTTGGAGAAACAACAACAATTATAAATAGTCGTCGTTTGGATTTATGTTTCATTCCGTTACATTTCTATATGTTACGACGCATTCTTTGAGGTCTGACTTTTCATAGTATTCACCTGATTTCATTCTGGAATTTATTCACCATCCTATCCCACCTCTTCACGATAAGAGTCATACACAGACACTTGTGAAACCCATGAAGTAGGCCTACACAACACGTGAATATTCACAAATTACGATTTTTAACATATTATCATCAAGGCTAGTCTATTGGTAATCATAGAGTTTGGGTGACAAGCTCCGTGACTGTTTTTTTCTTTTTTTTATATTGGGTTTTAACGACGCACTATACTGATGGCTACGATCTATTGGCGTCGGTGGATGATGAATGAGATGGTGGGATGATGAGATGAAAGGTTATTTTATTATGTGTTTTGGATGGTGGGAAGGAGTCGGTCGTGGCCTGTTGTTAAGGAACCATCCCAGTATTGACCCGAACGACAGAGGGAAGCCACGAAAACCCTGTCAGGATGGTCGACCATGGCGGGAATCGAACCCCGGTGTTCCGAATGACGGTTCAGTGTGTTACCACTCGACCACGCGTCTCGATTCCGTGACTATCATCATACCATCAGGAAGCAACAAATTAATCCTCAGTAACACCTGGAATCAAGCTTTTCAGGTATAGATATCAGAATTGTGTATCAAAACACAGCTCAAAACTAGTAACCACCACTAGCATATTGAAAAAGCAAAGCTAACTTGCTTATAGTTATTTCTCATCATTTCAATTTTTCAATGATTACTAAATCAATCAATTGTTCCCAATCAGTGCCCCATCTGAACGATCCTACTTTGTCCTCAATGACTTGGGGTCGTTTCACACGGTATCAATAAAATTTGAAAACAATGATTAATTATCATAAAAAGATACAAATATTGTCACACCACATCGTATAGTCATTATACTATACTAATACCCAACCGTCACTTGGAGGAAATCTTTCTGTAAGCTCACTTCTTCTTTAATTGTATTCACGACAAAAGAATTCGTCTACAGAGAAAACAATTGTAGAAACTTCCGTCATTACATAATCTAGCTGATACTTCAACGGTTCGACCTTTTTGAAAGACGCAGTTGTATTTATTATCATGAATCTTGTCCTAAAAAATCATATTGTCTTCAAAATTCACAGCCATATAAATAACTATTTAACAGTGATATTTGGGTGGTCACATATTTCTACGAGAACAAAACGTGATTCATTTGTATTTGTTTCTAATTAATTATCATTCAAGATGAATTCAGGAAATAATATATAAAATGAAAAAAAATACATTGAAATGTATCTAATATTGATATATATAACCAGTTTTTCTTTTTCTCGACCTCCCACAATGATTGAGAATTAAGATGAGAACTACAGCGCCAATTGTCTTTATCCGGCAAACATCTGAACTAGTTTCCCATCCTTCTTTGTCTCGTTCCTAGTTGAATAATCCATCTCATTTCACCATCTTTCATCCTGTACACTCGCTGACTGCTGGGCGGATACCAGCGGTCCTGATTACAGACCTGCGACACAAAAACTAGATAGCGTTTGGATGGAAAATATTCGGAATAATATTCGATGGAACTGAAGGAATATATAATTCGATAGTTTTTTACTTCATCAATGAGTATATAATCAATAATAATTAATAATAATAATAATAATTTTTTTATTTCCAAATTTGTGTTTACAAATTATCACCCTATTCACAAGGGTGTTTGGAAAATTCTATATACATATATTAAAAACAGGAATGCAATAAAAATAACTTATAACATACAACAATTCAACAACAATATAAGAAACCAATCTTAAAAATAATAACACAATTGAGAAGTAAGAAAAAAAAATAAGAAATAATTGATTACAATAATAATTATTGATAACAATGAACCAAATACCTCACCCCACGAAACTAGAATTATACTGAATATTAAAGACAATGATGCATTAAATATAATTAAATGTAATTGATCTAGAAGAGGACATTCATAAATGCAGAAGAAAAATTGTAATTCATTGTGAATTGTATACTTAATTTCAACTTGAATTTCGACCAGCAAGGTATTCCTCTATATTATAATATACTTTTTCTGACAAAAGACATTTCAATATGTATTGAGAAGTTTCAAGTTTTTCAATATTTTTAATAGAACTTGGAAGTTTATTATATAATTCTCATATATAAGACAAGGACTGAGTCTGATACTCAAAAATGATGAATGTATCATAAAAATTATTATGTAAATGATGTATGTAGAAATGATGTACTGAGAGAAAATGTTTTCATTTATGCTATTGTAGTAATGACTATTTCACATTAGGACGGATGTGTATTGTATTTGCATCATATTCATTTCTTTCAAAATGCCCAAAATGTTGAATATTTTCTCTTTCATATATTATATAAATATATATATGTATATATATATATATATATATATATATATATATATATATATATATATATATATATATGTATATATATATATGTATATATATATATATATATATATGTATATATATATATGTATATATATATATATATATATATATATATATATATATATATATATGTATATATAAATATATATATATATATATATATATATATATATATATATATATATATATATATATATATATATATATATATATATATATATATATATACAGATTAAACTGTAACACTGACGCTTCTTATATCACATGAGTGATCAAGAATAAAGTTATATTATAATTGAAACAAAAAAATGATATCAATATAGCATAGAACTTTATAGATGAGTAGAAAAAAACCTTCATTGGTCCCCGACTAAATTAGAAAACAGGATAATCATCAATATGAGTAAAACATAGATTGATAGAGAGAAATAGAAATCGATTGAAAATATCACATACTATAGTACATAAAAAAACTGATTGAATGGGAAAAAGTCAAATTCAAAATGGGATTCATTGGAATAATAAGGAGATTCAGTTCAGTGAAACGATGATTTTACAAATGATCCTTCAAAATCAATTCCATTTCATATTTTCATTCCATTTATTTAGTAGTCCGAATTGATGATTGCATATAGGATTATGCAAACAATATATGGCAAGTCATGAAAAATACATCAGATACAAAATAGAAGCGAAGTGAGTGCTATTTCTTATAAATACCCAACACATACAACTTCGTCCAGTAATGAAAAATTATAGTAAAATGATGAATTCCAACGGAGTCTTAAAGTGCTGACATTCCGATTCGATATTTCAAAAAGTTACCTGTATGGAACGTTTACAAAAGCCACTAAAAAAATCGAAATTAGTTTCCCTGGCTCCCACAAGAAGACGTATAAATTCTATTTCCTTCAGGGTATAGGCCGTACGTTTCAAGGAAGTAAGGATTAGTTGACTGATGATTTCTTTTTTCTTCTCATTGATACTGTGGGACTATTGATTGAATAGGTTAATATTCCAAGATTCACAAACTAAGATCATCTACATATCCTACTGGGGATATCTCTGATATCTTGACAATATCTTCAGAGTCTTAGCCTGATAGACCAACTTATGGATTGGGATTAGTTGATTATCACTTGATGTGAGCGAATAACACACGTGACCAAACATGATAATGAGGTTATTAACCAATTATTCTCCAATCCACTAATTTTCAGTTGATAAAACCGGCCAATCACCATCTCAATATCAACCTCAATATGACCTTGATTTGATTCACACAAAGATGTATTGAACACTTCTCAAGTAACCATCGGGTTTTAATTGGGGAAATTACCGTTTATTGAACGTTTCAGGATAAACAGATACTCGAATTATTGAATTATCTCATATTGCTACAGTTAAGATACATTGAAGATTGTGTTGGATTGTCGCTTGAAGATGGTGTCCGCACTTCCTACCCCTCCCATGTTAGGATTATTATGTTGATAATATGTTCTCGATCCAACAATTCGTTTTGAATTAGGGGTAGATCACGCAACGGATGTGGATGTTTAAAAAAAAACATCTATGAAACAACATCTTCATACTTGAAAACCACCTACAATATTTCAAATATCACCGTGATTGGTCTTTTGATAGGCGCTAGGGGCACTATTACAAGTTTGTTTGTAGATTTTTGTGGGAAATTTAGTCTAAACAGTGATTTCATCAATTTGATAGGTATTTTAGCCTTGAAAGGATCTATTGCCATTTTGAGAAACCATTTGTACTCATCACATTCATAGCATAATTATTCTTAATTTTTTAAAAATTATTTTCATATCGTTTTCATATCTCTGTTCATACCAATACTTTTTCATATCAGGCTACTGTGTATTACTCTCTCATTATTTTCTACAATCATTTTTTTATCTATCATCCATGTGTGATTTATTATTATTATGTGTTTTTCTACTTCATTAATTTTGTATTTGGTTATTATTATGTGTCAAAAGGCAATCATGTATACCATGACATAGTCTAATGAAGATTAATATATATAACAATACACGGTGTACGTTAGAGAACTATTGACTGTGCGTAGATAAGTGGTGATAAAAGGAACCTACTTTGATCAATGACGTCAGTTCAGCTAATAACAGCTGTCATCAAGCTTGTCAGTCTGTCAGCCGTTTCTATGAAACAACACTAGGTAGAGCAGCTATCAATATATCTCAGGAAGTACTCAGGAAATGGAACGTGTTTTCGAATTAGTGAAGTCACCATCTCCTGGCCGCAAACCAACGCAACCCTCAGTGCATCTTGGCTACAATATACAATAATCCTCATTAAATAAACACAAATGACGTGAATCACTATTTTGTCGACCCAATAGAATTAATAGAAATCAAGAAGATTTTATCTCTTTCTCAATTCAAAACAATCAGTCTTCTGACCGACTGATTATCGTCTACGTCCCCATAAAAAATGATGAATTTTAGGGGTTTTGGTGTCTTGAAGTTCGGATGATAATGAGATTAGTGACCATGGTTACGATCAGAAAACAACCCCACATTCAGTATCACCTAAACTGAGCGTCCAATTAGATCTGATTGGTGCTGATATACCAATAATTCAAACTGGCAGTTAATTGTTGTCACCATGGTTACACATATTATTCGTTCTTACTAACTCTCAGAATAAGACTGAATGAACTGATCATACCCTAACCTGAGAAGTGATAGTTTCTACTTTATAGTATAAACATTGTAACTTGATAACAGAGCGATTGGCACTAATGAAGATATAAGTTACTCCACTGATATCAGCAGAAGCGTCTCGTTATATCAAGAGTTAATTGGATCTTAGATTGCTGGAATAGTAATTATAATGATCAGAATGAAGAGTCAACAATGGAGTTATAATTAAGGGATGGAGAGAAGATAAAAAAGCAGACTTCCAGTTCGATGGGTTAATTGGAATTTTAATTATCGGAATATTGATATAGAAAAGTAGTCAAAAAAATGGATAAAACATTTTTATATACTCTTGTCTCCACGAAAGATGTATAGCTATTGTACAAACTGAATACTGTGAGAACTGTGTGGATTGTGAAAAAACCCAAACGTGTAACACTTTTCAAACGTTGATCATTTTCATACTTCACTTTTCATACATCACTTTTCAAAAATGTAACACTTTTCAAGCATGTAGTACTTTTCAAACATGGACATTTTTCAAACATGTGACACTTTGCAAGCATTTTACACCTCTCAAGCATATTACACTTTACAAACATATGACACTCATCAAGCATGTATGATACTTCTCAAGCATGTGGCACTTTTAAGGCATGTGGCACATTTCAAGCATGTGGCACTTTTCAAGCATGTAGCACTTTTCAAACATAGACATTTTTCAAACATGTGACACTTTTCAAGTATTTTACACCTCTCAAGCATATTACACTTTACAAACATATGACACTCATCAATCATGTATGACACTTCTCAAGCATGTGGCACTTTTCAAGCATGTGGCACTTTTCAAGCATATGGCACTTTTCAAGCATGTGGTTCTTTTCAAGCATGTGGCACATTTCAAGCATTTGTTGGACTTTTCAAGCATGTGAAACTTTTCAAGCATGTGAAACTTTTCAAGCATGTGGCACTTTTCAAGCATGTGGCACATTTCAAGCATTTGCGGGACTTTTCAAGCATGTGGGACTTTTCAAGCATGTGGCACTTCTCAAGCATCTGGCAATTTTCAAGCATGTGGGACTTTTTAAGCATGTGACACTTTTCAAACATGTGACACTTAATTTCCAAACATGTAACGTGAACATGAAACAAGAAAGTGAATATCATTCCGAGAGAAAAACATTGGAATCAACAAAATCATACATTTGAACCAATTTAATTGAGGTTTATGTTTGTCATTTTGTTAGGCCACCGCCAACTCTTGTGGATACTAGTATAGTGAGGTGGGTTCATGCCAGTTGAGTTAACGGCGCCAATCGTCCGTCTCCCGTATCAATCAGTACCGAACATCTGGAGTGTCGATCCATCAACAGGAGACAACAGTCTTCAGTTCTTTGTTCTGCACTTCTTAGTTCGTTCGTGTGATAATTCAGGCATACTGGTGGGTGAAATTAATTGGCATTTCAAGAAATATGTCACATATATTGACCATATATATATAGCTTATATATATATATATAGATATATATATATATATATATATATATATATATATATATATATATATATATATATATATACATATATTCATATATATATATATATATATATATATATATATATATATATATATATATATATATATATATATTTATACACAAATAAGAATACATAGACTAAATATTGTCCATATATATAATAATATAATATGTAATATATATATATATATATATATATATATATATATATATATATATATATATATATATATATATATATATATATATATATATATATATATATATATATATATATATATACAAATAAGAATACATAGACTGAATATTGTCTAGTGCCAATGGAAGTATCGATGTTGCCAATCCAGATGGTGAATTATGTGATCAGTGAAACATCCTAAAATGAAATAAATTCGACGATAAAATAATTCATATAATTTGTTTATCGTCATTGAGGAATCATACACAACTGTTGAATGAAGACCGGTATTCTCATCAATGAGAATGTATTCATTGCTTTATTATATATTATATATTGCTACATTATATACTCATATATATTGCATATATTGTATGCATTGCTGAGTTTAGGTAAGTGATGGCGAGTGTAAAAAAAAAAAATCCAGTTAGGCTTAGCCTATTATAAGAGTAGGTTGAAATCAATAGAATGGGTTACCATGGTTATAACTACATTCAAACTGCCAGTCAAAGCTATTCCCAAATTAGTAATTCAGACACTAATTTCCGTTATCACTCAGTCCAGTCTCCAGTTAGCCGTAATCTGACAGTTGGTGAAAACAGATAGTATGGGTTACCACGTTGGTAACAAAATTGTAAACTGTCAGTTAAGAGTTACTCCCACGTTGGTAATTCCAACACTTCAAGTGGTGAAATTATTCAAATATTATGAAAGTCAATAAAATTCGTGATCGAAAAAATATCGAAAACATGTTTCCATTTCTACGTAAGATTTTTTTTTATTGTTTCTTGTAATCTCTGAGCTAACTAAGACTACACAACAGAACATGGTTTTTACGACATAAACTAACTAATGAAGAGTTTTAATTAAAAAAAAATAACACACAAATGCTACCAACATTACCATAAACATGCCCGGTGTCATGTTGGCCGCCCTGACCTCGCTCGCTCGGTCGGTCGGTAACTGCAGTCTCACCGCCGGGCGGTCGCTCGCTCGCGTAAAGAACACCACCACTTTAGCGGGCCGTGAGCAAGGAGGTTGAGCGAAAACCAAAGAGCGCAATAAATCGTGTTTAAAGTAGATACAGTTGACAGCGGAAAGAGTTATCTCTTTCAGTATGAGACGTTGAGGGCTTGACAAAAACATACGGACACTCGGATTGGCGTGGAAATAGACCTGTATGGTGACGTAATATGGGTCGTATTCAGATATTTTGCGTCCCTAGGTCCGCATTTTTGAGGTGCGTTGCCCCCCCCTCCCCTTGCTACCCCTCCTCAAGTATGTTGATTTATTTAGAATAACTAGTCAAACGCGAAATATGCGTTGTAAGATGAGCGAGATATCTGAATAAGGTATAATAGTCCTTGAAGTAGTTCTACCCTTGCTACTTCATCGACTCTGGTATTCTACACACCTTGATATCTGAATAAGCTATTAAAGTCGTTAAAGTAGTTCTACTCTTGCCACTTCATTGACTCTGGTATTCTACACACCTTGACGCATATAAAAAATACTTCATTGTTGGTCAACTCTTGAATCTAGAAAGCAGTGAATCTCGACAACTTAATTCTGTCACAATTTTTATGATATATTTTATGAATATTATCAGTCATTTTATTTTTTTTCTTCAAAACGACTGATCAGAATTGCTTAAAAAATAATGCGTAAAATCCATGTATACACATTTACAGAAAATTTCGTCTCATTTGGAGAGATTTTATTTTTCAACATTTTCCGCCCAGCCAAATCTTATGGGGTTTTTAGAAACTTTGAGATGATGATTCTCAAAATCGGTTCGACCGATTCATCTCAAAAACTATACAGTTCTAAGTTGGATGAGTTTGCGTTTACAAAAAAAGTTTCATGTTGATCAGTCAACCCTTGCGACCTGTGGAGTGCTTACAAAAAACAAAAAAAAACACACAGACAAAGCTCTATAAGAGTGGGATGGAGACTGCGCTACGCTCATCAATCAACCATCTCAGAAATATGACGAGCTCTAGGTTTGTATTCAGAAGAACATTCATAATCATTGTGTTGAGCCATCTCTAGGTGAACTGTCAATGAGAAGAATCATTGTATTAATTTTGATCGTCACTGAATAATAACATGCTGAAATAATAACACATGTTGAAATAATAACACATGTTGAAATAATAACACATGTTGAAATAATAACACATGTTGAAATAATAACACATGTTGAAATAATAACACATGTTGAAATAATAACACATGTTGAAATAATAACACATGTTGAATTAATAACACATGTTGAATTAATAACACATGTTGAAATAATAACACATGTTGAAATAATAACACATGTTGAAATAATAACACATGTTGAAATAATAACACATGTTGAATTAATAACACATGTTGAAATAATAACACATGTTGAAATAATAACACATGTTGAAATAATAACATGCTGAAATAATAACACATGTTGAAATAATAACACATGTTGAAATAATAACACATGTTGAAATAATAACACATGTTGAAATAATAACACATGTTGAAATAATAACATGCTGAAATAATAACACATGTTGAAATAATAACACATGTTGAAATAATAACACATGTTGAAATAATAACATGCTGAAATAATAACACATGTTGAAATAATAACACATGTTGAAATAATAACACATGTTGAAATAATAACACATGTTGAAATAATAACACATGTTGAATTAATAACACATGTTGAATTAATAACACATGTTGAAATAATAACACATGTTGAAATAATAACATGCTGAAATAATAACACATGTTGAAATAATAACACATGTTGAAATAATAACACATGTTGAAATAATAACACATGTTGAAATAATAACACATGTTGAAATAATAACATGCTGAAATAATAACACATGTTGAAATAATAACACATGTTGAAATAATAACACATGTTGAAATAATAACATGCTGAAATAATAACACATGTTGAAATAATAACACATGTTGAATTAATAACACATGTTGAATTAATAACACATGTTGAAATAATAACACATGTTGAAATAATAACACATGTTGAAATAATAACACATGTTGAATTAATAACACATGTTGAATTAATAACACATGTTGAAATAATAACACATGTTGAAATAATAACACATGTTGAAATAATAACACATGTTGAAATAATAACACATGTTGAAATAATAACACATGTTGAAATAATAACACATGTTGAAATAATAACACATGTTGAAATAATAACACATGTTGAAATAATAACATGCTGGAATAATAACACATGTTGAAATAATAACACATGTTGAAATAATAACACATGTTGAAATAATAACACATGTTGAAATAATAACACATGTTGAAATAATAACATGCTGAAATAATAACACATGTTGAAATAATAACACATGTTGAAATAATAACACATGTTGAAATAATAACACATGTTGAAATAATAACATATGTTGAAATAATAACACATGTTGAAATAATAACACATGTTGAAATAATAACACATGTTGAATTAATAACACATGTTGAATTAATAACACATGTTGAAATAATAACACATGTTGAAATAATAACACATGTTGAAATAATAACACATGTTGAAATAATAACACATGTTGAAATAATAACACATGTTGAAATAATAACACATGTTGAATTAATAACACATGTTGAATTAATAACACATGTTGAAATAATAACATGCTGAAATAATAACACATGTTGAAATAATAACACATGTTGAAATAATAACACATGTTGAAATAATAACACATGTTGAAATAATAACATGCTGAAATAATAACACATGTTGAAATAATAACACATGTTGAAATAATAACATGCTGAAATAATAACACATGTTGAAATAATAACACATGTTGAAATAATAACATGCTGAAATAATAACACATGTTGAAATAATAACACATGTTGAAATAATAACACATGTTGAAATAATAACACATGTTGAAATAACAACATGCTGAAATAATAACACATGTTGAAATAATAACACATGTTGAAATAATAACATGCTGAAATAATAACACATGTTGAAATAATAACACATGTTGAAATAATAACATGCTGAAATAATAACACATGTTGAAATAATGATATTGAAATTTTTTTAAGGTTGGACAAATAATATTACAGAGTTTATATAATTGTACATCAGCAGAAAACTGTGTCAATATGAAGCATTGTTTTCAATGCTCTCCATGCATCATTTGCATGGTATCTCAATACGTGAATATCAAATTATATGAAAATATACGATTCTTTGAGATATTTACACTTATTATTGGATTTGAAAGAGGCTGTCGCCCCCTAAAAATGTGCCACCCCGTGAGAATTTGCCACCCCTTGAGAATTTGCCGCTCCTTGAGAATTTACCACCCCAGGCCCGGGTCTATTGGGCCTAGGCCTTGATACGGCCCTGGACGTACCAGAATGCGACTTTTAAAATGTGATTGTTGTTTGCGTAACGACCCCACCAATGATTGAGTTATACGGGGGTACGAATGAGCAGGTGATAAGGATAACATGAAGTAATGATGATTGAAAGGACGGTCACACAAACTCATGCCTTATGCGGGACAGAGACGTCGTTAGGACTTGTGTATTGGGACCCCGCACAGGTTACATGAATAAAATCACCGCCCAGCTGGACACCTGCCACGCGCGAAAAGGGGGTCTGGGGGCGGAACCCCCCCAGCAGAGCCCCGCAAGGAAATTTTGAAAATATGGACATTTTCCAAGAGATTTTTGCGATTCACGAGCAGTTTCGGAATCCAATAATTGAATCATAATCGAGAAGAAAGAAGAAAGTGTGAAGTGGTAGAGTGCATACTGATACAATTGATCATATTAATTAGTCATCAACCAATCATATTATATTGTGTGTTTATTCGTAGGTCAACATTAAATATTTTCGAAGGAGGATAAGTTATTGAGGGGGCGCGAATGTCGACTGTCTGAGACAATCGTCTCAAGTGTCTGAGACCCCCTAACGACGGCCCTGATGCAGGACTCGAACCCATGCCCAATGGTTGCTCAAGCTGTTTCTGAGCAACGATGAGGGAGTCTTTTTCACGCATATTGGGTTCAAAGCTGCGTACTGTCATGATAATTAATCCATTCGATAATTGATGACGTGATTTGATTGATTAGCGTCGGATGAATGATTATTTAGACATGTTGGCGTCGGATGAATGATTATTGAGACATGTTGGCGTCGGATGAATGATTATTGAGACATGTTGGCGTCGGATGAATGATTATTGAGACATGTTGGCGTCGGATGAATGATTATTGAGACATGTTGGCGTCGGATGAATGATTATTGAGACATGATGGCGTCGGATGGATGATTATTGAGACATAATGGCGACGGATGAATGATTATTGAGACATATTGGCGACGGATGAATGATTATTGAGACATGTTGGCGTCGGATGAATGATTATTGAGACATGATGGCGTCGGATGGATGATTATTGAGACATAATGGCGACGGATGAATGATTATTGAGACATATTGGCGACGGATGAATGATTATTGAGACATGTTGGCGTCGGATGAATGATTATTGAGACATGTTGGCGTCGGATGAATGATTATTGAGACATGTTGGCGTCGGATGAATGATTATTGAGACATGATGGCGTCGGATGGATGATTATTGAGACATAAGGGCGACGGATGAATGATTATTGAGACATATTGGCGACGGATGAATGATTATTGAGACATGTTGGCGTCGGATGAATGATTATTGAGACATGATGGCGTCGGATGGATGATTATTGAGACATAATGGCGACGGATGAATGATTATTGAGACATATTGGCGACGGATGAATGATTATTGAGACATGTTGGCGTCGGATGAATGATTATTGAGACATGTTGGCGTCGGATGAATGATTATTGAGACATGTTGGCGTCGGATGAATGATTATTGAGACATGATGGCGTCGGATGGATGATTATTGAGACATGTTGGCGTCGGATGAATGATTATTGAGACATGTTGGCGTCGGATGAATGATTATTGAGACATGTTGGCGTCGGATGAATGATTATTGAGACATGTTGGCGTCGGATGAATGATTATTGAGACATGTTGGCGTCGGATGAATGATTATTGAGACATGATGGCGTCGGATGGATGATTATTGAGACATAATGGCGACGGATGAATGATTATTGAGACATATTGGCGACGGATGAATGATTATTGAGACATGTTGGCGTCGGATGAATGATTATTGAGACATGATGGCGTCGGATGGATGATTATTGAGACATAATGGCGACGGATGAATGATTATTGAGACATATTGGCGACGGATGAATGATTATTGAGACATGTTGGCGTCGGATGAATGATTATTGAGACATGTTGGCGTCGGATGAATGATTATTGAGACATGTTGGCGTCGGATGAATGATTATTGAGACATGATGGCGTCGGATGGATGATTATTGAGACATAATGGCGACGGATGAATGATTATTGAGACATATTGGCGACGGATGAATGATTATTGAGACATGTTGGCGTCGGATGAATGATTATTGAGACATGTTGGCGTCGGATGAATGATTATTGAGACATGATGGCGACGGATGAATGATTATTGAGACATATTGGCGACGGATGAATGATTATTGAGACATGTTGGCGTCGGATGAATGATTATTGAGACATGTTGGCGTCGGATGGATGATTATTGAGACATAATGGCGACGGATGAATGATTATTGAGACATATTGGCGACGGATGAATGATTATTGAGACATGTTGGCGTCGGATGAATGATTATTGAGACATGATGGCGTCGGATGGATGATTATTGAGACATAATGGCGACGGATGAATGATTATTGAGACATGTTGGCGTCGAATGGATGATTATTGAGACATGTTGGCGTCGGATGAATGATTATTGAGACATGTTGGCGTCGGATGAATGATTATTGAGACATGATGGCGTCGGATGGATGATTATTGAGACATGATGGCGTCGGATGGATGATTATTGAGACATGTTGGCGTCGGATGAATGATTATTGAGACATGATGGCGTCGAATGGATGATTATTGAGACATGTTGGCGTCGGATGAATGATTATTGAGACATGTTGGCGTCGGATGAATGATTATTGAGACATGATGGCGTCGGATGGATGATTATTGAGACATGATGGCGTCGGATGGATGATTATTGAGACATGTTGGCGTCGGATGAATGATTATTGAGACATGATGGCGTCGGATGAATGATTATTGAGACATGTTGGCGTCGAATGGATGATTATTGAGACATGTTGGCGTCGGATGAATGATTATTGAGACATGTTGGCGTCGGATGAATGATTATTGAGACATGATGGCGTCGGATGGATGATTATTGAGACATGATGGCGTCGGATGGATGATTATTGAGACATGTTGGCGTCGGATGAATGATTATTGAGACATGATGGCGTCGGATGAATGATTATTGAGACATGTTGGCGTCGGATGGATGATTATTGAGACATGTTGGCGTCGGATGAATGATTATTGAGACATGATGGCGTCGGATGAATGATTATTGAGACATGATGGCGTCGGATGGATGATTATTGAGACATGTTGGCGTCGGATGAATGATTATTGAGACATGTTGGCGTCGGATGGATGATTATTGAGACATGTTGGCGTCGGATGAATGATTATTGAGACATGTTGGCGTCGGATGAATGATTATTGAGACATGTTGGCGTCGGATGAATGATTATTGAGACATGATGGCGTCGGATGGATGATTATTGAGACATGTTGGCGTCGGATTAATGATTATTGAGACATGTTGGCGTCGGATGAATGATTATTGAGACATGTTGGCGTCGGATGAATGATTATTGAGACATGTTGGCGTCGGATGAATGATTATTGAGACATGTTGGCGTCGGATGAATGATTATTGAGACATGTTGGCGTCGGATGAATGATTATTGAGACATGTTGGCGTCGGATGAATGATTATTGAGACATGTTGGCGTCGGATGAATGATTATTGAGACATGTTGGTGTCGGATGAATGATTATTGAGACATGTTGGCGTCGGATGAATGATTATTGAGACATGTTGGCGTCGGATGAATGATTATTGAGACATGTTGGCGTCGGATGAATGATTATTGAGACATGTTGGCGTCGGATGAATGATTATTGAGACATGTTGGCGTCGGATGAATGATTATTGAGACATGATGGCGTCGGATGAATGATTATTGAGACATGTTGGCGTCGAATGGATGATTATTGAGACATGTTGGCGTCGGATGAATGATTATTGAGACATGTTGGCGTCGGATGAATGATTATTGAGACATGTTGGCGTCGGATGAATGATTATTGAGACATGATGGCGTCGGATGAATGATTATTGAGACATGTTGGCGTCGAATGGATGATTATTGAGACATGTTGGCGTCGGATGAATGATTATTGAGACATGTTGGCGTCGGATGAATGATTATTGAGACATGTTGGCGTCGGATGAATGATTATTGAGACATGTTGGCGTCGGATGAATGATTATTGAGACATGATGGCGTCGGATGAATGATTATTGAGACATGTTGGCGTCGAATGGATGATTATTGAGACATGTTGGCGTCGGATGAATGATTATTGAGACATGTTGGCGTCGGATGAATGATTATTGAGACATGTTGGCGTCGGATGAATGATTATTAAGACATATTGGCGTCGGATGAATGATTATTGAGACATGTTGGCGTCGGATGAATGATTTTTGAGACATGTTGGCGACGGATGGATGATTATTGAGACATATTGGCGTCGGATGGATGATTATTGAGTCATGTTAGGATGATGAGATAAAGGTGTTGTAGGCATAGAAGGGATGATGCGAAGGGACGGTCGTGGCTTATATTGTGGGAACTATCCCGGCATTGTAAACCACAGAGAGAAACCACGTGAAACTCATGTGGATATTTACGGTGGCGGGGATCGAACCTGGGTTCACTATTCTCCTTACCTCCCAGATTGAATGAAGCAAGCGCGTTAGCAACTCAGCTACATGTGTAGGTGAGTGGGATTCGATGTGGAAAATAAAGGAAATATGAGAAAAGTTTAAAACAGCAAGATATCATTCGAAAACAAAAGCATTTTCCAATGGTTTGTAATGAAGGGAAATAATGTTTGTAAAATGGAAATATATTTTTGAGGAAAGAAACACCAGTGAATGCGAAATAAGAATTCCATACGAGTGCCGCATCTTTCACCGACGTGCTCATCGTTATTGACGATTGGTTGTTTCGCTTTTGACTTACCTGAAAGATTCAACCGTGAAATGGAACATTTGCTGAACGAAAATCGGATGAAGCTCCAATGAAGAAGCTAGAATTTCAAAAACACTCAATTAAATCAATGGAGTTTAGTGTCGAAAATGGTGATCATGAGTAATAATCAATAACTATTAATTTTAATTCCACTATGATTACTAATTGGGTCTCTCCTTTTTAACGACACCTTGATAGAGGGGGGGGGGGGGTTGAGAGACAGAGATCTCGTATGGCTGAATGACTGCTGCAACAAGTGGCTGAGTGCATTCATTAATTTCTGCAAGGATGAAAACGTTGAAGAGTATTTTAGTCGGATCCAGACAAAGAGCGAAAAGTCACTCTAGTTTGATTCCTCATGCCCACAAATGATTACTTCCTTCCTTCCATTCTTTCTTCATCCATTTCTTTCTTTCCTCGTTCTTTCATCCTTCCTGTGTTTCTTCCTTTCTTCCGCTCTTTCTATATTTCTTTCTCCGCTCTCTTCTTGCTTCACTCATTTTGATCTCTCCTCATTTCTCATTTCTCTCTTCTATTCTCTCCCTTGCTCTCTATCTTTCTTTCTTTCTTTCCTTCTCTCTTCCTTATATACTCACTCTTTTCTTTATCTCCTCCTTTCTTCCTTCCATTCTTTCAGCAGTGTACCACTTCAAGAAATTCTTCAATGAACATGTCATCATAGTATCGTGAATTCATCAAGTTTTAAGATAGTTATACGTTAATAAATACCAAGAATGTGATGAAATTTATGAACGCTATATCTTAAAACTGATGAATTCACAAGAATATAATGTGATATTAATTCAGAGCACACAATTATTTTGTGATTTGTTCTCTGTTTTCGTTCAATGTCTCGGGTTCCTGAACATGGAACAAAATAGTGAAGCTGATTCTCTCTTTTGTACAAGCCAGGTGCATGAATCCTCTTAACAAAACATGGCGTATATGACCTTTGTGCTACGTACAAAATATCTTGAGCAACCGGCAACGTGCGCTGACCAATCAGAGAGAAAGTTACTCCGGGTCGCATGAACACTTGCTACGTGCGCTTAGAGATGGGCTGTGTTCATCTTTTCAAGAGGCAACGTGCGCTGGCCAATCAGAGAGCAAGTTACTCCGGGTCGCATGAACACTTGCTACGTGCGCTTAGAGATGGGCTGTGTTCATCTTTTCAAGAGGCAACGTGCGCTGGCCAATCAGAGAGCAAGTTACTCCGGGTCGCATGAACACTTGCTACGTGCATTAAGAGATGGGCTATGCTCATCTTTTCCAGAGGCAACGTGCGCTGACCAATCAGAGAGCAAGTTACCCCGGGTCACATGAACACTTGCTACGTGCGCTAAGAGATGGGCTGTGTTCATCTTTTCCAGAGGCAACGTGCGCTGACCAATCAGAGAGCTAGTTTCTCCCGGTGGCATGAACAGTTGCTACGTGCGCTAAGAGATGGGCTATGTTCATCTTTTCCAGAGGCAACGTGCGCTGACCAATCAGATAGCAAGTTACTTCCGGTCGCATGAACAATTGCTACGTGCGCTAAGAGATGGGCTATGTTCATCTTTTCCAGAGGCAACGTGCGCTGACCAATCAGAGAGCAAGTTACCCCGGGTCACATGAACACTTGCTACGTGCGCTAAGAGATGGGCTATGTTCATCTTTTCCAGAGGCAACGTGCGCTGACCAATCAGAGAGCGAGTTTCTCCCGGTTGCATGAACAGTTGCTACGTGCGCTAAGAGATGGGCTATGTTCATCTTTGTCAGAGGCAACGTGCGCTGGCCAATCAGAGAGCAAGTTACTCCGGGTTGCATGAACACTTGCTACGTGCGCTAAGAGATGGGCTATGTTCATCTTTTCCAGAGGCAACGTGCGCTGACCAATCAGAGAGCAAGTTACTCCGGGTTGCATGAACACTTGCTACATGCGCTAAGAGATGGGCTGTATATCTTTTCCAGAGGCAACGTGCGCTGACCAATCAGAGAGCAAGTTACTCCGGGTTGCATGAACACTTACTACATGCGCTAAGAGATGGGCTGTATATCTTTTCCAGAGGCAACGTGCGCTGACCAATCAGAGAGCAAGTTTCTCCGGGTTGCATGAACAGTTGCTACGTGCGTTAAGAGATGGGCTATGTTCATCTTTTCCAGAGGCAACGTGCGCTGAGACTCACAACGGAACGGGAAGTTTTGTTCACTTGTCTGAACTGTTAGAACCAACTTGTCGACTGCGATCCATAAACCGGTCTGCACGAGATATTATGTCAGTTTTTGGCAATCTTATTTGGGTAATCAATGGTCCAACAGTATTAAGAAGCTCATATGGTTTGATTGGATACATTTGGTGGAAGTTCAAGTATATTTTCGTGGTAACATAACCACAATTTGAAGTCTGGCTATGACGTCGTTATTGCGATCAACAGTGAACGTATTCGTGCGCAGAGCACATGTTGCCGGTGGCTCAAAGGATGTTGCACCTACACAAAGCAGAAGAGTAAACGTATACCTCTATAACTCCATCTCACTCTGTTTTGTTCTAAGCGTGCATTGTCCATCTCTACATCTCCTCAATGTTCTGTCCACCTTGGTCGAGCTCCCTTGCGCGCATGCGCGGCTTGACAAGACGAATGGGACCTGTTACTCGCCTTGATTCTAATATGCATCAAACCGTCGCCTATAACAACCGACCTCCGGGCTGACGGCTCGAGACGTCCGGCCGGTGATGGTTAGTAGGTAATGAGACGAACGGTCGGCTACTGGTGTAACTGATGTGAGCTGTTGGAATGTAGTATGGTCATATTCAAGAGAGATATAAAAGACATGTAGTGATTGAATGATTGTTAGGAACTATAGGTTATTTGAAGAGAAGTTTGATTCAGTTTTGAATGTTTGATGCTTTTCAAAGATGTAGTCGCGTTTTAAATTGAGAATCTCGACCTCGAGTATTGATGGGCAGCGGCGTAACAAGATACGACGAGATAAGCGAACGAAAGATGATTAGACGAGCTTTAGCGAGGATTCAATTTGACATAATAAAAAAAAATCGGTGTTCGTTTTTATGTTTTTTTTTGTCGGTTCTCCACAGGTCAAACGGCTACAGCTAGTTATCAACTCCAAACTTATTTTCGTCATGGTTCCTCATCTAACTTAGATCTGTTCAGTTTTGTGGCATTATTGTATCATAACTTTTTGTTTTGTCAATTTCAGAAATTTCATAAATACTTATTAGAATAACACGTCGGAAGAAAAAAATTACTTTCCGAAAAAAAGACATTTTGCTTGAAGTTGAGTTACATTATGATACACATTTCTGAGAACTTTCAGCTTGATCGGGTGAGCCATTTTGAAGAAAAAACATAAAATGTGCTAAATTGGTACCACTCGACTCAGTTTTTACCCTTTTCTAACTTGAATGTCACCCAATTGGCGAATGTAGGCAAAAGTTTGGCAAAAAAGTCGATCGACATACTATCACTATTCGCTCGTCTAAGAACGAATATATGGCGCGTTCTCCTAGTAAGATCAACGCTAGGAGGGCATAATGTATAGATTTGAGAGAGATACTCAATTTAATTCCTCCCTTTTTTACACATTTGCCTCAAGTCACTAAAGGCACTCAAGTTCTTTTAATTTACTCCAATATGAATGTGATTAGTTTTTCTATCTTCCTCATTTTCAGTCAATCCATGAAGTGAAGTACAATATTATTCACCACACATAAATTGATTGAATAATTTCACCCACTCATTGATCTCTGTTGAAATTTTTCACTTTACTTTTTGCTCCGCAAAAATGTGTACAACATCACTGAACTGAATCGGGGTGCCTGAAGAGCGTATACTGGAATAAAGATACTACCAAGAGCAAGAGTGAACTTGGCTTAGCGTGGTTGCTCAGAAAGAGGATGGCCTATTCGAGGAAACGATCATAACCTAACCCAAAACCCCTAACAAAAGCTCCTTTGTGCTCCCAACAATTCCCCGTAAAAGTAGCTTGTCTACGACATTTCTACACGCCAAGCCCTCCTTCACTCTTGGTAGTATCGCTATCCCAGTATTCGCTCTTCAGCGCCCCCTACGACATTTCTACACGCCAAGCCCTCCTTCACTCTTAGTAGTATCGCTATTCCAGTATACGCTCTCCAGCGCCCCCTACGACATTTCTACACGCCAAGCCCTCCTGCACTCTTGGTAGTATCGCTATCCCAGTATTCGCTCTTCAGCGCCCCCTACGACATTTCTACACGCCAAGCCCTCCTTCACTCTTAGTAGTATCGCTATTCCAGTATACGCTCTCCAGCGCCCCCTACGACATTCCTATACGCCAAGCCCTCCTTCACTCTTAGTAGTATCGCTATTCCAGTATACGCTCTCCAGCGCCCCCTACGACATTCCTACACGCCAAGCCCTCCTTCACTCTTAGTAGTATCGCTATTCCAGTATACGCTCTCCAGCGCCCCCTACGACATTCCTACACGCCAAGCCCTCCTTCACTCTTAGTAGTATCGCTATTCCAGTATACGCTCTCCAGCGCCCCTTACGACATTCCTACACGCCAAGCCCTCCTTCACTCTTAATAGTATCGCTATTCCAGTATACGCTCTCCAGCGCCCCCTACGACATTCCTACACGCCAAGCCCTCCTTCACTCTTAGTAGTATCGCTATTCCAGTATACGCTCTTCAGCGCCCCCTACGGCATTCCCACACGCCAAGCCCTCCTTCACTCTTAGTAGTATCGCTATTCCAGTATTTGCTCTTCCGCGCCACCTACGACATTCCTACACGCCAAGCCCTCCTTCACTCTTAGTAGTATCGCTATTCCAGTATTCGCTCTTCAGCGCCCCCTACGACATTCCTACACGCCAAGCCCTCCTTCACTCTTACTAGTATCGCTATTCCAGGATACGCTCTTTCAATTTTTCAATTTCAACATGTTTTTTATTCTCATTAAACAATTACATGACGAATATGAAATATAATAACAACACACGGAGATAATAACAAATGAGTTCAATACGAATATAACGGTAAAATAGGAAAAATAGAAAATAACTGCCATTAGTGCGAAATAAGTTGATTAATAATAAGAAGCCCGCATAAGAACGGATTCTTGTGTGCGGGCAACATAACTCATGATTATTTAACAAGAATTGGCCTTGAAGCAAATAATAAATAAGTAAAATAAGTACATCTATTTTGTTAACGAAGAAGACAGAAACAAATATTGAAACAACTAGAATAAATATTTGCAAAATTACTCTTGATTGAAAAATGAACAGTTATGATCATGATAATGACGATAATAATAATAATAAGAAGAAAATGCGCCGTCTTGCTCTCTCTGGTTCCATTGATGAGATTGAACCCGCACTGAACCTCTCGTTCATATTACGAAAAATATGGATATAAACAAATAAACTATGCATAATAAATGATGCGTTACAGTTTTGTCATATGACGCCAGTCCCAAAGGGCCCCTCTGAAGTAATTTCAGCCGTGGGCCCCTGTGCCACTGCATCGCTTGCACCACCGATATTTACGCCACTGATGATTGGTCCTCAAAATACCACATTGATACAAATGTGAAGTGATATTTGTGTCTGTTATAATGGTGGGCGATATTTTGTTGCCACCCTCGGTAGCTCGGTCAGCTGAGACAACTCCTCAGAAACTGAAGTCACCGTTGGGTGTGGGTTCGAGTCCCGCATCAGAAACGGGTTCGAGTCCCGCATAAGGCACGGGTATTGGTAAAAATCCTTTC
>OZ023336.1:11844724-11854724 GCA_964007535.1 Brachyptera risi | reverse complement strand
TAACTGCGGTTAAGCTCTAACTGCGTTCATAGAACGAAGTTAAGGGCTTGATGTTGGTTAGCGCTAACTGCGTTCCGTTCACATTGCGTTGTTAACATCAGTTAGTGGCTTAACAGCAGTTAGTGATCATAGTTTGATCGGGGTATAAGCGATGACAGGGCGATGCTAGCGCGCTATCGGAGTGAAGTGAATTATACATTTGGCGAGCCAGTTGGAATGATTTTCAAAAAATAAAAAAATAAATTGACCTACTTTGATTCAAATAATTGTTCATGTTTTTTTCTTCGAATTGATATATCTCATTGATATGGTTCTATCATAAGTGGACGAGCTACGACTCTATCTGTGATATTACCGAGTGTTTCAATTATTTAATTCAGGCAAAAGTGAAGTAATTCTTTAGATTCTGGGAGAAATGGGAATGTGTGTACAGTCCAGGTTTGGGCAATATCTGTGTGAATATTGAGATCATGATAATGACATCAGTTCGGTGTTATAAGTATCGGATAATCATTTATTTTCATTCATCATTCATAAACATCAGCTTTTAATTGGCAGTTAAATTCAATTCAATTTCAATTCATGAATCTTTTTATTCTTCAACTTATTCACAACAGGATAACAGGAAAACAATACAAACAGTAATGAGTGAACCAAATATATACATGTGGGTTGACATTGTAAAATCAAAAAAAAGGAGAAGAGAAGAAGAAGCCCGCGTAAGAACTAAATCTTGTGTGCGGGCATTCGTAACAGAAGTTAATATTCATGTGTTGTGTGATTGATTCTACACATACTAGTCCTTATTTTATTAATTCCGATTTTAAGCTCAGAGTAGAATAAAAATGAGTGAAACAAAAAGTGCAGCAAAGCGTCATTTATGAATGCAGCTCTATAGATTTGATAGAATAGTGTTGAATGCAGATAATTTTGGTAATGTTTCCATCTCGTCTTGGGGAAGATCATTTCAGAGGCAAATGGATCCACCAAGAAAAGATTGGAGGCCTCTGTTGGTGTTATGTCTTGGTAGGTTCATCTTGAGGTTGATATATTGCCGGTAAAGCAGATATCTCTCTTCTAATTCACTCCACTGCGACAGGTGGCGCTAGTGAGCAATGTCACCAAGCGTCACATGATGAGCAAGATCAGTTTTGCGATTTCCTAGATGGTGAGGTCAGTGGATAGATATATCGATACGATAGCAATAATTCTTTTTTTTTCAGTACAGAGCATTCTGAGTACAGAGCATGAATATATCCACGGTGCATGGAAAGTAGGCCTACATGAAGTACAACCAATCCACTTCATGTTATACAAACATCAACAACGTATTGAGTACATACACATCGATACAGTTTCAATCATCAATCATATTGACGCAGCATGCGTTGAAATCTCGTCACATCATGCATATCATCACATATACATGCAGAATGCGCGTAAAGTGATTGACACGCTGAACAAATATCAGATGATTTTTTTTTGCTCGGGAAGTTGTCAAAAATGTGAATTGATTTTACTCAAAAATGATTTGACTGATTGCGCCTCAGACCTATAATATGGTGTTGAGTAAGAATATGGCACTATGTCATGACTATGACACGATAGTGTCATCAATATATCCTGTATTCTTTGTTTGACCTTCGAAAAGTGAACTATAGAAAGTAAAACAACACGTTCGTTGTTACGAGTGAAATTGAGTCATCACTACGCTCATCCAATCACCCGTACCGTTAATACGTATTAGTAATATCATCAAATCAGTGAAATTATGAACCGCCAGGTCATCAATCATTTACTCTGTAAAACATAATTGGGAAAACGCAGCATGGGCTTTGAGGATGAGTGATATGGACATATTCATATAATATATATTGAAAAGCTTCATATATAGGCCTACTTTGATTTTGAAACCATTATGTCACTGCCAAATCCCTTCGCATTCTTTCCTTTTTTTCTTTTTCTTGGTCACATACACTGAAACAGAAAAAAACACCATTACAACAAAAAAATACACCAGACCCTTCAAAAAAGGCCTAACTGTGGTTAAAAATGGTGAATTATAAGTAAAATTCAAATTCGGACGTATTTCTCAAATACGAATCCACTGTTCATTTCAATTGTTCTACTTCTCAATCGGTTCGTAAGTTGCTAATGTTGATTGTTCAAAAGTCTTTAACTGATGTGGAAAAAAAAATCATAATTTTTCCTTCAAAACAGTCGATCCTATTCATGTAATGATACTCTTATTGAGACGAGTGGTCGAGTGGCTAGCACTCTGAACCGTCATTCAGGAGACCGGGGCTCGATTTCCGCCATGGTCGACCATCCTGACGTGGGTTTTCGTGGTTTCTATCTGTCGTTCAGGTCAATACTGGGATGGTACCTAGACAAGTAGGCCACGACCGACTCCTTCACACTATCCGAAAACACATAATAAAATAACCTTTCATCCCATCATCTCATACATCATTCACCGACGCCAATAGCTCTCAGTCATCAGTAGAGTGCGTCGATTCAACCCAATATAGATGGATTAATGATACTTTCTGATAATCTGTATCATATTGTGCTCAAATACCTGAAGAAATCGCAAATAATCGAAGAAAATATTACACCCACTTCTTCTCTTTCTGATGGGAATTTTTGAAATTCCGGAATAGTTCTGCTTGAACGTGGTCTAACCGATGGCGTCTCAGAGCTATACACTGACAGTATCGATCTAGATGATGTCACAAAGTTTCTCTAAAATACGTGTTCTGTTCGACCTGTGGAACCCGAACAATAATACTTCCGTTTTTCAAGTAGGTCTACAATGGAATTGAGTCTTCGCTTCGCTCACCCAATACATATTAAAAGTAGGTAGGCGTATGCTATAAATAATCTCAACATCATCGACTCTTTCATCGCCTTCTAATCATCCAATATCAGTTCTATATAGACATTAATCACTCACTTGAAATGTATTCATACCTTGACAATACTGTCTTATGAATACACTGATAGACGAAGCAGCTGATTTCCCCAACGTACTTCTTCATACATTCGTATCCAACGATATGAAGGCTCAAACCACCCGGGCGTTAGTGATATAGGATAGGAAAAACGGTCGATCGGAACCTTCTTCTTCCGTAGATACAAGACTGTTCTGTGTCCATCGAAATGAAGGCTCAAACCACCCTTGCGTTATTGCTATACGATGGAAAAAACAGTCGATCGGTACCTCCATGTCTTTTATGTACAGGAATATATACTTATATCCACGACCTTTGAAGGCTTAAACCACCCGTGCGTTATTGATAAAAGATAGGGAAAACGGTCGGTCGGAAGCTTCGAACCTTTCAGGTGTAAGACTATTCTTCAAACCACAGATATGGAGGCTCAAACCACCCGTGCGTTAGAGATACGGGATGGGAAAAACAGACGATTGGAACCTACATCTCTTTTAGATACAAGAATATATACTTATATCTATACTACAGCTTTGAAGGCGCAAGACACCCGTGCGTTAGAGATATGGGATGGAAAAAACGGTATATCGGAACCTTCGAACCTTTCAAATCTAAGACTGTATTCTTTAATCTACAGATAGGAAGGTTCAAACCACACGTGCGTTAGTGATATTTGATGGGGAAGACTGTCAATCGGAACCTCTATCCCTTCATTCCTAGTACATAACGCATACACAATCCTCCATCAGGCAAGGTTTCTTGTTGACTTCACCCACCGCCCCACCACAGCCTAGGCCCGGTGGGATTCGTTAACCTGATTGTTGTGGCGTGGCGCGTCGAAGAAGGTAACGAGGGGACCGTGGCGTTTGTGTTCAGCTTTTGTTTGTGGGCTCTCAGTTGTGAATGGATCTGTCATTCTTTGGAGTTGTAATTAGTTTTGATTCAGTAACTGTTGGCGATGGTTTGATGGATGAATGAGATGTGAGATGTGAGATGTAAGATGTGAGATGTGAGATGTATTCAGATTGTTGTTGATGAATAATGATGATATGCAGTGACCTTTTTTATTCCAGGTATTATATATCCTTTTTTTCTGCAATATTGCATTTTTGTTTCAATCAACATTGTATTATATTATACTGAGATTCTTCAATCCATTATAATTTATTTTCTTTTAGAATTCTATTCTTCCAGACATTCTATTCAATTTTTCCAAGTCGAATATTCTTATAATCGTTTTATTTTATATTTTACTGAGTTTCTTTGATTCATTATGAATTCTATTCAGATTTCAATCCCATACATTTTATTTTATTTATATTGTGATTTGGATATTCCTTCTATCACATTCTTTAACCGACGAGAACAATTATTCTGTTTCTATTTTCAATTGCAGCAACCAAAGGTTATTCAGATCCAGGAAGCCATTGGGCACAAAACCTCTCCTAGCATGAGATGTGATCAGATTTCTCTCACTACGAGTTGAGGCCGCTATAGGCTATCGAGTGTGACAGCCACGTTTGAAACTTCATATATTATAATTTGAAGTATTGTATATTATGATTCAAGTATACACTGGTGATTCCATATTTTCTGAAGGGATACAAATTGTTTGAGTTATATTTGCTGGGAAATGTATTTGATTTCTCAATTATTATAATTGATCCATTTTTTCACCACGTCTCTCATATTTTCCACCGTATTCAGTTGGGAATGTAACTAAATATTCATCATCCATTCACTATAATACCTATGCAGATAGATTTAGGAATGAGGATTTACATCTCCAAATACGTCATCAATATAATATAAATACTCTATAAATATAAATATAAATATAAATATAAATATAAATACTATAAATATTATATAAATATAATATAATATAATCCAAATACGTCATATATATATATATATATATATATATATATATATATATATATATATATATATATATATATATAATATTATATAATAATGGAATAGTATGATATAATAATATGATGATTCACAGGTGAAAATATATGATGATAATCTATATAAAATTTCGTTGATGTGATAAAATTTTCGAATATATAAAAAAATCAGAATATTCCCGAGTCAAATCCAATACCAAGTGAGATGGATAACATAGCTCATAAGTATATTATTATTCCATGGATTTACGTGTGGCTTGCCGTATCCATTCATCGGGGACAGTTCAGCTTCACCCTGACCGCAAATACAGTTCACCCGAAATCACAGCCACTTACAACTTTCTCCCCCAAAACCTCCTCCCCCCAAACCACATCTCTTTACATTATAATAGTCTCCCTCGTGATACATCTTGCCAGGTGTAACTTGAAGCCTGACTGCTCGATTATTACACGATCTATGCACCTTGGTTGCATCCTAACAGCTGAAAGATGAACCCTTGAGGTTCCAACAATGAAAACCTCGCACAATAAAAGAACATCTCGAGAATTTTGTAAGTAAATATCGTTGAATGGAAACATTTCTGGAGATGAACCGTTCAACTCCGTGATGTGATGATAATACACTCATTCGAGACATGGATTTGTGTTCTCAAATCTATTGTTGTTGTTATTGTTGTTTGTCGATACGTGTTGCGATCTTGGATGATTGTGTGATTGATCAATCATGGGGATATTTTGAGCTGAATATGTGATTGGAGAAAAACGATATATAAGTTATGTGTTTTTGAGAGATGAAGGGGAGTTGAGAAAATGAGAAAAAATGACTGAATTGATTCAATTGGAACTCTATATATAGTGTGATTTGTCTCTCAAGTGACACAAATTCATTGTTCAATAAATACAGAGTGAGTTTGTGAGTACGGGGTGACACAGAGGCGATCTAACCACCCCGAAAGGGAATAAATGTTCCAGTAGGAAAATGATTTCTCTAAATCTTGATATGCAATACTCTTTTCTCAGTTACGGCTCAATGGATCCATTCGAGAATCCACATCTATCTGTTGTTTCAAGACTATGATGCAGTCTTGTGGTCGAATATGATATACCTGATCCCGGCGAGACTTTCATCAACAGAAACAATGAATATCACCCGTGGAAAAACTGTGAAACGTGCACTGAAAATTTCCGACAAATAACCATTGCAACCATTCACCCCTGGGAATGGAACATATTCGGTTTATCCATAACTTTTTCCAATGTAAGGTTTTTTGCGACTTGATTATTCATCTCACTATCTCAGATCTGAATGAAATGCAATCATAATTCAATATTATGATTTGGGCATATACATTATTATATTATGGATCGATCTATCATTCATTATTAAATTACAATCTATTATTTTATCATATTTTGTAGCATCTCTGATCCTACATGGAACTTGTTTTCCTATAAGAAATTCGTTTCTCCGTTTGACTTTTGGAGCAAGCAATAATACAGGAATCATCCCGGGAACGAATATCAGTCTACTACGTAATTTGAAATTGAGTCTCTACTTTTTTATATTCATTCAACTAGGGTAAGCTGTGCTAAAAACCTCACCCGTACTGAATTTACTCTACGGTTTTATTGATACTCAAACCTTCTTCTGGTTTCATCTGATATCCCGAGTATATCAACAGAATTCCTTCAACAAATTGGTTCAATAATTGGAAATAATCAAGATCCAATTCAATACAGTTATATTTTCTGAATTTGCCTGGAAATCTCAGACGTGATTGGTAACCTGTATAAACATTGTCCAAGCACAGATAAATCAAGCTTATAAGCTTCCTTCTTCTGTGGTACAACCTAAAAGATGATCGATGGAATTGAATTTGTCCTGCAGGCATTTGGAGCAACCCGCAGTACAGCTCAGGAGAACAAGTTGCCTATACGTATGAATACTATCCGTCAGCAGTAGATGTTGACACCGATCAACCGTCTCTGCTATCAATCAGTACTAACGGTCGGGAATCTCGACACGAATCATGGCCATACCACCGTTATTAT
The DNA here is from genome assembly GCA_964007535.1 of Brachyptera risi. Taxonomy (NCBI): domain Eukaryota; kingdom Metazoa; phylum Arthropoda; class Insecta; order Plecoptera; family Taeniopterygidae; genus Brachyptera; species Brachyptera risi. Next base: position 11,847,805 of record OZ023336.1, on the reverse strand, counting down.
GATGAATAAAAAGAGCTTGAATATCCAGTTTGAAATAAGTTCCTATACAAATTATGAATATATATAACATAAATAACGTGAATACGTGGATGGATATGATACACGAATAATTTATTCATTTATTTATGAAATTTTCGTCCAAAGAACTGGTACATAGAATGTATATACGTAGAGTATATGGACAGTCAATAACAGATAATACAATATAAAACACGATACCCATCCTACAGACGTCATAAATGTAAATAATATCTAGATGGTAATAATAACGACATATAATAAAATAAGCCGAGGGTGAGAAAATGTTATTGAATTGGGCATAACACCGTATTTCCCATCAGAAAACATAATTACGACCTCTCATTAACCTCACTTCACAGACATTTATGTTCACATGCCATTCTGAATTCATCAATATCATGGATGCATTTGTTGACAATAAACGTTTTTAAGTCTTGTTTCAAGAGTTACTTCATTATCTATATCTTTCAAACATTGAGGTAGTTGATTATATAATAATACACCCTTATATTTGACACCTCGTTTATATACCGCAGTCCTTGCTTTTGTCCGAAACAACTCATAAAAATATCACACAAATGAATATGAATGAATAAAACAAATGATTTTTATGGGAAATATCAGCGAATGCAGTTAGAATCAGATAAATCAGCAAGATGATATAACAAATGATGAAACGAGATAAATAAGTACAAGGAAGAGGATGAGTATGATTAGGATAGGACCACAACAAGATGTTAGGTGGAATTATCGCCCTTGAGGTGCCTTTATAGCACGTGACCAATCCTGTCTCATCATCCCTAACCCTAATTGTCGAATTATCCAGTGTCAAGATTCCCATCTGAAGACAATATTTATATGAAGAATATTTTGTTCACTGACAATCATACATTGGATCAATCACTTTATTTTTAGCCACCCTCGGTAGCTCGGTCAGCTAAGGCACGGCTTCAGAAACTGAAGTCACCGTTGGGTGTGGGTTTGAATCCCGCATATGACATGAGTTTTTGTAAATGTCCTCTCACTTATCATCACTTCATAATTTCATAATCACCTGCTCATTCGTACCCCCGTATAACCTAGCTGTTGATGGGGTCGTTCAGCAAACAATCATAATTAAATTTCAATAAACTTCTTCTTGCATCAATGATTCACTCTCGTAAATTCGCACTCACAATCATCTCAACCTTGTTGTGAATATACCCAATGACTTTCTTAGTACCTCACAGTTGACTAAATGCAGAACGTCATTAAACATGCGCCCTCTTATATAGGTACTGAGTGACTCAATGAGAGCCAGTTGACTAAATGCAGAACGTCATTAAACATGCGCCCTCTTATATAGGTACTGAGTGGCTCAATGAGAGCCAGTTAACTAAACGTAGAACGTCGTCAAACCTGCGTCGTTCCGGCTCAAATAGACTCCCAAGGGACTTATTTATACCTATGATATCGTCGAAGAAATGGAGTTGCTGAAATTCTACGGCTTCGTTTTATTTCGCCATTTGAAAGTTTTTAATATTATTAAGTGGTAAACGTAGTCACGTGATTCGGTATATCGCTGTCATAACACTTGAATGATACACTCAAGAGGAATGTTTATACTGGAGGAATTTATATCATTTCAGGCTTGGGATGGTGATCAAGATTGAATTGTCAGAATGGAAAATAAGAGTTTGAATGTATCAAATTATTGATTGAGGGTACTTGTATCCAAGAAAGGAGACCGAGAAATGAATATTAATGGAAACGTTTAGGCACAGTAGTGTATATTATATATATATCTTCATCAAAGACTCTGTCATTCACATGAAATGGTTGCCACAATTGACAGAAAATATAGGACCAATCGATAGAATGATTGGAAGAATGGTAATATATCAAGAAGAAGTCACTAATTCCAGAATAACAAACAGAAACTTGAAGCTATGAGGTACTAGAGTAAGAAATGTGTCATAAACCATGGTGAGGCATGTGGAGGTGTGAATTTTTTCATTTTTTTCTTTTTATTGTCACAAATTGAATTATACAATAAAGTAATACAGTTTGAACTCTCGTCCACTAAGCCATAAATGGCTTATCTGTGGTTTGAACGATGAAAAACAAAACACTATAATACACTGTGATTTACTATGCTAATATTTAATAAACTCATATTAAAACAAAATTCACTTCGATTTGTTAAATGATAATGAGCATGAGAATGAAAATAAGGCAACCAATGGGAAACTGATTCTAGAGTTTCCATATTGTATCAACATATGCTGTGATTGACCCTAACAAAAATTAAAATCAATGACACAAAATATGCGGTACCATGAGTAATTAACGTAGACACTGAATTATGTGAAATTAACTGAATATATAATAAAAGCTTCCATTTCTTCTTTAATTTGAGCATATCTATTCATTTTTCTTAACTCAACAGGTATGTCATTGAATATTGAAGGTATTGCATATTCCAATCTTATTTTACCATTTTTGTTATTGAAAGAGGTAATCGGAATAACTCAAATTTTTGGAGCCTGGTATTAAATGGAGTGTCAACTGGTGTTTTATAAAAGTCAGAAAAATAATATTTGAAAATGAATCTATTGAACAAGTAAATAATTGGCAGAACATTCTAACACTGAAACATTTCAACTGTATCTTGATGGAGATCCTAATTGATGAGGAGGTACAATACTTTCATATAATAATAATATACAAAAAATATATTACATTCAGTAAAGGGGGAGGGAGGGGGGGGGGAGGGGGGGAGGGGGATGAGAATTCATCACATGAATATGATTGACTTTTCAAAATGCGAATCGATCTCTTCAGAATGTATAACAACATGATCTATTAATTTATTTGGCAAATTAAATTTTCAGCAAAATTCTTGAGAGTAAACCGGATGGTTCCATCCCAAGATTGAACTTACTTTCACGATAGTCCCCCACACTTGATTATACACTCTCAGTCACATGGAGTGGTCGGTCAAGATACATCAGAATAGGTATACTGGGAAAGAAATATCGGCGTATCATATACGCATTATAACAAGTAGACAATTCACAT
>OZ023336.1:11796803-11839524 GCA_964007535.1 Brachyptera risi | reverse complement strand
AATCCTATGCAGTATAACATGGTCGACTAGTTTGAGCAGGTAGCGAAGAGACTTTTACTCTTGCTCCAAGCTGCACTTACACTGTATTCGTTCATTATGTCACATTCTTATTTTGCGAGACAATTGACCGATGTGGATCGTCCGCCCTCGTGACGTCACAAAATATAAAAACCAATCAAGTGGGCAGTGAAGCAGGGCAAAATAGGGAAATAACCAATCAAGGTATCTAAAATTTCCCCTGCTTCGTATAAGTCACGCTCATCTACAATGGTCAATATTATTCTCCAATTCATCAAATATAAAATACGCCTTTGTCGCTTTTTTTTTGTAGAGATAAAAATCGTTCATATGCAGCAGTGAATTGATTTCGAGCGACATGATCCCGTTCTGAACTTGTAACATTACCTTGCCGGCCGACATCCCAATCCCCCCTTACAAGACAGAATCTACCTGGACAATGTGGCCGTGTGGAACACACGAGTATTCTGAGTGGAACAATAATTGAAAACACGGGAGGAGAAAGAGAGGAAGGAGAATTATCAAATGAGAGAGTAGGCCTGAATTTGATTTGTATGATGGAGAGTAGATGAGATGTCATCAGAAGAATAACTTCTGAACATAATAGGCTTCTGTCATGTGACGTCACCCATTCTTGCAAGAGATAGACTACAATGTGTCCATCAGTTGGACTTGACCAATCAGAATATTTAGTAGTCCACCAGTTTGCTGTATTGCTATGGTAACTATTGTTTGTCATTTGTTAGTTGAAAGAAGCCTACACAAGTACATTTAGGCCAGACAATCAGCATGTCCCCTCCAGTTATTTTACCACCTTGCCATCTTACTATGGCATATGCCATCTAACCATCATGTTAACTTACCATCTTACCATCTCACCATCTTGCCAACTTGCCATCTTGCCACCTTGCCACCTTGCCACCTTGCCATCTTGCCATCTTGCCATCTTGTCATCTTACCACCATGTCATCTTTCCATCTTGCCACTTTGCCATCTTGCCATCTTGCCATCTTTCCATCTTGCCATCTGCCAGTAACTTCATCTCGTGCATTATCTCACTAAATCTCTGAACACATCATCAATGACTTACTAATGACAATTCTCAAGTACGCTCCCACTGATCGTCGTGAAGAGAGAGAGAGAGAGAGAGAGAGAGAGAGAGAGAGAGAGAAAGTATAAGAGGGTAGAAGAGGGAGGGTATATATAATTGTTTCTTCATCCCTCCTTAATGCACATCTCCCCCCTTCCGTCAAACATTGACAAGTAGTCTGTTTGCCGATCCATGAGTAATGCCCCCTCCCCCTCCCCTCCCCCTCCCCCTCCCCCCTCCCCTTTCAAGGGCTCCTGTATGGCCCTCAGATCACACGTGGTTCATTAAGATTGTACTTGTCATGTCACTGTGCGTAATGCACCGACAGAATGCGCTGATTGCAGCAATTAGAGGTGTTTACAACCAGAGAGGTACTTGTTTATTTAACGACCCCACTAACAGCCAGGTTGTTTGGGGCTGCAAATGGGAAGGTGATGATGCAGCTATGAAGTGGTGATGAGTGAAGGGACGTTTGCAGAAACCTTCGAGTCCACGCCTAACGGTGAGCTCAGTTTCTAACGCGGTGTCTGGTTGATGGCACGCAATTGCCATCTGAACGAATGAATATCAGGATTCAAAGGCGCATCGACAGCGAGGTCATTTGGCGCCTGTAATTGGCATCTACATACCGTGCACGCATAACATATCCACCAAGTCCGTAGCTATAGTAGTAGTGGTATATTTATTAGCTCAACCAGCTGCAATACACTATCAAATACAAAACACATACACTATACAGAATTGATATACATTGACAATTACACGTCATTATATAAGTCTTGTATCTCTGTTTTTATACTGAGAGGTAATTACTGACTTGAACCTGTAAATACACTTCAACTCCCTTGTTTCTATTGACAATTCCTCATACTCCTTTAAACCATTAACAAAGACAGATCTACTCCATTTCATTGAATATGTACTCCTGAAAATTTAATTGTGATTAATATTGTTTCTAGTTAGAGGTCGAAATACATTTACAATACAATCACCATTCATTACATCAACCAGGTATTCCGGCATAAGGCCATTTTTAATTTTATGAATAAAAACTAAAACTGACACCATGATATTTTTCCTGACTGATAGCCAGTCTAAAATTTGTAATAAAGAGATTATATAGAGAGGACATAATTAACTCGCTTATCGGGAAAAATTGAATCTGATGTAAAACACTTTATTGATTCATCATTTTCTTCTGATGAAAATTCAAGGTAGGAATTTAAAACATTAATTCACAGCAAGCAACAAAACAAGAGAAGCATTGCTTCCCTTGCTTCCATGGGATAAACGCCCCTAAAAAATACGTAAATACATAATATAATGAATCATTTGCAGACAAGTTGAAAAAAATGAAGTAGAAATCATACATTTTGATTCAATCTAACGTATCGTATTACACAGAGAAAGACAAATTGAATTGATGAAAACTTTTTATCTGAAGATATTAGCCACAATTCAAAATAATTATGATGATTATGACAATAACAATGATGAATTATTTCATTCTCGAATGAACATATCAGTTGGGTTGAAGTTTTAGTTGTAACTTCTGCAAAGAGTGGACTAATTATCCGGATTTGAATCAACAACGAACCAAAAATATTGCACATTAGTAATAAACACTGATAATTTGTTAACATCTAGCATTATTTATGTTCATCATTTTCTCTCACTATCACGTGGGATTGTTTTTCTGGGTTATCATACTTGAATTAGGATCAAATTCACGCACAATTCACAGCTGATGTTTGAAGAATGCGTGAAGTGCGTGCGAAGATTGGCTGCCATAGTTTTAGTCTGTTATATCAAAACAGCTTCCTAAAGACGCATTCTAACTTGGCTCGATCGACCACGGCCGCTTCACGTGACTGTGAGTGTATCAACTCTTACTTCAATATTGATATATATATATATTTGCAAAAGTTTTGCAGTCGTTTAATATCAATGAGAATGAATGATAGATTGAGACTCAATAGGCCTATACGATGATAGAAAGCCATATCATATTTCAACCTCTGATACACAGTAATTTTAAATCAAGATAACATATTTTTTTTTCTATATTGGTGCTTCCAATACGAAATATAGATATTTGTTTCAGAAGATTATTACACGTCTCAACTTCATTGGTATAGCTTTATTCATGGAATGAGAAATTATGAATTAAAATTATGAGATTATATGCTCGAGCCTATAGGGCCTACTAGGGGCCTACAGAGGGCCTATTAGGGGCCTACAGAGGGCCTACTAGAGGCCTACAGAGGGCCTATTAGAGGCCTACAGAGGGTCTATTAGGGGCCTACAGAGGGCCTACTAGGGGCCTACAGAGGGCCCATTAGGGAAAATGATTGATTGATTCATATAAATGGAGTCTGAAAGAAACATTAAGAGGCCTCTTTACACCTTGCCTACAGGCTTGATTGCAGACGTTCGGGGCCCAAGTTGGTAACGGAAAACGAATCGTCGTATTAACTTACAGTTTTAGGTTGATTAATCAACAGTATTCAATACGTGCTCGTACGAAGAGCTTCAGTTCGTGGTATGTTTTCAACCCTTTCAAAATAATTGTCAAAAATCAACATGTTTTTCCTGTTTTCAATTGTTCTAACGATTTTTTCAGAGTAATCTAATGGAAAATTATGATTTTCAGTGAACGTAGAGGCATAGATATACTCATTGTTGTTTTATTGCAAAAATAATTATAGACTGATTGGCTCCACCGTTTATCCACCATGTGTTGGATCGAGCTAAAGGCCTGTATCGACGCTTTGCGTCTTGTTTTGACCATTCCCTGCAGGTTTTACTCCTGGATTGTGAGATGTAAGGTAGCCTCTTAACCGATTGCTTTTGGTTGAATTCGAATAATTCGAATAATAAAGATTCTAAAATAATTGTATTGAATCGAAAGTATTGGATATGTACTGATTTGGGAGTGCAGCTGGGACAATATGCCTATGACTGATAGCCCTACTGCATCTAGATGTATCAAAAGATACATCCCCGAGTTGTTTCTTATAACACTTGAATAAAACGCACCCACATAGGCCTACTATGTAATCATCTGGACTTTCCTCACAAGTCTAGCGGCTTATCTTTGATCACCAGAAGCGCATTGGATGCACAGAACAGAGGAGACGATTTAGAAAATGTTTATGCAGAGACACACTTCACAAAATGGCCGACAGGTGTAATAATAAATGAGTTTCAGGCCATTGTACAGTTGAAGCCCTGCGGCTAGTTCCTTGCAATCCCGCACAAAGAATTATCGCTGCAATCGGCACTTCTGTGTCATACAAAAGATAATATTAGTAGGCCTACATGGTGAGGAGGTGTGAGTGAGATGGATGCTTGAAAATACGTGATGTTTTGTATTGTGAGGGATGAGGATAGAGATAACGGAAGGAGAGAGAGAGAGATGGAGAGAGAGATGGAGAGAGAGAAGATAGAAGATGGATACAAGGAGAGAGAGAGGGAAGAGAGAGGTGGAGGAACAGAGAGAGAGAGAGAGAGAGAGAGAGAGAGAGAGAGAGAGAGAGAGAGAGAGAGAGAGAGAGAGAGAGAGAGAGAGAGAGAGAGAGAGAGAGAGAGAGAGAGAGAGAGAGAGAGAGAGAGAGAGAGAGAGAGAGGGAAGAGAGAGGTGGAGGAACAGAGAGAGAGAGAGAGAGAGAAAGAGAGAGAATGTTAACCAGAAAATCATAATTCAGTTCATCTATTAAGCGACAACTATCATCATTCAAGTATCAAGGATTGCTTCGTATTTAATAATTATTTTTATTTCTATTTTTTCATCAGTATTAAATCATACGTACATACAAGATCAATCAATACGCTCTTCCACAAAACCAAAAAGGCTTATCTGTGGGATGAGAAATGAAATTAATAGCTTGGACAAGAATCGGCTTTATATCATGAAACAATGAAACAAGTTCACGAAGTGTTCACTTTTAATAATTGATGAGCGTAGCGAAGTCTCCATCCCACTCTTATAGGGCTTTGTCTGTGTTTTTTTTTTTTTTGTAAGCAATCCACAGGTCGCAAGAAATGACTGATCAACATGAAACTTTTTTGTGAACGCAAACTCACCCAAATCAGAACTGTACAGTTTTTGAAACGAATCGGTTGGACCGATTTTGAGAAAAATCATCTCAAAGTTTCTAAAAACCCCTTAAGATTTGGCTGGGCGGAAAATGTGGGAAAATAAAATCTCTCCGAATGGGATGAAATTCTTTCAATGTGTATACATAGATTTTACACATTATCACGATTTTGTATGCAATTCCAATCAGCCGTTTTGAAGAAAAAAATAAATAACTGATAATATTCGTCAAATAAATAGGCCTAATAAAAATTGTGACAGAATCAAGTTGTCGAGATTCACTGCTTTCTAGATTCAAGAGTTGACCAACAATGAAGTACTTTTTATATACGTCAAGGTGTGTAGAATACCAGAGTCAATGGAGTGGCAAGAGTAGAACTACTTTAACGACTTTTATAGCTTATTCAGATATCAAGGTGTGTAGAATACCAGATTCAATTAAGTGGTAAGGGTAGAATTACTTCAACGACTTTTATACCTTATTGAGATATCTCGCTCATCTTCCAACGCATGTTTCGCGTTTCACTAGTAATAATAATAATAATAATAATAATAATAATAATAATAATAATAATAATAATATATGTTTATTGTTCTCAAATTGATCACTCACATGATATTCAGACAGTCAAGAATTAAATAATCAAAAGTTCTGAAACAATAACAATCCATAACAATCATGAGTGAATCATGAATGAAATCTTCAATTATTTGTTTCAGGCGACAACATAACAAAAACACAAAACTCATTCCAACCCTCACAATGAAAGTTTCATATTTCTTTGATTAAGTAAACCATAATTCTTTTCCAATTGAGGCTTAAATAACACGTCTGAACTGTCTAATGAGGAATCATTTACATCCTGATTAGATGAGCGTAGCGAAGTCTCCATCCCACTCGTATAGGGCTTTGTCTGCGTGTTTTTTGTTTTGTTTGTAGGCACTGCACAGGTCGCAGGGTTCGACTGATCAACATGAAACTTTTTTTGTAAGGGCCAACTTTTACAACTTAGAACTGTATAGTTTTTGGAATTAATCAGTCAATTCAATTTTGAGAAATATCGTGTAAAAGTTTTTAAAACCCCCATAAGATTAGACTGGGTGAGAAAATTTGAAGAAATGAAACCTCTCCGAAAAAAATAAAATTTTCTCTGAGTGTTTAAACATAAATGACACACATAACCACCATTTTGTAAGCAATTCGAACGAGCCGTTTCGAAGAAAAAAAATCAAACAAATGTTTTCATAATTGAAATATATGGAAATGAGCCAAGATTCACTGCTTCCTAGATTCGATATTTGCCCAAGCATTAAATATTCTTCATATTCGTCAAGGTGTGTAGAATACCAGAGAAGATAAAGTAGCAATCAAATGAAGGACAAAGTGTGTAGAATACCAGAGTCGATAAAGTAGCAAATGTGGGACTGTTATTAAACCTTATTCAGATATCTCGCTCATCTTACAACGCATATTTCGCGTTTGCCTAGTAATTCAATAGCTTCTTAGTTATCAAGTCATTCAAGTGACATTGCCATAATGTCATAGCAACAATGCCTACGAGTGGGGCATGCCGCTGCGTGATTGGTGGCTCATTACTTGCGGTGGGAGAGGGGGAGGGGGGGGGGGGCACATGGCCCAGTGGGTGACACGTGACGTCATTGGAGAGTCCTCTCGACTTCCTGTATCCATCTTTCCAACAATCATGAAACAATCCCAATCTGAACTCTTGTCAAACTTTCTCAGAACCGAAGATAGACATCTCATTTTGAAAGGATTCTTTACAATTTTAAAATACCATAAATAATCCATCATTTTTCTTAAAGGTCTCATTTTTTTTTTCTTAAGCAACACATTGAAAACTCTTCAAACTACCATTCCTTATTCATAACATGTTGATGTTTTGTCACTTTTCTCTTTCAACCCTTCATCGTCTACCGCATCAACTAATCAGACAACTCGAGACGCCAGATCGCCATCATTATATAATACAAACAAACCACCGCTCGTAGCGTCATTGAAACTTGATATACGAATATTCAAAGCAGACAAAATGTCGACGTCAGTTTTGAGAAATGATCGTAACTGTTCAATTTATCAGTGTCATTATTTTATAGCGTGTGTATATATTTTTTTATCGGTTTTTGTATATTCATAAAATATCATATAGGCAACACAACCCCCCCACCCCCACCCCCAACCCGCCCCCTCCCCCCCCCGACAACACCCCCATAACTCCACGCCAGGAGAGATTGTGACGGTACAATTTATTTTTATTGATTACAAATTTGCAAGTCTAGTGGTTTTTGGTTGCGGGCTGGGATTGCGAACAGGAAAAATTGCAGACGGAGAGAAATTAGGTTGGAATGAAATATGGGAAACGCTATAAATGACGTACATTAATGTCATATGATGTTTAATAGAGATGCTGTTTTATTGTGAGTGAATCTTTGTAACAAGGTTTCATTCATGTGATAATTTTGTCGAATATAGTTCAACTGACGACTCGAAAATGGGCGTGGCTCCATCAGTAGGCTACTTGGATCGATCTATAACATTTGTGGTCATTTGAAGATATCCCGATTGGATTTTCGAATTTCACTACAGTCCTAACAGCCCTGTGGATTGGACGGTATGATTTGTGACGTCAAGGGGGCGGAGACTGTGAGTCGTCAATTGATATTTGATATTTATGTTAATTATTAACATAATCAGCTTGAAATGCAATTCTAATCATGTTTCTAGTTTTGTTAATTCCGATTGGGTTTTTGCTTAAATTACCATAATTTTAGAACTCATGTTTTACTTTCGGCAATTTTAATTCCAAATTTATAGTAAGCTGGGCCTTCATGGTCTCTCACCGTGGAGATGAACAGCCGTCATGCATGAAAAATTCTCTCTCTGATCATAATCATCATTGATTATCATTCACGATTGAAATTAATTATTGATTACAATAATTTAAAATTGACTGAATTTTTATCTTATGATTATTTTGATTGTTTGAAATTATTTTCAACTGATAAGAGGCTAATTTCACTGTGGGGTCTGCTGATTAACATCTGTATTATTTTAAGATGAAGAAAAAGATGGTTAAGAACTGGGACGGGTGGTCGAGTGGCCAACACGCTGAACCGACATTCCGTAAACCGGAGCTCGATACCTTGGTATGATTTCAAAAACATTCCCAATTGACAATGTGTTCTACAGTGCTCAGGAATTTAAATCGTTCTAAAAAATTGTAAACTGTATTGACAAAGAGTATTTTATATTCATTTTACTCACTATTTTAATTCAACTATAGCACAGATTGACTTATTCTATGAACATGTATATCTCATGTATGCACAAATGTTTCACGGAATAGATGAATTATTATTATTATTATTTTTATTATTATTACCACAGATAAGCCTGTTCACAGGCTTTGTGGAATATTGTGAACTTCTCTGTGTAATCTTGAATTGACAAATAAAAAAATCTTGATATTAAAAAAAAAATAAAAAAAATTATCGTATTGACGGAGGTTTTCTGTGATTTCCGTCTGTCGTGTTTTCGAAACTCCAGGTAATCCCTTTGAGAATACGGGAATATGGGATCACGAGTTGGAATTCTGAATTGTTAAATCTTATCCTTATGACACGACATTCCTACAGAATGTTGATACTATTCTGATACATAATATCTCTATCAAGTTTGTAGGTGGCATTCAGATTGGTCATTTGAAGAAAATAAATAATCAAATTGTAGAGAGAAAATTATCTCATCATGATGGCTTTTCGTCCTCACGATGAGTGACCTTGAAAGTTCAGCTTACTACTAGGCAAACGCGTTTTGTGTTTCCGCGTTGATGGATGAGCTGGAACATATCAACTTATATCTTTGGATTGGTTATGATATATATATACATACACCTTGAGAGTCAAACAATTAAGTCACAGCCATCTTATTTCCTAATCAACTCCTATGATAAGAAAGAAAGCTTTGTTCTAATCGTTTACAGTTGATTGGTAACACGTACCTGTTGATTGAATTTAATAGGTGTCTTAATAGCTTCGAGTGATTCACAAAAATTACATCAAAACGGCTGATCTGATTCAACTGAGAGTTTGGAATAGTGTGTATAATTTTCATATTAGAATTCTCTGAAAATTTGAATTTTCTCGAAAGAAATCTTTTTAAGAATTTTGTCCTCTGGGGGATTTTGGGGAATTTCGTCTCACTTATGGGATTTTTTAAAACTTTGAAATGAGTTTTCTCGTGAGTGGTTCAACCGATTGCGTCTCAAAACAATACAATATCGAATTAGATGAGGACACTTATGTGTGCCAAGTTTGAATTGATTTTAAATTTTTGTTTGACCTGTAGAGCGCGAACAAAAAAACGAACGGAAAAAAAAGCATTTTTTTTTGGGGTATGGTGAAATTGAGTCTTCACTTTGCTCATCCAATGAATTCAAGATTATGCCTGTCGAAAGTGAAAATGAGTCTCAAAATTATGGTAATGAAATTAAAAACTCAATTAGTAACAATTGAAAAAAATATAATCAGATTCCAAGTTGATGAAGAAACGCTGAAGAAATGGTGGAGAAAATGTTTTTTTTTTAAAATAACATCGGAACTTGATACAAAATTATTGTTCCCCATCAAGGCTATGGATGGAAGGTAGGATCGTCTGGACGGGGCACCACAAAGGAGATCTCACCACAGACCACTCCATATTAATTATCTGGAGCCAATTAGTTTTATATGTGACGGGTAATATGTGACGATTTTCTCAAGATTGTGTGAAGACCATTTCGTGAATTGATTTTGATATATCACAAGATTTTAAGGAAGTGAAGGAAAATGTGGGAATATCTGTCCTTGCTCCAAGAAGGAGTCGTATTCAACGTCCCAGACTCCCAGTATTCCTCAGGGATAGTGATAGTGAGATTGAGTTAGTCAGTGAGAATCCACAGGTTGTGAGGCTGGATTATCAGATGAGCGATAGCGAAGATCTCCATCCCACTCTAATAGAGCTTTGTCTGTGTGCGTCATTTTGTTTGTTTGTGTACCTGTTTGTTTGTAAGCACTAACGCAGGTCGCAGGTTTGACTGATCGACATTGAACTTTTTTGAATTTGGAACGTTGAACCATTTTGAAGAAATCTCAAAGTTTCATCTCAAAGTTTGTGAAAACTATAAGATGTGGCTAGGCGGGAAAATTTGAAAAAATAAAATCCATCGGAAAAAATCGAAAAAACTTCCTGAATTTAATCACAGTCATGGATGATAGGCCTACACATTATCACAATTTTTGATGAAATTTGACCAATTCGTCTGAAAGAAAATGATGTATAATGAATGTTTTTCATTCAACAGATAAATATAAATAACAGCAGTATAGTGTATTCTCAAGTGACGTCACCCACTGTTGAAAGAGAGAGACAACAATGTGCACCAGTTGGAATTGACCAATCAGAATGTTCAGTAGTCCACCACGCTGTATTGCTATGGTAACGATTGTTTGTCGTTTGTGACGTGCGAACACCCCATATCATTGCCCAGATCCACGGCTTTCTACATAAGACAGTTCACGTGTGGACCACATGTTGTGGTAATCAAGGTGTGTAGAGTTCTTGATTGTACTTCATATGGATGTAACTCTCATTTCACAACGCATGTGCCTAAGCTGAGTTTTACTATAGCAGGGGTGCCCAGACTTTCTGGAGGAAAGAAAATATTCATGATCGACCAAGCTATATTGTTGTTTTACTCAAAACTATAGTTTTAAACTGCTTCGAGTGGTACCAATTTAGCACATTTCATTTTTATTTTCAAAATGGCTGACCCGATCAAGCTGAGAATTCCCAGAAATGTGTATCAAGATGTTATTCAACTTCACACAAAATTTCATTTTTTTTTTAAATAAAATGTTTCAAATTTGTTTTCCGCCGTGTTATTATATTGTTTTTTTTGAAATTTCTGAAATTCATGAAAATAAAAGTTACCACCCGATAATGCCACAAAACTACAGATCTGAGCTAGATGAGGAACCATGATGAAAAAAAGTTTGAAGATGATAGCTGTAGCCGTTTGACCTGTGGAGAACCGACATAAAAACATAAAAAAAACGAACACCAATTTTTTTCAGTATGTCAAATTGAATCCTCGCTAAAGCTCGTCTAATAATATAAATATCTCACTAATCTCACAACACATGCACTCCGTTATCCTAGTTCAGGTGAATTAATCTACTCATTTGTTTTGTCTGACATTCTTGTCAGTACAGCGAGAAATGCCGCGTGGAACCTACCGTTGGCGCGTCTCGCAGTCGCGTCTGTTGACGCGTCAAGAGGACCGTGTCGTCACGGCCTACTGGTGTCGTCGTCTGCATCAGGCACGGCGCCCTCGATCGTCTCGTGAGCAACAAGCCTACCAACCCACTGCAGGGACAGGGAACTGGGGACAGGTATATTCACGATTTTGTTTCCAAGAGAAGAAAATTCAATTTTTGCATATTGAAAATAAACGTCACAAAACTATTATTTCTATTGTATATATTGTGGATTTTCTGCAAAACTCACCAACTGCTTTTGCCTCAATAGGATTGAGAAAACCCAAACTATTGGTTGTGTCATCTCAAATGGTGAAAAAAATTGGCCAACTCCTTTTTTCTCAATAGTATTAAGAACAAAAATTATTGGTTCTGCTATCTCAAAAAGTGGGAGGAAGAGTTAGTGAGTTTTTTCAGAAAGCCCACGATATATGTTGCCTGGATGGGAACAATAAAGATAGTTGTGAGTACCGGTAGCTCAGACATTAACTAAAAAAACAAGCAAGTATTTGTATATGTTTATTTCCAATTTGATCTAGATATAAAAAGCACAATCTACAATCGAAGCATAATTAGTTCACTTAGGAGACAAATGACCCATAGAGATATTGATCGTGATATCGTTACAGTGTATATAAACTAAGAAATGAAAAAAAAAATTGTTTGTGATGTTATGAACTGTTTCACAATTGAAAACTTTGATTGAGAGAAGAATCTCTGTTCCAATGTATACTATGAGCTCTTGAATATATCATAGCACATTTCAATATTAGTATTGAATAGACAAAAAATATAGTGCATTTCGACATCATCATGAACCATACGTTATATGGAATGAATAACTCATACATAATGGACTATACATCATACATAATCCATCAACATAATTCCCACAATATGATTCATATACAATTAATTAAACATCCACACAATAAACATAGTCCACAATCATAAAACATAATCCTCACATCACGCAACATAGAATATATGAGAGTATAATCATACATCATGAAGCGAATATGGTACATTATACATATTGAAATATACATCATACGTAATACATTATTACCACACCATACATAATTGATAACATTATATAAATTATGCTTGGAACATGATGAATAAAAAATTATCCCCAGATCATTCATTGATCGATAATGTGGAATGAATTATAAGTGGATTAAATATAAAAAATAATACATCACACATCGAATAAAATGCCTGAAAAATGATCTTATTAATCCAAACATCATTGTGAATTGGTGATATGGAATAAATCACGGATCAAATGTAGGAAATAATACATCACATATCGAATAAAATGTCTGACCCATGATACAAATAATCCCTCAAAAATTGATGATAACGAATACATAATGGATTGGATATTAAAAAAAAACATCACATACATCGAATAAAATACCTGAGAAATGATGAATAATCCAAACATCATTCATAATTGATAATATGGAATAAATTGAAAATTAAACATCGAAAAAATACACTGAGCATCGGATAAAATGCCTGACACATGATACAAATAATTCCCAAATCATTGTGAATTGATAATATGGAATAAATCACGGATCAAATATAGAAAATCATGCATCACTCATCGAACAAAATGCCTGACACATGATACAAATAATCCCCGAATCATTGTAAATTGATAATATGGAATAAATCACGGATCAAATATAGAAAATCATACATCACTCATCGAACAAAATGCCTGACACATGATACAAATAATCCCCGAATCATTGTAAATTGATAATATGGAATAAATCACAGATCAAATATAGAAAATCATACATCACTCATCGAACAAAATGCCTGACACATGATACAAATAATCCCCGAATCATTGTAAATTGATAATATGGAATAAATCACGGATCAAATATAGAAAATCATACATCACTCATCGAACAAAATGCCTGACACATGATACAAATAATCCCCGAATCATTGTAAATTGATAATATGGAATAAATCACGGATCAAATATAGAAAATCATACATCACTCATCGAACAAAATGCCTGACACATGATACAAATAATCCCCGAATCATTGTAAATTGATAATATGGAATAAATCACGGATCAAATATAGAAAATCATACATCACTCATCGAACAAAATGCCTGACACATGATACAAATAATCCCCGAATCATTGTAAATTGATAATATGGAATAAATCACGGATCAAATATAGAAAATCATACATCACTCATCGAACAAAATGCCTGACGCATGATACAAATAATCCCCGAATCATTGTAAATTCATATTATAGGATGGATCATGGATTAAATATAAAGGATAATACATCATACATCGGATAAAATACCTGATACATCATTTGAATAACTCTCTCATCAATATTGATCATGTGGGATTGATTAAACATTGAAAATCATGCATCAAATAGAATATGTCACACACCATATCTGAAACACGAACTATTGGCCAACTTTTACTCACGATGGCCGCTGTTTCTCTATCTCTCAATAATCACAGACACCACTGTTATATATTAGCAAGACTGAGGTGTTTTCAGGGTCAAATAGATTTAGTCAGAGATTCACGCCTGAAAACACAAATACATATTTCTGAAAATGCATCGAGTCTTTCTACAATTACCGAGAGAGTATCTCAATCCTTCAGTTTGTAGGCGAAGGTTATCTCATTCTTGATATTATTCGATACTTTTTCACATAGATGACAAAAACCAGGCTCGAATGATGCTATATTCAGACAGATTATCATCATTTCTTAATTAAAACCTGTATAACCAAGTCCAGTTAGCCTCTATTCGAGAGTTAATGAAAACAAACAGCATGGGTAACCATGGTGATAACAACTTTTAACTGCTAGTTGGAGTCAATTCCAAGATATTTGAATACAGTCATTCACTCAAACAATGAAAATAATCATTACATTCTGATTTAACTGGAACATTTATGGAAAACCTAATCCAGATGAATAGAATAATATTTCGGTCACCATTCCACAGGACACATCACGTGGTATCGTCATCTTAAGTTAACTCAAGTTACAATCTCAGTGCTGATTTCTGTCAAACGATAACCGACGTATTATTTCAACGCATTAGTTTATTGCCATGGTTACGGAAAGTCATTCAAAAACGTTCTGATATCAACTGGAATGATATTCTATTTCAGAAGGCACTGACTTCTACCCAGAGAGTAAGGCGGTCCAGGGGGGAAGGTGAGAGGACAGTATATATATATGTAGGACTGTTTCGCAACAATACCACCCAAACAAACTGAAATTAATTAATGAAAAATCAGAAATATTTGTCGGAATTTGTTTCTACTTTCTTTGTCGACTGTGCACCATTTATTATATCATTATTGTGTGAGTGATTGAATCATTAAATTGTATTATTTGTATTTGTCCATTAATTTGTTTCATCACGAGTGTGAAAGATCTAGACGGATTTGGACTACGAGCCAAAGCTACCGTTGAGCGTATTCAATACAACTTGCTATTTATTTCCGTTTACTCCATTGTTGTTCAATTGTTGATCGTCACAAGGACAGTAAGAAAATTCACCAGCGGACAATTTGCCAGGCACCTGTTTCAGGGGGAGAGGACAATTTGCCAGGCACCTGTTTCAGTGGGAGAGGACAATTTGCCAGGCACTTGTTTCAGGGGAGAGGACAATTTGCCAGGCTAGATCATGGGGGAGGAAAGTTTGCCAGTCAAAGTTAGGGAGGGAGGAAAATTTGCCGGGCATAGTTCGATATATTGCAGGGGGGACGACAATTTGCCAGGCACGTGTTCCTTAACAATCAGGAATCGCTCAAAGTGGTACGAAATGGAAGAATGAAATATTTCTTACATAACAATATCAAAATCGGAGAGTTATGGGCCTGATTGTTGATAAAAATTGAGAATTAAAAGTCAATGATTATACTCTGGCGTGTCATTTTTTGATATGAAATGAAGGTGATATATTTTGATTACTCAAAAAATGACATCAGGAAGAATGCTGAATAGTAATGATTTGAAAACACGCGCCTGGCAAACTGTCCTCCCCCTTGCGATATATCGAACTGTGCCTGGCAAATTGTCCTCCCCTTATTATCTAGCTTGGTAAATTGTCCTTCCCTCTTGAACAGGTAGCCTTGGCAAATTGTCCTCCCTCCAATTTTCGACTGGCAAATTGTCCTCCCCTTATGATCTAGCCTGACAAATTGTCTTTTCCCCCTGAAACAGGTGCCTGAAAAGTTATCCGCTCGCAAATTGTTCGTACACCCGTCACAAGAAGTAGAAGATGACAATAATATCTATACTTGAAGTCCAGTTTTGTATGAAAAAAATCATTGGACTGATAGAGCATGGAAGCCAATTTTTCGATATTTTGTTGTGCCTGGCAAGCAAAATACAGCGCTTGTAATTTGCCCACGATTTTGGTTCAATTGTCAAACCCCCAACACGACTTCTGTTGGATGTGGGGTGGGATTTGTATTATTGATTTCTTATGATAACTTCAGAAGAGTTAGAAATATCAAAATCCCAATGGATAGAAACAAATATTCTCAAACCGTCAAGATGGGGAGTGAATGTGTGAATGTGTCTTATTTATAAGTATAACTCATAGTTTAGTTTTAGTCTATATTATATTGATGTTTATAAATTACGTGCCGTATATTCCCTCATGACCTATTTACAGAATCTGAGAATCAACTTGGCAAATGAAGCATTGACATTGAAATTGTAGACGTTAACACTATTGAACTTATATTACCCTATTTTCACAGGTAGGCCTATACAGTTGAAAACTAATTTTCTTTCAGGCCTATATATCTGTGAAAAATGCGATATAATTCGAATAGTTTTCACGTGGACCAGCTCGACTGTGTTACAAGTATCTGTGTTTGTGACGATCAGAACTCTGATGAAATAACACTCTTCTGAAGTCATCATAGACAACCGTTAAATCCTGTAATGTCATTCCATGTGGGCCTACTCCTAATCTCTGAGGTATATAAATGATTTTCCTTTCATTTTCAACGAACTCAAACATTTCTGAAATTTTCTGCTTGCTACATGACAAACAAAAACATCGAATAGACTCTAAATTATAAGAATATGAATCCATAACGTAACATTTGATTGCCCTTGTCGAACAACAATGGTGTAAACAGAAAGAAGTAAGCAACACGGTCTAGCGAATACGCTCCTTGGTCGCTTTAGCTCATATTCCAAACACGCCTACCAACCCAACCACTCCATTCCGAAACAATTCACAGATGCAAAACAAATAACAAAACCAACTCCAATATGGTCACAGAATAAACTTCATTATAATGATCACGGTATGTACTGAATAGAAATACAAGATTGGTCCAAAAATAATTTGTGACATTTCTAATTGATTCACGTTTATAACGGTGAATTTCTTGTGTCAGTCACACAATACCGTTATTCAGCATACCGTCAAGAACTTTCTTACCGTCAGAGTACAATATTCTGTGGAAATTATTCCACTTCGTTCGTGGGAGAAAAATTGAGATTGAATACTTATTGACTACATACTACTCGATCGTCAACTGAGGCTTGATTCATAGTTGCACGGTTGGACGGTATTTTCCGTACCGGTATCTCGTGAACAAGTCAGAGACGATACGGAAAGTTTCTGAATAGTTCACATGACAAACCGGGACGGAAAAGACGAGCAATCATGTTACTATGCATCAGATGTGAATACAGATTATCATTCAGACCCAGTTGTTGTGCAAACTGATGGCTTGGATGCCACGATTATATGTTTGCTACGTGTTGAGGAAAAACATCAAATTGACACTAATGATAAGAATATAAAACCATGAAGTGACTAACATTTAGTTGACCTTGTTGAACGACATTGGAGAAATCATCAGCTAACTATAGGGTCTAACTATCAGCTTGGATCATGGCTATCGTACCAATAGCTATGACGACCATGATATCATGGCTATAACCCAAGCTGATGGTCAGTGGGCTGAGCTACGGTTAGCAGACTGATGGCAACATGGTGATGACTGAAAGAACGCTTAAAAAAACGCTGTTTCACGCGGGACTCGAACCCACGCTCAACTTGACTCTGATTCTGGAGCAATGACTCATATATACAACATAATATATAATATAGTTGAAATTTATAAACTATATTTCATGATATTTTTAATATATATTCTAGTTGAAGATTATGATATATTTACTATTTTCACAATGACTTCTGTATACACCACATGAATCTCAATCCTTAACTGTGATGGATTCCAGGAGGAACGATGCCGATGCGAGGCCTACTAACACATCAGCGGTAGTGAGCAGGATGCAATGAAATCAACTATTGTCAGAATTACAGGACAATGTCAAATCAATAATCACGTTGGAAAGACAGCCATGAGTTCAGCCGACAGATAATTGAAGCTGAATATATCAGGTCAATATATATATATATATATATATATATATATATATATATATATATATATAAATATATATATATATATATCTATATATATATATATATATATATATATATATATATATATATATATAAATATATATATATAAATATACATATATATATATATATATACATATATATATATATATATATATATATATATATATATATATATATATATATATATATATATATATAAATATATATATATATATATATATATATATATATATATATATATATATATATATATATATATATATATATATATATATATATATATATATAAATATATATAAATATATATATATATATATATATATATATATATATATATATATATATATATTTATATATATTTGGATAAATATTCATATTTAAATATATATATATATATATATATATATATATATATATATATATATATATATATATATATATATTTATATATATCAACATATATATATATATATATATATATATATATATATATATATATATATATATATATATATATATATATATCGAGTAGATATATATATATATATATATATATATATATATATATATATATATATATATATATATATATATATATATATAGATATATATGAAAGGATATATATACATATATATATATATATATATATATATATATATATATATATATATATATATATATATATTGACATATATATTCAAATATATATATATATATATGTATATATATATATATTTATATATACATATATATATATATATATATATATATATATATATATATATATGTATATATATATATATATATATATATATATATATATATATATATATATATATATATTTATATATATATATATATATATATATATATATATATATATATATATATATATATTTATATATATAATATATATATATATATATATATATATATATATATATATATTCATATATATATATATATATATATATATATACATATATATATATAAATATATATATATATATATATATATATATATATATATATATATATATATATATATATATATATAAATATACAGGCCTATATATATTTATTCATATATAAAAATATATGTTATATATACAGGCCTATATATATTGATTTATATGAAAATATATATGTTATATATTATCCTATCCAATTCAGGGTTCCTTCCTTCTCCACCTAGCCCTATTCCTTCTGTACTTTGGTACACCTCTTGACATGTCTGTTCATGTCACTCTTCTGGCAGAAGGCGAACTTGCAGCCGACGCACTGGAACGGTTTGACGCCGTCGTGACGCCTGAGGTGCAGCTGGAACTGATCGCTGCGGTTGAACCGCTTGTGGCACTGAGAGCAGTGGTAAGGGGCGACGTCGGAGTGGGTCCGCAAGTGCACGGTCAGCTGGTCGTTCCTCGTGTACGTCTTAGAGCACACGTGACACTGGAACGAGCGGAGGCCGGTGTGTTTGATGAGATGACGTGATAGGTGGGATCTACAGGTGTAGGTGGAGTCACAGGTTCCGCAGACGAAGTTACGAGGTTTGTTGTGGCATTGGAGGTGACGTTTGTAGAAGGAATGGAGTTTGAAGAATTTTTTGCAGTGTTCGCAGATGTAGTGTGGTTTTTGATTGTGTTTGTTGAATTCGTTTTTTTTTAGGTGACGATGTTTTGGGTATTTTTTTCCACATGTGTCACATTTGAATGGTTTATTTTTTGATTCGATGTTTTCGTTCTTTGTAATATCTGGTTTGGGTGGTTTTTGTTTCGATGGTATTTTTTTTTCATTCGAATATGTTTTCACTGATCCATTTTGTATCGTTTCTTTTTTCAATCCTTTCCTTT
Organism: Brachyptera risi; assembly: GCA_964007535.1. NCBI lineage: Eukaryota > Metazoa > Arthropoda > Insecta > Plecoptera > Taeniopterygidae > Brachyptera > Brachyptera risi. The sequence continues at coordinate 11,819,658 of OZ023336.1, read as the reverse complement.
TCTCTTCTCTTCCCGATGCTTCTTTGTTTATGGTTCCTTTCGTCAATTCTCCTCCTCTTTTTATCTCATTTCCCACTTCTCTCCTGATGATTCCTGATTTTTCCAACGTTCCCTTCTCTGATTCTCTCTTAGAATGGTCTTTCTTCAAAGTTCCATTTTTCAATTTCTCTTCAAACCCTTCTTTCTGTTCCTGTCTTCTTTTCGACCCTTGTTTCCAAATCTCTTCTTTGTTCACCGTATTCTCTATTGCTTTCACTCTCCTCACATCTCCTCTTTTCACCACTTCATTCCCCATGGCCAAATTTTTCACACCATTTTTCTCGAAAATATCTAGATCAACTTTTCCATGTGCAATGTTTTTATCTCTCATCATCTTCCGTTCGTACGTTTCCTTCCTATGCGATTGATGCTTCATTTTTTTCTGCTCGAATTTTTCTCCACTCGTTTTTTTCTCCTTTTTCACTTCCTGTTTCAGTTCTGCTTTCCTCAACTTTCTTTTCTCAGATGGTTTCTCACTCAAATACTGATTTGTCAAAGTTTTTTTTTTCTCTCTTCCTCCATTCGACGTTTTGTTTTTCAATATTAAGCCAGTCAAAGTTTTGTTTTCCGTTCCCCTTTTCAACGTTCCTATTCCACTCTTTCTCTTTCTCAGCATTTCTTTCTTGACCACATCTCGTTTGACCATTGAATGAGCCACAGCAACATGATCCTCCATCAGCTCGGCTGTCAAACAGCATTCGTCACATGACTTACATTGATAAGGTAACATCACGTGCATCTTTATGTGTAACGTAAAGTCGGACTTTTTCACAAATGATTTCGTACAAATATTACATGTAGATCTGTTGTCCTCATCAAAATAGCCGACATCCATTGTGACATTCGGTATATTCATCGCATTGTGTGCATATATCTCATGAGATCGAATCGGGTCACCCAGAATAATCGGATCAAATTCGTCTGAAATGTCCGAATCTCGGAGTGGATTGTTGATGTAGCGTTGAAAATCGTCATCGGAGAAAGGTTCATTATCTTCCGGACGCAAACTCAAGCCTTTTGAGTATAGATCTTCATTTCTCTCAGTGAACATTTTCACGTGGTAACTGATATCATCGTGGTCTAGAGTGTCATCAAGAAAATCGAAATCAAGTGCTCTTTTGACTTCCTTCAAATGTGAATCTCTTTTTTGTCCATTTTTTCCTTGGATTTTGACAGCCTCTGGATATTCAACAGAATTTTCTGGAAATGATATCTCTACAATTTTGTTTTTATCCCTTTGTCCAGACATACCATGAAACTTTGCTTTCTTGTCTAGATCTACCATATTTCCAGATGTTTCCGAATTTTCTTCCATCGAATAAGTTTCGTTTAATATCGCAAGTGCTTTGGAAGATCGTGAAAAGCAATGCAACTTTCCAGGAGTATCTTCAGATACGTCCCTAATCTCAGTTGTGTTGGACGATTCATTTTTTTTCGTGAGTGCTTTGCTGGAGTACGTGACATGAGGATATCTATTTGGTATATCTTCGATCTCTTTTCGATCACATTTATCATATATACCTCCATCTTTCAACTCATCTTCATATTGTGACCACTCTGCACACTCATTCAATATCGCAATTGCTTTGGCAGAACTAGAAAAACAAGGAATCTTACGCGGACAATCTTCACCTAATATCTGGCCAACAGATGATGTTCCTGTCTGTTGAAATAAGGACTTTGGACCTGGGTCACTTGGTGATCCATATTCAGGTTCATTCCTTAAGGACAGCAATGAACTCGCAGGGAAAATGCACATTGGCTTGAATACTGGATAATTGGATTCCTTCATATTTGTCACTGTATTAATTTCTAACTTCATCTCAGAATTATTTGTGAGTACATTTTACCAAAAATATTCCTGAATTGGTGAATAATCACAATATGAAAAACTAATGAAACTGGTGGATTATTGATATCATGATTTCAGGCTCACTAAAGATGGCACCCAAATATAATTGTCTAACATTGAATTGTTAAAGTTTTGTTCGTTGGCTGCCCACAGGTTATTATATCACCTTGCATCTCACTTGAAGAAGCTTATCATCTGACACAACAAGGGAAAAAATGTATGTACACAGTATTAATTCAAAATTCATAAATCAACAATTAGAACAAGGTGAAATATGGAATAATTGAAATATTGCTGGTTGACACTGACGTTAGTGGCGAAGCAGTTGCTATTTCAGTCACTCACCATTTCAAATCTGTTCGTATTGTTCGTATTGTTGATCAACAATGAGAGTGTTTGTGTTCTTGCATTGTTGATTGAAGTTTTGTGTGTTGATTCGTGGTAAAAACGAGATCTTCTTGGAATATCCGAACCTGAGGATGAAAATAGAGACTGTTTTAATTCACATCAGGTGATAACTGATGGATTTAATCATTTAGCTCAACCGGGCACCTCCACCGAGAACCTAGAATATGACACTGTAATGATACACAATGATAAACCTATACATATTTTATATATATTCACCTGAAAAATAAAAGGTAAAAATACGTTCAATGCAGCATGAAGTGAATATATATTTGATTCATTATGATCCATAACAATTGCTCCAATTGTTTTGCAGAGAAATTGGCACATTTATTGGCAATAGATTATATACATTTCATGAAAGACTAACAAGGGCTGGTTTCAGCATGCAATTGATGATCGAGTACTAATGGATAATATTACGAAGAAGAAATGATCTCCATGCAATATATTATGTTTTCGGTTTATTCCATCCGAAAACATAATATGTGCATGGGTACTTCATCTTGACATAGATTTTATTCTTCCATCTTGTAAGTGTTCTTTGGATTATACATTTCTATATTACCTATATAAGCGGATGTGAATCAAATGCAATCTATGTACCTGTATATTCTGTTTTGGATATTATCAGAGTCAAGACACAAGTTATCTCACAGAGACTAACAGAGTAGAAGTTGTAACTCACCAGAAAGAAGGCACAGGAGAGCCAGGTAGTTTCACGCAGAAGGTGCAGGGGTGAAGTTGCTGTTCGTTGTCTTGAAATCTTGTCGGTGGAGTTAAGCAGAGTTCAGCAGAAATCAGCAGGAATCAGCAGATCTCTAATTGCGGACAGAAGAGAAACATACTTTGTGAGTTTCTGTGTATTCGCTTGGAAAACACTCGATGTGATAGGTTGGTTGAGCGAGCAAGGTAGCGAGAACTACGGTGTTTAGGACAAAACAGAACCAAACCGTGAAAGAAATCTCAACACAAATTTTGAACATTTGAAATAGAACTCCTGAAAATATCTCCACGGTACAAAGTTATGAACATTTTGTCAATTACAGAGTGTTTGAAATTATTTCGAAATTATTTCCAACACCAACGTTTTATTGGAAAGTCTACAAAATGAGAATAAAATTGGCTGAAATCCAGCAAATGATGAGGCCAATCATCATTGAACCTTTGAACGCTCCAATGATTCAGATGAATCTCATCAATATGTCAAAAGAAATTCAGGATTTGAACGTTTTCCAGGAATCCTTTTGACATTCAGCAACAGTTTAACCTTCGAACACATTTCAAACGACACGCATCTTCACGTAAAATATCACATCTTAACCTTTAACATGTTTACGTCTTACCCCCCCCCCCCCCTCCAACCCCCTCCCCCCTGGGGACATCACGCAACACGTGACCTATTCAAATGCTATTATCAGTAAGTTATGGAGGGGGAAGGGGTAAAGGGTAGACAATCAAAATATCAAAATATCAAACGTGTTGAACATTACGATGGCGTAAAACGATATTGACAAATTACGTAGGCACGTTCCCCCCCCCCCCTCCCCCTTCCCAGAGAGAAGGGGGGGGGGGGAGTTTTTATCGAGTATGGGCTTATAAATGAGAGAATTAAAAATATTTCATGTTTTCCAGGGATGAAAATGATGTGCAAGGTAATTTAGAAAACGAGTTTGGTATCATGTTTCTGAAACAGAAATAATTGCTTGTTATTGGATGCTTGTCCATGTAATAAAAAGGGGGTTTGACCACTGATAGACGGTGAGAGATTTCTGATATTAGTGGTTGTGAGAATGGCGGGGGGGGGGGGGGGGGGGGGGGGGTAGCGATTATTACCATGTCATAAATATTGCTGATATTCTATATCGCTGTATAAAATCATGTATTGAATATGATAAACTGTCAAGTGTACATTTTGAAATCGCTCGCTGAACTATTCTGAATTAAAAATATATATTTTTCTATTTGGGTTTTGAACTGATTTTTATGTTAATGCTCGACAATCTCACTAACAGCTGAGTTATGGTATGGAATCATGAAATCAATTCGAAAAAAAATATCAACAATAATAAATGATGGGCCTAGACTTATAATTATGTATTGTATTTGTATTTAGCTTACTCATTACAAATTGTTTTTAGAACAGGTGGTAATGATTACCATCATGAAATCAAAGGAAAACAAACAAACATAGCCTACTTGAAAAAATTGGTATAATTGTGGTTATTATCTATAAAATTATGGTTGCAGCTCGATTCCGGTATTTCGATCGAATCGATATCGAATTTGATATTCCATCAATCTGATATCGTATTGAAATATAGGATACGGCTGGAATGAGTGGACTAATGAGTCAAGTAATCGAGTGACAAACAAGTGGGAAGTGAATACCTAACCAAAAGTGAGTAAAATAGCTAATAGGGCCTCAGCGCTTTGTTTTTTGTTGATGCCAGTAATGGTGCATGCTGAGTATGAGATTGCTATACATTATAAAATAACTATCTCGAATATTAAATGCTCGTTTTTACAGTGCCATTGCTGATCACTCATCCAACCAACAATAATCTAACTTGGTTCACACAATATAACTTTGTAAATTTATATTCATACAAATAAATTCATATAACCATGAACACACAAATTACTATATTTACTCGTCAAATGCCGTGTCCCGTTCTCTTAATCATTGATATTGGCCATCATTGTATTATGTAGACGAAGAAAGTCGTATCGACAAACTGGTACCATTTGAAAACTCTCGTTCTTGTACGAAACTCTTCAACATTTATGGCTTTCAGAAGATGTTGTTGAATTTCTGATACCGTTTCAACACATCGAGTATTCATGTAAGATGGTTCGAAGGTTCCGAGTGACCGTTTTCTCCCATGCCATAACACTAGCGCACGGATGGTTCGTACCTTCTTCTTTCGTGGATACAAGTAAGCCTATACACTAGATAATATCTGCTGAGGAGTTATCATGACCGTAATGAGGAGAAAATGATGTGATCTATATCTTGATGGTTTGACTACAGCAATCAAAGATCAAAGTGTGATTTCTATAATATAATACTCATTCTGCAATAATCTGAAGCTAGATTTCCATGCACGCGATTCTCATATCGCGCGATACCGTGTCGTGCGTCATGGCGGCGCGCTCGAATGTTGAACAAACCTCAACTTTCGTGAAGCGATTCGCGACTTGTCTCTGATTGGTCAGTGGTCTGCCGCCTCGCGACTTTGAGCCGCCATGATGCGCGAAATGGTATCGCGCGATATGAGAATCGCGTGCATGGAAATCCAGCTTAAAGCTTTAAAACAACATGCACCTCATCTGACCCATTATCTCTATCCATTGATATGTCATCTGATATCTTATTCTGAATCGGAATTGGGAATATTCATTCTCATTTTTAAATCATAACATCATTCATAGATACATATCATCTTCCTAATGTATCTCTCTGATGGCTGAAGATTATGTGACTTGAATATGTTCAGTATTTTGTCATTACATTTCTGTCCGGAAACATTGTCAGTGACCGGATCTAGGAGGACTACTTCGAATACGGTTGACCATACGATTGACCGTCAGAAGGAAATATAATGACCCATCATATTTCTGTTCGAATGGAAATGCGATGTTTGTGGTTACATGCTATCGCACTCGCGGGGCTCGCCCTGTTGCTGATGGAGATTCAATGATAACGAACAAAGAATGGATATATAGTCGATACATATATGAATGATATATATATATATATATATATATATATATATATATATATAAATATATATTAATATATACATATATATATATGTATATATATATATATATATATATATAAATATATATTATATATATATATATATATATATATATATATATATATATATATATACATATATATATATATATATATATATATATATATATATATATATATATATAAATATATATACATATATATATATATATATATATATATATATATATATGGGTATATATATATATATATATATATATATATATATATATATATATATATATATATATATATATATATATATATATATATATATATATATATATATATATATATATATATATATATATATAGAGAGAGAGAGAGAGAGAGAGAGAGAGAGAGAGATATCCATAACCAAATTGAACCATTGAGTATCATATCAAATTCGCTGATATTCATGTTTGTGATGATGCAGAAGATCATCTCCAGTCTCAGATTCTATGAGATCATCCTAACCTAATCTGACGGGCTGTTATTTCCTCTCGACGAGACAAAACGTGTTGTCGCTAAACCAAGTGTCAACTTGTTTATAAAGCGTTATTCACTCGGAATCCAATTAAACGATATGTCAAATGAATTTTAATCACTATCTGTTAAGTGAGGGGTTGTTTTCAGGGGAGCGGAGAAGGGGTTGAACTGTCAGCATGTCCAACCACCCCGTGCGACCCCTAACGCAATCGCTGCCAGATTTATAGGCCAAGTTTGAACATGATATCGTAATGAATGTGGAAGCACAGTTTTTAATTGTCTACTGAAATGTTATTTGTGTGATAGTCTCTTCTTATAATTATTATAGTAGCAAAGTGTGATTCAACCTGAAGTCGATGATGAAAATGAGATCTGTGATGAGTGGGGGTAAATGTAAGAGAGCAAACTTGTTCGACTTTGTATTGATATGCAGGGTGGTTCAAAACGTTCATTTACATATTTCAATTTTGGACAATCTAATAAGGAGGAAGCTATAGATGAATGATTAGGTGTGACTTCAGACAAGCCATTCGAGAATGGCGGTGTATGTTTTCGAGAGACACTATGTCATGTTCGAAAAGTGATCCATGTTCGAGTCATGGGTGAATGTGTTGAATCAGATGAATTCATTTCACATCACAGCTTGACCGCCGCTGTGTGTCATGCACCAAACAACTTGAACAGATGGATGCAAATAGATATTTTTTCATATTTTCATCGGGTTCAATCAATCGATATATGTCATATATAGGCCTATGTATATATATCCATATATTCAAATATATATATATATATATTTATATATATAGATATATATATATATATATATATATAAATATATATTTATAAATATATATATATATATATATATATATATATATATATATATTCATATATATATATATATATATATATATATATATATATATATAAAAAATATATATGAATATATAGGCCTATATATATATATATATATATATATATATATATATATATATATATATATACATTTAGGGCCTATATACATATATATATATATATATATATATATATATATATATATATATATATATATATATATATATATATATATATATATATATATATATATATATATATATATATATATATATATACATAATCATATATATATATATATATATATATATATGAATATAGGCCTATATGTTTATAAATGTATATATTCATATATATATATATATATATATATATATATATTTATATATATATATATATATATTTTTCATATTTTCATCGGGTTCAATCAATCGATATATGTCATATATAGGCCTATGTATATATATCCATATATTCAAATATATATATATATATATATATTTATATATATATATATATATATATATATATATATATATATATATATATATAAATATATATTTATGAATATATATATATATATATATATATATATATATATATTTATATATATATATATATATATATATATATATATATATATATATATATATATATATAAAATATATATGAATATATAGGCCTATATATATATATATATATATATATATATATATATATATATATATATATATATATATATATACATTTAGGGCCTATATACATATATATATATATATATATATATATATATATATATATATATATATATATATATATATATATATATATATATATATATATATACATAATCATATATATATATATATATATATGAATATAGGCCTATATGTTTATAAATGTATATATTCATATATATATATATATATATATATATATATATATATATATATATATATATATATATATATATATATGAATATATATATATATATATATATATATATATATATATATATATATATATATATATATATAAATATATATATATTTATATATATATATATATATATATATATATAAATTTATATATAGAAATATATTTATATATATATATATATATATATATATATATATATATATATATATATATATATATATATATATTATATATATATATATGTTGGGTTTTTATTTTCCGGATGGGCCGCTTACCGCAAAAAATGAATGGCGCTTGATAATGGGTAGTGTCATCTACTCGAAACGTTGCGAATATTTGACAATGCGTAGACAACCGTCTACTCAGCCTGTTTTTTCACGGTGAGCGGTCCAATCCGGAAAATAATCATAGCATCATATATGTCCGCGAAAGTTTGAGAAATAATAATATATATAAATATATATAAATATATATATATTTATATATACACACACACACATATATATATATATATATATATATATATATATATATATATATATATATATATATATATATATATTTATATAAATATATATATTTATATATACACATATACATATATATATATATATATATATATATATATATATATATATATATATATATATATATATATATATTTATATATATATATATATATATATATATATGTACCAGTACACATATAAATGTTTATGTATATATGTATACATATAAATATATATATATATATATATATATATATATATATATATATATATATATATATATATATATCATATGAATATATATATATATATATATATATATATATATATATATATATATATATATATATACCTATACCTATATATATATATATATATATATATATATATATATATATATATATATTTATATATATATATACATATATATATATATATATATATATATATTTATATATATATATATATATATATATATATATATTTATATATATATATATATATATATATATATATATATATATATATGGCGTAATTTTTTTTGGAGAAATTACCAGTTTTTGTTAGAAACTAACAATGTTTTCATAATATGACTCCAAAATTCAAGAAATTTTCAATTAAAATAAATTATCTGAGCGTATATTTTCACACGGATACTGTGTTAGCTCAGCCATAGGTATTGCTCATCATAACCAATCTCAAATTCTCATTTCTCCGTTCGATTCGGAGAAATTACATCTATTCGTCGGGCTCTTCTCAAAATGACAAATTCATTTTCCCAATAATAAAACAATCTAAGAAGAAGACTCCCGCCTTTTTGATAGGCCTATTTGTAGTGATTAGTTGTTGTTGTTGTTGTTTTCACCGTCTTACGACTGAAAGAAGAAGTGAAGTATTGTATAATCAACCCCATGTTCTTCCTACAGACACAAGACAATGAAATACACGTACTTGTGACGTCACTCTTGTACAGCCATCAGTTGGCATTGCAGTGGAACTTTGACTGCGCTCGGGAGTCAATTCAGCGGAAATATAGTTTGTTGCCGATAAGTTTCGAACGGTATGAGATATCACAATTGTAATTGAAGTGAATCACAAATATTTTCAATACCTTCACAACGATATGAAGTAAAACGATCAATTCACTCATACCGCATATTTGTCAAATGTATACAGTTGAAACTTCATTCATTTCAGCTCTATACGTTAGTCAATTATGCCATATTTGTTCTGAATAATTATAATCCATACCTTTTGAAAGTACTACAATAGTTGTAGCTCATATTCCTCATTATATATAAAGCTAGTTATCTTATAGCCTCGGCTATCCTGCGAACAGCGACAATATTTGCTACGCTATTGAGTAATAATCAGTGTTTCTTCCATTATTGCCAACAATAGTTCTCAATTATAGGAACTAGAAATTGTTATTGAAATCCAATTCACCCGAATGCCATCTAGTGAATCAGCCAATCTTATACAGATGAGAAATTATATTATTGATACTATAGTTCTACAATTTGAACAATATATATATTAATGAAAATAATGGTCTTACCTTATTAATGTCGAAATCTTATCCATATCAGCAGGTGCGTCAGAGAAACTGTCACAGCAACAATGTAAACCACACATGTCAACTCACTCCGAAACACCAGTTTGGTGACACTTCTGATAAATCAGGACACTCACACGGGTTGCTGTTATTTGTTGTTGTCTTTGTTATTGTTATCAAATAATAATGCGTTCGAGAAGGCGAATGATATGTACAGCGCTATGGTACATATCAGAACATAGTCATTCGATGGATCAAATTCGTCAGTAGAAAAACATTGTATAACAATAGAAATAAGAACGCATAAATCCAAATACATGATGTATGGCATTATTGGTAACGGGTAGAAAAGTATGTTCACAAAAATGATAGAAAATCAATGTGTAATAATTTCTAATTGTTCAATTACACAACATTATCTCGATGGTGAACTTTGTCGACTATGCCAAAGTCTAGTTATCACTAGTCACTCAGAGAATGTATTTTCCACACGGCCTAGTTCGACCAACTTCATCGTTGAATGAGCGAGACTAGGCGTAGTCAGCTAGGTTTTCTTGAAGCACGGCAGTCTTGACTAGGCTTACATCAACGTACACTGCCTTGATCAACTGTCCATCAACTAGGCCTGAATAGGCTGACTTCTGGATATATTTTCTTGATATCAGTAGGGCCGAACAATCTCGACGTATTTTCTAGAAGAACTGACTTTTCCACTAGGCCCAGGCCTAAATTGGTTTCGCAGTGAACTGTACTTATCGACTGGGCCTGAATATAGCTTCTTCAGTATATATTTCCTTGATATCTCTTGGGCCGAACAATTCCAACGTATTTTCCAGAAGAGCTGACTTTTCCACTCGGCCTAGGCCTAAATCGGTTGCACAGTGAACTGTAGTTATCGACTGGGCCTGAATATAGCTTCTTCAGTATATATTTTCTTGATATCTCTTGGGCCGAACAATCTCGACGTATTTTCCAGAAGAGCTGACTTTTCCACTCGGCCTAGGCCTAAATTGGTTTCGCAGTGAACTGTACTTATCGACTGGGCCTGAATATAGCTTCTTCAGTATATATTTCCTTGATATCTCTTGGGCCGAACAATTCCAACGTATTTTCCAGAAGAGCTGACTTTTCCACTCGGCCTAGGCCTAAATCGGTTGCACAGTGAACTGTACTTATCGACTGGGACAGTGCTGGGCACAGACTGGTGATGATTCTTCATGCGGTCTCCCTTTCCTCCTGACAACTGCCGAGTTTTATTGTAGTATTGACTGTTAATTATCACACTTGGAACTCACTATTTATACACTTTTCTTCATTGCAACTGCATTTTGATTGGTGCATTCAGTAACTGATAAGAATGATGAAATGCGTCACAAAAGCATTGGCTGTTGATCTTACATTGACACTGTGTTGTACTCGAAGGTGAGTTGTGTGACACAGGTAGTAGATTGTGCAAGTGCCAGGCTAGACGATACCTGATTGGTCAAAGCACTCCTCTGGGTTGATACGAATGATTCAGGAAGATGGTATGATATACGTTCGGGTAATTACGGTGATAATTCAATAGGTGGCAGCACCTTGAGTCAAGATACCTATTTTTAATTCCAATTCATAAGAAACATGCATAATTGTCGTTCAGGTCGATTATTCACTTGTAAATCGTTCAATACATTCATGCAATGTTTAATCATTCATTTGTTCCGCAATGCTTGTATTGTGTTCAACTTTACCAAGCTTGAAGTTGAAGTTTTCTTGGAGGCGTGATCAGAATGCATGTGTAAGCTTTAGGGAAAGCTTTAGAAACGGTTTCAGCATTTTTCAGGAATGGACATTATTTTGAAAAATGAACAACACTATTTTTGGTTATTTGTTTGAAATATCATCAAAAAGTTTTATCAGTCCATCATGTCTCCGTTTTATCATGAAATTTTCCATCCATTTCACTCGTTTCATTCTGTCTAATATCCCAATCATTCCTATGAGAAAATAGTTCGGGCCAGATCCTTTTCATTCAGTATGTTGACTTATCGATCTTATATCGATATTTACGCAATTGATTCGAATTATCATTTTTGAAAAATGTTGAATAAAACATTATACATGAACCTATATCCCATGAACCTTTATGTTCAATCTCCAATTGAAATTTTTTTGAGAGATAAACCATCCCAATACCGAATGAAAAATCAAACTGTAATTACACTACATTTTTTCGCTAGAAACTTTTTTTTCAATAACATCGAAACTTGATTGCAAAATCATTGTTCTTCAATCAGGGTTATTTTTTTAAAATAGATGATATAGAATTTCTATCACTCGCATATTATCGTAGTACCTGAAAAACAGTCTGTTTTTAACCATGCAGCTTCAAAAGATCGACCTGAACTGAACTTCTCCATGTTTGTCCACATCATTTTCTGTTCGCAAACCATAATCATCGGAGTTTAGAGTTTACATAACAATAATAATCACACATCGCTCTAACGTCTTTGTTCTCAAAACAAGTTTCAGACGATTTCGTGAGAAATGTTTCACTATCTCAAAGACGTATGAGTAGACTCAACATTGACAGCAACTGGATTGAAGAACTAGTTTTATCGCACAGTTAATTGCACTTCTGTAGATGCGTTGATCATGACATTGGTTTGAAATTCAACAAAATGGCATTTCATGATCCAATTACCATTTTCGAAATGGTCAAATTATAATGTTTGTATCGCGGTAATCACATTCTGATCGAATTGGTTCATTAATATATATACTTATTTCCATTAGCAATCATTTCAGCAGATATGAGTCCCAATCTTCCCTGAGCTCGATTGTCACCCTGAAATATGTAACAGCCAAACAGGAATCAATCAATAATCCTGTGAGTGATAGCAAAGACCTCCATGATTCCATCCCAAATGTCTCCATTTGATCCAAATGCCATCCAAATCCAAATATTCAAACCATCCAAATTATCCCAAATCTCCCCATTCCACATGTGAAGTAAGCTGAACCTTCATGAACAGCCATCGTGGATGAATAACTTGTGACTTGACCAGGACTCGAACCCACGCCCGACTTGATTCCAGTTTCTAATCCGGGCTCTCAGTCTTATGTTTGAGAGTTAGACCAACGGCACCGAGACGCGTGGCCGAGTGGTAACACACTTAACCGTCATTCGGGAGACCGGGGTTCGATTCCCGCCATGGTCGACCATCATGACAGGGGGTTTTCGTGGTTTCCCTCTGTCGTTCAGGTTGATATTGGGATGGTTCTTTAACGACAGGCCATGACCGACTCCTTCTCACCATCCAAAACACCTAATAAAATAACCTTTCATATCATCATCCCACCATCTCATTCATCATCCACCGACGCCAATAGATCGTAGTATAGTGCGTCATTAGAACCCAATAAAATATTATATAATAGACCAACGACTAACGATACGTTTGACTTGCTCTCAAAGTTTCCTATTTCTCTTCTCCCTCAAAACGAATTTCCATCACACAAAAAGAACCACAATAAAATAAACCATTAGTGAAATAAATAAGTCACAGGAAATAACATGATATCAATCACAAACCAAAAATCACGTACATTCATAAAATTCAATGTCATGAAAAAATCTCATCCGTGAAAAAAAAGCAATTATGACAATAAACGTATAACGTCCGTGAAAGCCGTACGCAATTGTTCTTTTTGAACGCTTATTTGACTTTCACTCATACACAGTTACGTCTCAATTTCATCCCCCTCCAACCCTCCTCCCCCTCCCCCCCCCCCCTCAACCATCGCTGTACCAAAACGCAGATCCATTTAACAGTGAATTAATAGCCTATACAGTACCCCATGTGGGGTGCAGTTTACTACAGGGTGCCCAACAACCGGTTATGTATACAGTTGTGTTGTGCGGGTGGTATTTCAAGTGTGCAGTTGTGTTGTGCGGGTGGTATTCCAAGTGTAGAGTTGTGTTGTGCGGGTGGTATTCCATGTGATTATCGCTGGGACATAACTTTATTAACAGATTGAGTGTGGTATTATTTAAATGTGGCGTGAAAAACAAACATAACAGATCATGTGATGAGTGATATTAATGTTTTGACGGTGGGAGGGGGGACGGGGGGGGGGGGTGCGTTCATTCTGATGAGCACCATAGGAAAACTGTGTAGTGGCTATTTGGTTGGGTCGAGCGATGAGTGAAATAGAAATTATAGAGCAAGGAACTGCAAATGTACATTCTGTTCTAACATACTATTTAATAGCTTTTATTTTTTTATTTTTTTTAAGGCTCTTTATTGGATAACATAAGAAATTGACCCTGGACATAAATCCACAAAACCCTAAAAGGGTTTATCTGTGGGATAAGTACACATATAACAATGATTAGATAGTGAACAGACATGTATATTAAATTACTTGCTTACTTGAATACATATTCATCACTTCAATTTAATTTACTGACGAATTTCAAATATTCAATACTTAATTATAAGTCTGAGACTTAAATTACATAAGCAAGGAATATTCATCGTATGCTGTGATTTCTTTGTATTTACTTGTACAATTTGTAATAACTTTAGAATAAATACTATCACTATTGAAAAAATAAATTCAAAATTCTTCTGGAAATGATTGATTATTCCCCAACATGTTCTGTCCATTGTTTGATTTGATCAAACTGTGTTCTTATATTGCAGAACGAACCGGACTTTAATAACACGACTTGTGTCGAATGCATTCTTCAAATATAAGTGGATCAACTTGGTTTGTAATTTATCAGAAATTGAAATGTGTCAATCCAGGTAGAAAGAATCAATGTCAACCAAGGGTAATGAAGACTCTGGCCACTGCAACCATTCTAAGTTGCTGATATTGTTCCATCAGATGATTTGTGACGAATGTTTCTGTATTGTTGTGATGTGAAGCGTTTTCAGTTTGAGGATCACGAGAGTGGATCATTTCTAGGGAATGAACGAACGTGCTTCCAATATTATGAGTTTGTTTTTTAGTTCATTGGATATAATATTGAGTGTTGATAGTAATAACAATATGATCTGCTCAATTTATTCTAATCGACTCAATGATTGCCCTTATTGAACTGTTTCATGATGACAAAGTACGTCTTCTACTATTATATTAGGGATGGTTGAATTTGTTTCAACCAATGGTTGAATGGTTTGGATGGTTGACTTCTCCATTATGAAAGAAACTGCCTGTTGCTTTTCCGTCAATAACAGCAATGATCTTGCTCATTTCAACATTTATTCAATTTATTTCCAGATGATTTCTAAGCTATTAACAATCTTTTACTATGATAATATATCAACACCTCTTCATTATTGACCTTGGTTCATGAATTCGCAATCTTTCACCGTAACAATATATTCAAATCCTATTTATTATTATCTTTGTTTCCTAAATTTTGCAGCTACTAAAAGTCTATCATTGTAATATAAATTAGTGTCAGCCCGCACACAAGAATATTATATTCTTAAGCGGGCTTCTGTTCTGTATTATTTTGTTTTTGTTTTGTATAATGTTATTGCTCTGTATGTAACAGTTCATCTACGATATTCATTTGAAAATGCTAATTATTGCATGGGTACTATTACCATTCAATGTACTTTTCTTTGCTCATCTTACTGTTGCCTTCTTTGTATACTGTTCATTACTCTTAAAATGAATTGCTTCTGTATTGAATTTCAAGTATTTATTTGTAACCGTTTTTCTCTGTATGCCTTTCAAGAGGCCTATACCAATGCATGTACAGTAAAATTCTGTAACAGAATAAAATTGATTTTGAATTTGAAAATTTGAATTTGATCCAAGTTTTGACTATTTCAAAAAACGTATCAAGCAATATAAAGAATACGTCTGAAACAGATTGACAACTTGAAGTCAATCAACACTGTATTATCAATTATTAATTGCATCTCTCAACATTTATCAAACCAACTATTGATAAATGGGATTCCTTTATCCGCATTTCGAAAAGAGAAGAAATGGTGCTGACCCGTTTGCGAATAGGTCACACACTTCTGACTCGAGCTTATTTATTTACAATAGAACAGTTCAAACCTCGATGTGATACATGCGATGAAATTCTCATTGTGAAACATATTCTTATTGATTGTGATGAATACTCGACTATTAGACAACAGTTGTCCATGGATACCACTTTGGATGAAATATTGTCAGATGACTCGAAACTGATTTATGAACTTCGTAATTTCTGAGTCTCACCGATTTATCGGATGAAAAATGTTTGATTTTTCAAAATATAATTATATTTTTTGGAGATGAAAAACTAATAGAGAAAATAGGAAGAAAAGGGTGATGAAATGACCACGCTGTCGGTGTCACCCCTTCCCCACTAAAAAAAAAACAATAAACACATTCTTGGTTATGGCAATAGCGTTATTACGTTTTCCATGAAGCAACCTTTAAAAGCAGAGCAGCGAGCTTCCGAGACGCGTGGCCGAGTGGTAACACGCTGAGCCGTCATTCAGGATACGGGGTTCGATTCCCGCCATGGTCAACCATCCTGGCAGGGGTTTTCGTGGTTTCCCTCTGTCGTTCCGGTTGATACTGGGATGGTTCATCAACAACAGGCCACGACCGACTCCTTTCCACGATCCAAAACACCTAATAAAATAACCTGTCATCTTATCTCATCATCCCATCATCTCATCCATCATCCACCGACGCCAATAGATCGTAGTCATCAGTATAGTGCGTCGTTAAAAGCCAATATATATAAGGGCAGAGCTTGTGTCAATTTATATGAAACAAAGACGATTATACTTAGGCTGACCCAGATAACCAATGGGGTGGAATATGATTAAACCAGGCACGACATAAAATTGTCACTTGAAACAGTGGATTAATGTTTCATGTCATTATGCATGGTATAACCAGAGACAAGGACGATAACACTATATGCTATATAAACTTGGAAGCTTTCCAGTATTCGAATATCTTATTACCTACTTAGATTAGATTTGCTTATAATAACATACCTGTATAATCATGAAGATTGCTGGAACTAGACACTTTTGTGGAAATACTCGTCTACATGTTCAATTAAATGCCACGTTCTGATGCAGAATAGATTCACACCGTGTTGAACCAATAGATTAATTTGTATTTGTTGAATAATACTCATAGTTATTCCAGTATTTATCTGCGTGAAGACGGTGTAGGCTCATTTAATTTTGAGACGTTGCATTAAAATAATTTTTTCGAGGCCTTTTATTCATATTTCAATTATACAACATGATAATTAGGTAGACCACAAAGTTACACAAGTTTCAACTTGTCTGTGGGTTTGAATACAATGAATACTTAATGTTATATTGATTTGAAAAAGAACATCTGGATAGCTAATTAACGAAATGTGAATATTAATTTTGAACAATGTAATTGAAAGAGTAAACTAAGGTATGAGAAATTGGTTGGAGAAAAAAAAAATTGAGTATGAATTGACCAATGTAGGTGAACGTGACTTATACGAAGCAGGGGAAATTTTAGATACATTGATTGGTTATTTCCCTATTTCCCCTGCTTCACTGTCCACTTGATTGGTTTTTATATTCTGTGACATCACGAGGGCGGACGATCTACAATGGTCAAATGTCTTCATGATTCTATTCTACATCATTTTTCAAGTATTTTTCACATGTTATAATGATAATAATAATTGTTTATTGGCAGTTATACAAGTGATACAAGTTATGCTTCGTCGTTATCTCAAAGTTTCCCTCAGAACTGAGTATTTTCTATTACATCAACAAGAGTAATTAATAACACTTTATTTATCGTTAAAACCCAGAGAATACTGACACGGCTCATTGAGAATGATAGTATCCACGCATTTCAAAGTTTCTTATTCAATTGATTTAATTGACCAAGATTTAACTGACCAAGATTTAACTGAGCAAGATCTAATTGACCAAGATTTAATTTACCATGGCCCAGTATTATCGAGACCAGTTAGTAGCTTATTCCAAGAGTTACTGAGAACAAATATCACGGGTATCCATGGTAATAACAACTATTAACCTCCAGTTAAATGTATTCTCACGTTGGTAATTCCGGCATCAAGACCATGGTTGTACGGGACTTGGATGTTGACGCGTCGTTGAACCCGGATAATGATTCGATCACTCTGGTTGTAAACACTATCAAGAACGCATGTGGGATTGATTTAGTGCAATGTCGGTTCTTTTCTAATAAACTTCGGACGGTAGGCGATATTAACATTTTATTACAGAACACAGTTGCCACCCTCGGTAGCTCAGTCAGCTGAGGCACCGCTTCAGAAACTGAAGTCACCGTTCGGCGTGGGTTCGAGTCCCGCACAAAGCTTGGGTTTCTGTCAATGTCCTCTTACTCATCATCACATCATAGTTTCATAATCAGCAGCTCATTCGTACCCCCGTGTAACCTAGCTGTTGGTGGGGTCGTAAAGCAAACAATAATCACCAATATCATCAGAAACACAGATTACCGAGACACGTTAGGCCTACTCCTGCAGCCGATATGCTCGTTCCAATCTCGGCGGCCATATTGGACATTTACAAATAGAATATAGTAGAAATTGCTTCGAAGATGTCCAATATGGCGGAAACTCCACGGTTTGTATAAGGAGTTGTGAATTGCTACTGCAGAGACACAAAAATGTATGCCTTTTTAACGTTGAATAACTTATTTCGGTAATATATATATATATATATATATATATATATATATATATATATATATATAAATATGTTTTCACGTAGGTTTTGGCGGATGTAATTGATGTTGGATATGTCTTTAGGGTTGTTAGTCCGCATATTGTGACTTGTAATAATAAGGTACTCACTATTACAAACTCGACGTTTCGGTAGAATCGCATCTACCTTCATCAGGACGACACGTCTGGTTACTTCGAGAAGCAAGCAGCGAGTGCTGGCTTCCTCCCTTGTCCCGTGCGGCGCGCGATGTCCCGCGTACCGTGGGCTCTGATTGGTCGGGCGTCATGTGGTCAGCTGGGCGAGGCAGATTCAGTTTGCACTGCGTTCTTGCCTTGCTCCTGGTGACAGGTCTCCGTGCCGGCGCGTTGTTGTCCGCTTGTTGTTGTGAACAGGCGCTCGGAATGGTGGCCCCTCTGGGACTCTGTTCGGATGTTGTAGAATGTGGTAGCTTGCTCGGTGCTATTAGTACGTCTGCTAGAGCTGGTTTCCAAGACTTCGGTAGCCTGCTGGCATCATCTCTCTTGTTGAGGTTGTGAGGGCGCTTGGATATCTCTACTGCTTCACGGTATACTCGTGTATAGAAATGTTTTTCTTGTGCCAGCGTTCTTGCATTATCGAAGTCGATCTTGTGGCCTAGTCTGGCATGCTGGGCAAGTGCTGAGGTTTCCTCGTCGCGTGCTACAGATCTAGTGTGTTCTCTGACCCTGGCTGATATTCGCCTGTTCGTTTGGCCTACGTACACCTGCTCACACGTGCTGCATGGAACCTCGTAGACGCCCTGTGATTCCAAGGGTACTTGATCTTTAGCACTTCTCAATAAGGTTCTAATTTTGCCGTTGGACCTGAAAACGGTCTTGATGTTGTGTTTGAGTAAAAGCCTGCTTACTTTATCGGTAGTGCCCTTGACGTAGGGTAGGAAAACTGTACCGAGAGGCTTTTCTTTCTCCTCTTCGTTCTCTTCCTCGTTGCTGGTCTTGAGTTTGCGTTGGAACGCCTTGTTGATGTTATAATGAGAATACCCATTTGAGAGCAGTGCCGTTCGGAGGCATTTGAGCTCTTCGTTCACATGGTCTTTGTCCGCTATTTTCTTCGATCGTACGGCGAGTGTGTTGATGACCGAGTTGAGCTGTGCAGGGTGGTGGTGTGAGGCAGCATTCAGATAGCGGTCCGAATGAGTCGGCTTGCGGTAGACTGTGTGACCGAGAGTACCGTCTTCTCGTCTCAGGACACGCACATCTAGGAAAGGAAGTTGGCCGTGTATTTCCGTTTCCATCGTGAACTGTATCTTCTGATGGATACAGTTCACGATGGAAACGGAAATACACGGCCAACTTCCTTTCCTAGATGTGCGTGTCCTGAGACGAGAAGACGGTACTCTCGGTCACACAGTCTACCGCAAGCCGACTCATTCGGACCGCTATCTGAATGCTGCCTCACACCACCACCCTGCACAGCTCAACTCGGTCATCAACACACTCGCCGTACGATCGAAGAAAATAGCGGACAAAGACCATGTGAACGAAGAGCTCAAATGCCTCCGAACGGCACTGCTCTCAAATGGGTATTCTCATTATAACATCAACAAGGCGTTCCAACGCAAACTCAAGACCAGCAACGAGGAAGAGAACGAAGAGGAGAAAGAAAAGCCTCTCGGTACAGTTTTCCTACCCTACGTCAAGGGCACTACCGATAAAGTAAGCAGGCTTTTACTCAAACACAACATCAAGACCGTTTTCAGGTCCAACGGCAAAATTAGAACCTTATTGAGAAGTGCTAAAGATCAAGTACCCTTGGAATCACAGGGCGTCTACGAGGTTCCATGCAGCACGTGTGAGCAGGTGTACGTAGGCCAAACGAACAGGCGAATATCAGCCAGGGTCAGAGAACACACTAGATCTGTAGCACGCGACGAGGAAACCTCAGCACTTGCCCAGCATGCCAGACTAGGCCACAAGATCGACTTCGATAATGCAAGAACGCTGGCACAAGAAAAACATTTCTATACACGAGTATACCGTGAAGCAGTAGAGATATCCAAGCGCCCTCACAACCTCAACAAGAGAGATGATGCCAGCAGGCTACCGAAGTCTTGGAAACCAGCTCTAGCAGACGTACTAATAGCACCGAGCAAGCTACCACATTCTACAACATCCGAACAGAGTCCCAGAGGGGCCACCATTCCGAGCGCCTGTTCACAACAACAAGCGGACAACAACGCGCCGGCACGGAGACCTGTCACCAGGAGCAAGGCAAGAACGCAGTGCAAACTGAATCTGCCTCGCCCAGCTGACCACATGACGCCCGACCAATCAGAGCCCACGGTACGCGGGACATCGCGCGCCGCACGGGACAAGGGAGGAAGCCAGCACTCGCTGCTTGCTTCTCGAAGTAACCAGACGTGTCGTCCTGATGAAGGTAGATGCGATTCTACCGAAACGTCGAGTTTGTAATAGTGAGTACCTTATTATTACAAGTCACAATATGCGGACTAACAACCCTAAAGACATATCCAACATATATAAATATATATATATATATATATATATATATATATATATATATATATATATATATATATATATATATATATATATATATATATATATATATGTTCATCTGAAGGCTTCCACGATATATATATATATATATAGATATATATATATTTATATATATATATATATATATATATATATATATATATATATATATATATATATATATATATATATATATATATATATATATATATCTATATCTATATATCTATGAGTAAATGTATATGAGATGATAGGAAGGTGATATTGAAAATTATTTCAATAGATGTTTTCGGATTGTGAGAAGTGGCCGTTCGTGCTTGTTTTTGAGGAACTATCCCAGTATGAACCTAAACGACAGTGGTGCTCACAAAAAAAACATCTATCAGGATGATCGACAGTGGCGGAAATAAAACCCCGATCATCTTAATGATGTTTCGCTCTAGTCACTGGTCAGTATAGGTTTTACAAAATATCATCCAATTATCATCCACTCATTCGTACCCCAAAACACCTAACTGTTAATGGGATCGTTGTGCAAACAATAATCATCATCATCTCACATGTAAACACATCAAAAATAAGTTTTCACACACCCTGTAGGATAATTTCCCATCTCCAAACATTCATGCGACTGCAGATCCATGAAGCTGGCGTCTGAAACCAGCCAGCAACCCTCTCATGGCATAAAACCAACCCCCCGGCGAGCCACCGTAGTCGGCTTGTAACATTGGTTTGCGGTCGCAAGAGAGGGTGAGGGGATTGTTTCAACACCGTATTAAAACCCGGCGGGTGGAGGGGGGGGAGGGGGGGGGGGGTACTTGACAATTGCCGACAACAATCGCACGCGAGGTTTTTGTTTTAAATTGTTATTTATAGGCGGTTTATCAAGCGAGAATTGCGACGACAGTTGTTATAACGGTTTATTGTTATGTACGGTGGATAATTTCAGAATATTGGTGAATTCATTTGTGGTGTGTGGAAAAATTGGTGGAATGATTTAGGGTCTTCATTTGGATTTTGGGTTTGGTTTGTGTGTTTCGGCCGGATGGAATATCCTTGTTCTCGCGTCTAGTCGGTGTTATTATTAATTGAATGTCTTTTCATTGGGCTTGTGTTGCGCATTGTATAAAGTCACAACTTATTCTCATTGCC
>OZ023336.1:11791803-11794303 GCA_964007535.1 Brachyptera risi | reverse complement strand
ATTCCAAGTATCCTGGAAAAACGCAGCATTTGCTCAGCACGATCAGTGATATATTTATATGATATTCAATTGGAATTTATACACACATCTTGTTTTCTCAACTATCAACTCACTGCCTTCTTGCTCTACCATTTGCACCTGTTGATCACTTCAATAGCTTTCAGCTTAACCATATTTTTGTTAATCTCCGTACTTGGAATGATGTCTGGGAAGATTGCACAACATTTTTCTCTTTGAAACTTCTGTACGATACACGAATGACTTGAGAATAATGTGTTGCTATAATTGACTCAAATTCAATTTCCGTGACAGTTCGAATCGATTCGATTTTTTTATCTCAATTCCCTCCGCTCACTGGAATATTCTTACGGAGATTTTGGAAATTGGATAGTTTTTTCTCACTACTGGCTCAACTAATCGCGTCTCAAGAACTGATGACGACATATGAGACAATGTGCCAGCCGTTGAGTTTCATACAAAATTGTGTTTCAGTCTGACATGCAAAGTGGATACAGAAAAAAACACTCCCGGGTTTTCAAGTACTGTTTAGAATTGAGTTTTAGCTTATATGCCTTCGCTCATTTAAATGAATGAAAAAAAATAATAAAAAAGATGAGAATCAAATATAGTTCTAGTATCACATGTCGACAATAAATTTAGATTAGTTATTGAATTGATTCGAATGGGGTGGTGAGATTGCCCTTGTGGTGCCCCGTCTGAATGATCCTACCTCTCATCCATATAGACTCAATTGGGAAACAATAGTTCTGTATCAAGTTTCGATATTGTCAACAAATATCTGAAACACCCACCACTACCATCACATCGCTCGTTGGCGCCTGAATCACTCTAGCAAATAGGGGCCACAAGCTGTAGTTAGGGTATAGGTGAGATTATGTTTCGTCACTAACAATGTCCTAATTTACAATACAATTTCATCATTTTGAGAAATCTATTTACATTTGAAGTAATTTTTATCACCGGTATCTCTTCAAAAGTTGGTTCACAGTGGAGTGAATCGTCCATAAAAATGAACATAAAGTGTGTATATAAACATCCAAAACAACATAATAGTCATCATTTCAGTCAAATAATAAAAACAT
The DNA here is from genome assembly GCA_964007535.1 of Brachyptera risi. Classification (NCBI taxonomy): domain Eukaryota; kingdom Metazoa; phylum Arthropoda; class Insecta; order Plecoptera; family Taeniopterygidae; genus Brachyptera; species Brachyptera risi. Next base: position 11,793,200 of record OZ023336.1, on the reverse strand, counting down.
ATAACGCTTGACTCGACTTAACCCTCCGCTAACTGTACACAATGCTCCAACATTCCCCTGGGCGCTTTACTGCCATTTCCTCATTACACTTCATAACATGATTGCCATAATCGTCATTTCACGGCCTTGTGGACATCACTTGCACGTCACACACACAGCCTTCATGATGTTACAATCTTCGGACAGGAAGCCATGTCGACTCGACTTCCGGTCACTTTATAGACGGCTATTTCATGTGCCAAAATTTTGATTATCTCTTCTGTTTGACTCAACATTCATGGTGCGATGGTTGGGGGAGGGGGGGGGGGGGTCAGAGGGGAGGAGGGTGGCTGGCAATGTCCTCTGAATATTCTTGGTCGAACGACCAACTTTGTGAGTGGTTTGCGTAGTTATTGATATATATATATATATATATATATATATAATATCAGACGATCAAAGGGCATTCGAGATTACACCAGACGGGGGAGGGAGGGGGGTGTTGGTCAAAATATTTTTCATTGATATTTATCTTTATGAGAGTATTGCTATATAATCATTGTTCCCGAATTAGAACTGGGAATCGATGAAAATATAACACTAGAAAAAACAAGCTCGATTAGCTGAGGCACCGCTCCAGAAACTGGCCACCGTTGGGTGAGGAACCCTCACCCAACGGTGGCCAGTCCCGCTTAAGGCATGGGTTTTCGTGAATGTCCACTCACTTATCATCACTTCTTATTTTAATAACCACCTGCTCATTCGTACCCCCGTATAACCTAGCTGTTGGTGGGGTCGTCAAGCAAACAAACAATAACACTTTCACAATTGTCACCCTGAGTCGTCTTAGCTCCCAAGACTTCAAGGCGGTCTTCTCAACGAATATGAATAGGCCTATATTGTGTTTTCCTAATTGTTGTTTTTTGATGGAAAATAAACTCTTATATTTTTCATGTCATGAGAAACATGTCATTTACAGTGACAAATGGAACACGAGATGGTACAGTATTGACCACATTTTCTTTCATCTCATTCAATTCCTTGATTATTTCAGAATTCCTTCTGAAATAATTACAGATTTTCTTTACCATCAATTGAGATAAAAACATAACAAAGAAACAGATGGTACTGTACAAGTACCAAAATGTCACCAATTCTTCAACTACTCTCATCAGAACAATTGTGATTATCATTGTATGTATTCTTTGATTCATTTTCAGACGAGCTGGATTTCCATGCACGCGATTCTCATATCGCGCGATACCATGTCGCGCGTCATGGCGGCGCGCTCGAATGTTGAACAAATCTCTACTTTCGTGAAGCGATTCGCGACTTGTCCCTGATTGGTCAGTGAAGGGAAATGTCTGCCGCCTCGCGACTTTGAGCCACCATGACGCGCGACATGGTATCGCGCGATA
>OZ023336.1:11659303-11786803 GCA_964007535.1 Brachyptera risi | reverse complement strand
CGCGTGGCCGAGTGGTAACACACCGAACCGTCATTCGGGAGACCAGGTTTCGATTTCCACCAAGGTCGAACATCCTGACAGGGGTTTTTGGTGGTTTCCCTCTGTCGTTCATGTTGATACTGGGATGGTTCCTCAACAACAGGCCACGACCGACTTCTTCCCACCATCCTGATGAAATAATCTTTCATCTCATCATCCCATCATCTCATTCATCATCCACCGACGCCAATAGATCGTAGCCATCACAGTATAGTGCGTCGTTAAAACCCAATATAGTAAAAATATCTTCAAATATGGTTATATAATAGGGTTAGTATGTCATTCAACCGTTCAACCAGTTTCTCGGAAACTATAATCATTTACTTGTATACACGATAGGAGAAGTTTCGATCGAACGTCTCCCCTATGTCACACGATTATCGCTCGGGTGTTTCAAGCCTTCATCTCTCGTGGATACCTCTATGCATAACCACTCCACTAGAGCGGTGATTTGAATTACAACAAATGTGGACAGTTAATTATTTCACTGAATCTTGGAAAATATAATCTGCGTTCTGAATTATCACACCCGACATTTCATCCGTCCGAGAAATGATGGAGAAGAATACAGTGTTTAAAACCCATAATGTGATCTAGAATTTATCAACAAAGAATGTGAGAAAATAAAGTGCATTGCAGATTGAAGAGTGTAATAGATCAATTTTCATACAACATTTTTCAGATGAAGTCGTGTACATATTGAAAAGAGTACAGAGGGAAAAACATGAAGTGGTCTCAAATCGATTACCAAATCATTCATTTTTCATCATAATTTTTTTCTCTCTTTAACGACCAAAATCCATTTCCGCAGACAATTGACCACTACAGATAGGCGTGGCTAATCGCCAGGGCCACCTAGATCTATACTTCATGTGGGCATTTAGAGATACTCTGATAGATAAATGTAAAATTTCCCACATAACAAAGCCATTTGATTGGATGTTCTGTTTTGTGACGTTTATAGGCGGGTCAATCACTAGTCGTCAATTATATACGGTGGAACATTGAATACATGACTTCATATCAGTGAAACCCTTCCAATGTGGCAATTCGAACTGACAATAGATCAAAGGTAAACTACAATAACCAAGTCTAAAGCGCTTCACCAGCTATATCTGAAATCAGTATATCATTTCCACCCTTCCATCATAAAACCACCCCCATCAAAACCACCCCTCTCACCCCTTCACTTAAAGCTGAACCCCTTATCCAGATTTCATCCCTCAATCGTCTCTTTAAGAGGGCTTTATTCCTTACTACCAACTGTTACATCCTTCACATTGTAGACTAGCGATTTGAACGCCATCTGGACGCAAGGCTCTTGAATTAATATTCACCAGTAGGCACCTGCTTAATACTATTGTTTGTAACAAAGAACCAATTTTCTAGATATTTTCGTTTTATGAATTCGATTTGTTGTAGTACTTGTATGTAAATCTAATTTGTTGCGTGATATTGATTGTTAAGTAACAGCTGATGCGCCGTGTGCAATCATAGGCAGGGACGAGAAGACGTCAGAAGAACATTCTTTGAAAGACACTCAAGAAGACTGCGCTTCATACATTTCAGAGAACTACCTTGAATGAATGATTATCAGTCGAATATGAAGACTCTACCTTCAGAAGGTTGCCCATTGAATACAGAATGATATTAAATACTAGGAAAACGCTATATACACGTTGTTAGACGAGCGGAAAGTAATAGTATGTCGACTTCATTGTCAAACTTTTGCCAAAATTCGCCAATTGGGTAACATTTAAGTTATAAATGGGTAAAAACTGCTTCGAGTGGTACCAATTTGGCACATTTCATGTTTTTTCTTCAAGATGGCTGACCCGATCAATCTGAGAATTTCCAGAAATGTGTATCAAGATGTTATTCAACTTCACACAAAATTTCAATTTTCTGGAAAATAAAAATTTTTTATTTTATTCTCGCCGTGTTATTCTAACGGGTATTTTTGAACTTTCCAAAATTCATAAAAAAAAAGTTGATATCCGATGATGCCACAAAACTATACAGATCTAAGTTAGATAAGGAACCATGATGAAAAAAAGTTTGAAATTGATAGCTGTAGCCGTTTGACCTGTGGAGAACCGAAAAAAAACATAAAAAAACATGAAAACGAACACCAATTTTTTTCAGTATGTCAAATTGAATTTTCGCTGAAGCTCGTCTGATAACAATGAATATAACGAATTGATAGAGAGAGCAAAAAGACAATACAATGGTGTTCGATAGAGTGAATGATAATACTATTGAGCTATAGTCTGACAAAAGATACATTGTGATTGATTTAGAAGGAGAGGGAAAGATACAGGAAGATGCATCTATTTGACATACTAAGAAAAATTGGTGTTCCTTTTTATGTTGTTTTTTTGCATGTTTTTTTGTCGGTTCTCCACAGGTCAAACGGCTACAGCTATCAAGTTCAAACTTTTTTCACCATGGTTCCTAATCTAACTTGGATCTGTATGGTTTTGTGGCATTATCGGGTGATAACTTTCATTCTTATGAATTCTGGAAATTTCAAAAATACCCATCAGAATAACACGGCGGAAAAAATTTAAATATTTCTATTAAAGAAAAATGAAATTTTGTGTTGAGTTGAATCACATTTGATACACATTTCTGGAAATTCTCAGCTTGATCGAGTCAGCCATTTCGAAGAAAAAACATGAAACGTGCCAAATTGGTACCACTCGAAGCAGTTTTTACCCATTTATAACTTAAATGGCACCCAATTGGTAAATTTAGGCGAAAGTTTGGCAAAGAAGTCGACATACTATTACTTTCCGCTCGTCTAACAACGCGTATATAGCGTTATCCTAGTATAAAAAGAAATACATATAGCCCTACACACTTGATTCATCAAACTATATAAATGTTTTCTATAAATTGAGATTGATTCTTTCAAGGCTAGGAGAACTATACAATGAATGAAACTATATACTATTATATGATACTACTAACATCACATCGTTTACAGACATATTCAACAGAGAAGTGAGGGATTGTGCCTCTCGCTCCAACCAAGAGTCTAATCACTTCTATGTCTTCCAGATTGTAGGGCCTATAACGATTTTGAATACGGTGGGCCTATGTTGGTTCGACTGTCGGTCTCTGATGGACAGTCTCATTGGGTCACGTTACTACTTGTACGTAACGGTACGCTGTGAGGTAGATATCGGCCGCTGATGAACACTCTCATTGGGCTACGTTACTACTTGTACGTAACGGTACGCTGTGAGGTAGATATCTGCCCCTGATGAACACTCTCATTGGGCTACGTCACTACTTGTACGTGACGATACGCTGTGAGGTAGATATCGGTCCCTGATGAACACTCTCATTGGGCTACGTCACTACTTGTACGTAACGGTACTCTGTGAGGTAGATATCGGCCCCTGATGAACACTCTCATTGGGCTACGTCACTACTTGTACGTAACGGTACGCTGTGAGGTAGATATCGGTCCCTGATGAACACTCTCATTGGGCTACGTCACTACTTGTACGTAACGGTACGCTGTGAGGTAGATATCGGTCCCTGATGAACACTCTCATTGGGTCACGTTACTACTTGTACGTGACGGTACGCTGTGAGGTAGATATCGGCCCCTGATGAACACTCTCATTGGGCTACGTCACTACTTGTACGTGAAGGTACGCTGTGAGGTAGATATCGGCCGCTGATGAACACTCTCATTGGGCTACGTCACTACTTGTACGTGACGGTACGCTGTGGAGTAGATATCGGCCGCTGATGAATACTCTCATTGGGCTACGTCACTACTTGTACGTAACGGTAAGCTGTGAGGTAGATATCGGTCCCTGATGAACACTCTCATTGTGCTACGTTACTACTTGTACGTAACGGTACGCTGTGAGGTAGATATCGGCCCCTGATGAACACTCTCATTGGGCTACGTTTCTACTTGTACGTAACGGTACGCTGTGAGGTAGATATCGGTCCCTGATGAACACTCTCATTGGGTCACGTTACTACTTGTACGTAACGGTACGCTGTGAGGTAGATATCGGCCCCTGATGAACACTCTCATTGGGCTACGTTTCTACTTGTACGTAACGGTACGCTGTGAGGTAGATATCGGTCCCTGATGAACACTCTCATTGGGTCACGTTACTACTTGTACGTAACGGTACGCTGTGGAGTAGATATCGGCCGCTGATGAACACTCTCATTGGGCTACGTCACTACTTGTACGTAACGGTAAGCTGTGAGGTAGATATCGGTCCCTGATGAACACTCTCATTGTGCTACGTTACTACTTGTACGTAACGGTACGCTGTGAGGTAGATATCGGCCCCTGATGAACACTCTCATTGGGCTACGTTTCTACTTGTACGTAACGGTACGCTGTGAGGTAGATATCGGTCCCTGATGAACACTCTCATTGGGTCACGTTACTACTTGTACGTGACGGTACGCTGTGAGGTAGATATCGGCCCCTGATGAACACTCTCATTGTGCTACGTCACTACTTGTACGTAACGGTACGCTGTGAGGTAGATATCGGCCCCTGATGAACACTCTCATTGGGCTACGTCACTACTTGTACGTAACGGTACGCTGTGAGGTAGATATCGGTCCCTGATGAACACTCTCATTGGGTCACGTTACTACTTGTACGTGACGGTACGCTGTGAGGTAGATATCGGCCCCTGATGAACACTCTCATTGGGCTACGTTTCTACTTGTACGTAACGGTACGCTGTGAGGTAGATATCGGTCCCTGATGAACACTCTCATTGGGTCACGTTACTACTTGTACGTGACGGTACGCTGTGAGGTAGATATCGGCCCCTGATGAACACTCTCATTGGGCTACGTTTCTACTTGTACGTAACGGTACGCTGTGAGGTAGATATCGGTCCCTGATGAACACTCTCATTGGGTCACGTTACTACTTGTACGTGACGGTACGCTGTGAGGTAGATATCGGCCCCTGATGAACATTCTCATTGTGCTACGTCACTACTTGTACGTAACGGTACGCTGTGAGGTAGATATCGGCCCCTGATGAACACTCTCATTGGGCTACGTTTCTACTTGTACGTAACGGTACGCTGTGAGGTAGATATCGGTCCCTGATGAACACTCTCATTGGGTCACGTCACTACTTGTACGTGACGGTACGCTGTGAGGTAGATATCGGTCCCTGATGAACACTCTCATTGGGCTACGTCACTACTTGTACGTAACGGTACGCTGTGAGGTAGATATCGGTCCCTGATGAACACTCTCATTGGGCTACGTCACTACTTGTACGTAACGGTACGCTGTGAGGTAGATATCGGTCCCTGATGAACACTCTCATTGGGTTACGTCACTACTTGTACGTCACGGTACGCTGTGAGGTAGATATCGGTCCCTGATGAACACTCTCATTGGGCTACGTCACTACTTGTACGTAACGGTACGCTGTGAGGTAGATATCGGTCCCTGATGAACACTCTCATTGGGCTACGTCACTACTTGTACGTAACGGTACGCTGTGAGGTAGATATCGGCCCCTGATGAACACTCTCATTGGGCTACGTTTCTACTTGTACGTAACGGTACGCTGTGAGGTAGATATCGGTCCCTGATGAACACTCTCATTGGGCTACGTCACTACTTGTACGTAACGGTACGCTGTGAGGTAGATATCGGCCCCTGATGAACACTCTCATTGGGCTACGTCACTACTTGTACGTAACGGTACGCTGTGAGGTAGATATCGGTCCCTGATGAACACTCTCATTGGGCTACGTCACTACTTGTACGTAACGGTACGCTGTGAGGTAGATATCGGCCCCTGATGGACACTCTCATTGGGCTACGTCACTACTTGTACGTAACGGTACGCTGTGAGGTAGATATCGGCCCCTGATGAACACTCTCATTGGGCTACTTCACTACTTGTACGTAACGGTACGCTGTGAGGTAGATATCGGCCGCTGATGAACACTCTCATTGGGCTACTTCACTACTTGTACGTAACGGTACGCTGTGAGGTAGATATCGGCCCCTGATGAACACTCTCATTGGGCTACGTCACTACTTGTACGTAACGGTACGCTGTGAGGTAGATATCGGCCCCTGATGAACACTCTCATTGGGCTACTTCACTACTTGTACGTAACGGTACGCTGTGGAGTAGATATCGGCCGCTGATGAACACTCTCATTGTGCTACGTTACTACTTGTACGTAACGGTACTCTGTGAGGTAGATATCGGCCCCTGATGAACACTCTCATTGGGCTACGTCACTACTTGTACGTAACGGTACGCTGTGAGGTAGATATCGGCCCCTGATGAACACTCTCATTGGGCTACGTCACTACTTGTACGTAACGGTACGCTGTGAGGTAGATATCGGCCCCTGATGAACACTCTCATTGTGCTACGTTACTACTTGTACGTAACGGTACGCTGTGAGGTAGATATCGGCCGCTGATGAACACTCTCATTGGGCTACGTCACTACTTGTACGTAACGGTACGCTGTGAGGTAGATATCGGCCCCTGATGAACACTCTCATTGGGCTACGTCACTACTTGTACGTAACGGTACGCTGTGAGGTAGATATCGGCCCCTGATGAACACTCTCATTGGGCTACGTCACTACTTGTACGTAACGGTACGCTGTGGAGTAGATATCGGCCGCTGATGAACACTCTCATTGTGCTACGTTACTACTTGTACGTAACGGTACTCTGTGAGGTAGATATCGGCCCCTGATGAATACTCTCATTGAGTTACGTCACTACTTGTACGTAACGGTACGCTGTGAGGTAGATATCGGCCCCTGATGAACACTCTCATTGGGCTACGTCACTACTTGTACGTAACGGTACGCTGTGGAGTAGATATCGGCCGCTGATGAACACTCTCATTGTGCTACGTTACTACTTGTACGTAACGGTACGCTGTGAGGTAGATATCGGCCCCTGATGAACACTCTCATTGAGCTACGTCACTACTTGTACGTAACGGTACGCTGTGGAGTAGATATCGGCCGCTGATGAACACTCTCATTGTGCTACGTTACTACTTGTACGTAACGGTACTCTGTGAGGTAGATATCGGCCCCTGATGAATACTCTCATTGTGCTACGTTACTACTTGTACGTAACGGTACGCTGTGAGGTAGATATCGGCCCCTGATGAACACTCTCATTGGGTCACGTCACTACTTGTACGTAACGGTACGCTGTGAGGTAGATATCGGCCCCTGATGGACACTCTCATTGGGTCACGTTACTACTTGTACGTAACGGTACGCTGTGAGGTAGATATCGGCCCCTGATGAACACTCTCATTGGGTCACGTCACTACTTGTACGTAACGGTACGCTGTGAGGTAGATATCGGCCCCTGATGAACACTCTCATTGGGCTACGTCACTACTTGTACGTAACGGTACGCTGTGGAGTAGATATCGGCCGCTGATGAACATTCTCATTGGGCTACGTCACTACTTGTACGTAACGGTACGCTGTGGAGTAGATATCGGCCGCTGATGAACACTCTCATTGTGCTACGTTACTACTTGTACGTAACGGTACGCTGTGGAGTAGATATCGGCCCCTGATGAACACTCTCATTGGGCTACGTCACTACTTGTACGTAACGGTACTCTGTGATGTAGATATCGGTCCCTGATGAACACTCTCATTGTGCTACGTCACTACTTGTACGTAACGGTACGCTGTGAGGTAGATATCGGTCCCTGATGAACACTCTCATTGGGCTACGTCACTACTTGTACGTAACGGTACGCTGTGGAGTAGATATCGGCCGCTGATGAACACTCTCATTGTGCTACGTTACTACTTGTACGTAACGGTACTCTGTGATGTAGATATCGGTCCCTGATGAACACTCTCATTGTGCTACGTCACTACTTGTACGTAACGGTACGCTGTGAGGTAGATATCGGTCCCTGATGAACATTCTCATTGGGCTACGTCACTACTTGTACGTAACGGTACGCTGTGAGGTAGATATCGGCCCCTGATGAACACTCTCATTGGGCTACGTCACTACTTGTACGTAACGGTACGCTGTGAGGTAGATATCGGTCCCTGATGAACACTCTCATTGGGCTACGTCACTACTTGTACGTAACGGTACGCTGTGAGGTAGATATCGGCCCCTGATGAACACTCTCATTGGGCTACGTCACTACTTGTACGTGACGGTACGCTGTGAGGTAGATATCGGCCCCTGATGAACACTCTCATTGGGCTACGTCACTACTTGTACGTGACGGTACGCTGTGAGGTAGATATCTGCCCCTGATGAACACTCTCATTGGGCTACGTCACTACTTGTACGTGACGGTACGCTGTGAGGTAGATATCGGTCCCTGATGAACACTCTCATTGGGCTACGTCACTACTTGTACGTAACGGTACGCTGGTGAGGTAGATATCGGCCGTTGAGGACTCACCGTTTCCAACAATCGATCTTCCAAATTAAATATACAAAATTTGATTCTTTGACATTTATTTCCCGACAATTAAGTCTGAATTTCGTGATGTATTTGTTGATTCCTATTTTGCACGGTTCAAGTGTTATTCGGTAAGCAAGGGGTTAATATGTAAGACATTCTCCTAGCAGGATCGTTTTTCTCTTCAGGCGTGGCACGCCAACAATGCCATAACAATATTCCTTTCACAGTCGTGTAAAAAAAAATACAGCGAAAACGCATTATTTCGGTAGAATCCTATGTTCTTTTTTTTTGGTGATGCAAGGCAATTGAGTAGTCCAACTGGATGTTATGATTGTTTGATCAAGGACCCCACCAACAGCTGGGTTATACGGGGGTACACACAAGTAGACGATCATGAAACTATATGAAGTAATGATAATTGAAAGGACGTTTACAAATACACATACGTTATGCGGAACTCGAACCCACGTCGAACGGTGACTTTAGTTTCCGCAGCGGTGCCTCAGCTGACTGAGCTACGGAGGGTGCCTGTGATTATTAGGGGTAGTGAACCTACATTTCATGATGATTCAATGAACCTCATCGATATTATTGATATAAAAATGATGATCATATGTTTTTTTTAATAACATCGAAACTTGATACAGAATCATTGTTCTTCAATTAAGGCAAAAGATGCAAAATCATGTGTACAGCTATATCAATGAATATGTTCAATCACTCTTTCCTGCAATATATTGAATGATAATTTCATATTTCTGAATATTTTCCCACATATCATACATGTATTCATCCACGGATAGTATCTTGGATTGTGTTTACATATTAAATGTATATATTCGGCACGGTATACAACACTCCCTGAACTCTATATTCCTCCTCAATAATAAACTCAACTATAAATCCAGTGAGGCTTTACTTCCCCGAGTTTACAGTCATGAAAAGTAGTGCATTAGTTTCTTACTGTTTCGAAACAGCTGAGATGTTGATGTATATTCTTCCGCCGATTTGCCTCCAACTTACATCTCGTCTTCCTCCGCGCCGAGGAAGGAGATCCGCAACTTTACGCTTTAATCGATATAAATATTTATGACAAACTAGCCAACTGTCATGTGATGAAATAATAGACCACCGCCGCAACAATATACCAGAATTCAATTGATTTATTTTATTTTCCTAATGGGCCTTAACGACGCACTATACTGACGACTACGATCTATTGGCGTCGGTGGATGATGAATGAGATGATGGGATGATGAGATGGAAGGTTATTTCATTAGGTGTTTTTGATGGTTGGAAGGAGTCGGTTGTGGCCTGTTGTTAAGGAACCATCCCAGTATTGACCTGAACGACAGAAGGAAACCACGAAAAACACCTGTCAGGATGGTCGACCATGACGGGAATCGAACCCCGGTCTCCCGAATGACAGTTCGGTGTGTTACCACACGGCCACGCGTCTCGGTAATTAAATTGAAATTTGAATTAATTTTATTCGCATTCCCATTTCACATAAATGTGGACAGCGATAACATGAATATTCAGATTATTGAATGATATAAACGATAGAAAGATGTGATTTAAGCTAGTGAACTGTGAATATTATGGTGTATGGAATAGAATGAAATAATGTGAAGCTGGCGTAAGAACAGACGTTCTGGTGTGCCGGCTGCCTAATATTTGTGTAATCGAATGTTGATTACGGTTGACAAAAAGCGAATGAATAACGGAGAATATGAGTAAGTTTTTGAAGATCGTTTGAAACAGTCTAGCTCAATATAATATATTTACAAATTATATACGCCAAATTCAAGAATGGAACATGAGCATGAATGATGTACTGATATTCATATTTGAGTGATTATTGAAACAATAACTTCATCTTGAGTACATATTTTCAAGAAGATGGCGGAATCTGTATCGATCTCCAATCCAAATGCATGAATTGTCGACTGTTGGAAGTAGTGAGCGGAGACAATTTGCCAGGCGCGTGTTTCCAAACTATTACTATTCACTCAGAGTTGTACAAAATGAATGAATGGAATATAGACTAATACATGTACAATATTAGGAAATATACTGGGAAAACACCATATATGCGTTGTTAGACGAGCGGATAGTAATAGAATGTCGATTTTTCTGCCAAACTTCTGCCTTCATTCGCCAATTGGGTGACATTCAAGTTATAAAAGGGTAAAAACTGCTTCGAGTGGTACCAATTTAGCACATTTTATGTTTTTTCTTCAAAATAGCTGACCCGATCAAGCTGATAATTTCCAGAAATATGTATCAGAAAGTCATTCAACTTCACACTGAATTTAATTCTCTTTGAAATAATTTTTTTCCACCGTGTTATTCTGATAGGTATTTTGAAATTTCTAAAATTCATAAAAATAAAGTTACCACCCGATAATGCCACAAAAATATAAAGATCTGAGCTAGATTAGGAACCATGATGAAAAAAAGTTTGAAGTTGATAGCTGTAGCCGTTTGACCTGAGTACCGACAAAAAAACATATTATATATATATAAAAAAAAAAGAGCACCAATTTTTTTCAGTGTGTCAAATTGAATCCTCGCTAAAGCTCGTCAAATAATGGAAACTTATCAAATATATTATAAATGCCTTCATTTTCAACTGTCCCTAATATTATGAGAGTCAATTCAGGAAATATCAGTTCTCTGATGACAGATTGCGAACGGTATGAGATATCAAACTTCTATAATGTGGGAGGAACACAAACATTTGTAATACCTTCACGATGGTATGCGTAGAATATTTTCAACGCATACATCGCTTGATTGTCAAAGGTAGATAAACAGCTGAATAATATGTTTTCTCATCTCTCTGACAATGATGAGGATATGGATGACTTCTATTTATCGTCTTGAATGTATCGAAAGTATCTGTGTTTTCCCTTTTTCAGAATTTTGATGTCTCACACGACGTGTCGAAAGTCATTATAAAACAACTTATATTTCGAAAAATCGTCTCACATGGACTCTTAAGATTTATCATTTGTCACTCAAGTTGTATTATTATTGTTCATATCGAGATATAATATTCCATCTTGTGCTTCTGGACAGTAATGCAAGGATAAGCTAGTTTCGGGATCATCTCGGTATCGACCCAGCGTCTGAGGAAGAGTATAGGAAGGATCAGTCGTAATGGTCGGCCATGTCGGGATTTGAAGCCAGTCTCCTGAATGACGGTTCAGCGTGCTAACTACTGGTCCACACGTCCCAGTAGCTCACGTGGTGTCAAGTTGAATAATACATTTTCTAAACCACGTTGAAAAAAGGCTTTAATCTTCATTTGTTTTAGGCCTATGCTCCATTTTTTCAAATATTTTTTCCAATTGACCACTAGTGATAGGCGTGGCTTATCGCCGGGCCACCTTGATCAATACTTCATGTGAGAATTTAGAGATACTCTGATATGCAAATGTCAAATATGTCACATAACAAAGCCCATTTGATTGGATGTTCTGTTTTGTGACGTTTACGGGCGGGTCAATCACTAGTCGTCAATTCTTCTCGTATCTGGTATTATTTGTGTGCTTGTTTTCTGATTTTCATTCACTCTTCAGAAGTCATCAACATTCAATCCAAGGAGACAAATGTTGACACTAATATATATAGTTATTAATATATACTGGGATAATCATGTATACAATAAACTGCCATCTTCTATTAGATCTCTTGACAATAAATCGACGTTCAAAAAAAAATTCCAGGCAGTTTCTGATTAAGAGCAGATTTCTGGTTTAGAATTAGCAGGTTTCTGATTAAGAGATTAAGGCAGACTCTATTGTGTCGACGAATTCATGTTGGGGTGTAAAAATGAGTTTTCAGAATCTGGATCCTAATTAAGTGTTCAATGTTCATAGTATGTGTGTTTTTGTTGTGTTTTATTATTCATCTGACTTGATAGATGCTGAGTATTTATAAAAAATAGTATCTATCATATTATATTGCACCTCATCTGATGCCGTATATGATTTCATGCATCTTTTTAGTAGTAGTGAAGCTGTTGTTTATTTATCATTCATTTACATAAAACATCGGGTTCACTTTTCACACAAAGTCTAGCACAAGGCTCATCTGTCGATGAGACAGAGAATAATAATAACGAAGAAAGAAAACACTATATTCACATATAAAAAATAAGATTGCGCTAGTAATTAAATAAGAAAGGTAGAATATTGGGAAAAAGTAGAATATTGGTGAACACGAATTGCACATTAAGTGACAAAATTCAATTTGGAAATAATTACAGAGTACCACTCAAGGAGTCTAAAAGCCAGCACTTAAATTACCAGTCCATATGACTTTTGAAATTTCATACATTTTTGTTGTGTTATTTTTCATCTTTATCGGCTTGGCGATGCATCATATATATGCAGAATATAATTCACCGTATATTTATTCATCTTGAGATTTTATTTATAGTGATTATGTATTTTTAACTGACTGTCCATATAATCTGCATTTAAATTTACTGTCGTTCTCTCAATGATAAACTTGTAAATCCTTCATTGGACGAAAATAAAATGAAATGTGAAATGTTCCCATGTTTTTGTGTGACCGAGCGTGAACAGCTGTAAGCCGGTAAAACTGCTTACGTATTCCCTTATAGCCATATCTTTATTCTGTTTCCACTCCTGAGGGAATTTATCCTTCATTGCATTCTCGAAGTGAATACCAAGGATCACAAAGAAGCGAATGTCATTCTGGAAAAAAAAAGAATTCCCGTCGAGAAGCCCACATGTCTGTAAACAGGGGAATTATTTAAATTCATATTATTAAATACTGCACCGAAAATATTGATGTGAAAGTAAACTTGTCTTGTATGGACAATTTTTGAAAAGATTCAGGGTTATTTTCTATCTTCTGAAACAGAATGTTCCGAGCGAACGTTCCTTCCATCCTACAACAGTAGCGCGCGGGTGGTTCGCGTTTTTTTTTTCAGTTCATGCCAACTAGTACAAAGTAAGAAGTGCGATTATATCGTAAACTTATGAGGTTGTTAGGTTGGCATGTATGAAAATCATTAAAGAAATATAACTACCATTTAGCGCATATATGTTCATGTGTGTATACTTTTCCATGATTCGCAACGTTTGTGAATGTTTTAAGCAAGAGAGCGGAGCAGGAAAAAAGGAGTGAGAGATGTTGATATAAAATAGAAAAGAGAAGAAAAGAAGACTATAGATGAAGAGATAAGTGACAAGAAAATGATATAGAATGAAATACAAACGCATTGTTCAGTACCCCGGTCACCAAAAGGCTTCCACTTGACCGAGACGGTCTGAACTTGGTCTGGACCCTCACTCCAGACCTCAACGCCATGGGTGACCCTGCTGGGAGCAAATATATTACTCCCGACGATAGCCCTAGAGATCACGCTTCAATTCCTAACACTGAGGCCTGGTTTTACGAAACTGCATTATGCGATAGTTAGTGGATTAACTTGTTAACACCATTGGTTACATATGTTATTTCCGTACCTTTAATTGATAGTTAGTGGATTAGCACCCTAACTAAGATAGATAAAACTGGGCCTTACTGATATTACTCCACCCACTTGTGAAATTGCGGTCACATGAAATTACATCTGAATACATTCTAAAGAGATTATAATGATAATTATAATACGCAATAGAAGAGAAAGACGTTCGCACTCCACGCATAGTCCACGAACAAAGTTGTTGTTATATTTGTCAAAATTTTAGTCAAATTTGAATATGTATTTTGGATGGAAACATTTTAGACCGCGAAGAGTGTAATATCTGTAACAACTTCACTGTAGAGCTCGAGTTGGAATGAAGTGTTATGGCAGCAGAAGGAGTGCTGAGTTCAGAAGCACCGAGACACTATATAAGCAGTGGTGTATCGGTGAAAAATGAGTACCGGAACGCATGAAGTAACACGATCATTTTTAAATTGACGTGTAAACAAGGTAAACACTATATATGCGTTGTTAGACGAGTGGCAAGTGATAGTATGTCGACTTCTTTGCCAAACTTCCACCTAAATTCGCCAATTGGGTGACATTTGAGTTATAAATTGGTAAAAACGGCTCCGAGTGGTACCAATTCAGCAAATTTCATGTTCTTTCTTAAAAATGGCCAACCCAATCAAGCTGAGGATTTCCATAAATGTGTTCCAAAATGCAATTCAACTTAACGCAAAATTTCATTTTTTTTTGGAAAATAAAAATATTTTTATTTTTGTTCCGCCGTGTTATTTAACTAGTCGAACGCGAGATATGCGTTGTAAGATGAGCGAGAGGTATAGAAGTCCTTGAAGTAGTTCTACCCTTGCTACTTCATCGACTCTGGTATTCTACACACCTTGATATCTGAATAAGCTATAAAAGTCGTTAAAGTAGTTTTACTCTTGCCCCTTCATTGACTCTGGTATTCTACACACCTTGATGTATATGATAAATAATTCATTCTTAGTCAACTCTTGAATCTAGAAAGCAGTGAATCTTGACAACTTGATTCTGTCACAATTTTTATAATATATTTGATGAATATTATCAGTTATTTTTTTTTTCTTCAAAACGGCTGATTGAAATTGCATACAAAATCGTGAAAATGTGTAAAATCTATGTATACACATTCAGAGAAAATTTCATCCCATTTGAAGGGATTTTATTTTTCAACATCTTCCGCCCAACCAAATCTTATGAGGTTTTTAGAAACTTTGAGATGATTTTTCTCAAAATCGGTCCGACCGATTCATTCCCAAAACTATACAGTTCCAAGTTAGGTGAGTTTGCGCTCAAAAAAAGTCTCATGTTGATCAGTCAACCCTTGCGACCTGTAGAGTGCTTACAAAAAAAAACACACAGACAGAGCCCCATAAGAGTGGGATGGAGACTTCGCTACGCTCATCAATGAGTATTTTTGAAATTTCTAAAATTCATAAAAACAAAAGTTATCATCCCATATAACCTTGGAATTATACAGATCTGAGTTAGATGAGGAAGCATGATGAAAAAAATTTTGAAGTTGATAGCTGTAGCCGTTTGACCTGTGGAGAACCGACAAAAAAAACATAAAATAACATAAAAACGAACACCAATTTTTTTCAGTATGTCAAATTGGATCCTCGCTAAAGCTCGTCTGATAATGGGCTGAATGATTGAACATAGATCAATAATCTGTTCTTCTATTTTTCACTTATTTTGTTAAAGCCCAGCCATTATATCTACCATAAGAGTTGCAAGTGCTTTCAGAAGCCCAATTTGGTACGAATGACTAACTGACTACGAAAGGATAATACATTTACAACATTTGAAACTCTTCCCAGCACAAAAATGCAATCTCTTATATTTTGTGAAGCATTTGAACCATTCAAATACTAAAAACAAGTCGACCAGGGCTCGAAAAGGGTTCCGGAACATCGTTCCGGTTCGAAGAAAAGTACCGGAACGTAATTCCGGCTCCAATACACCACTGACTATGAGGTCATAATTGTATTGGTTAATTCCATGAACATCCATTCATTCAATCGTGACCTGAATCAACATTCCATTTTTGACAAACAATGGATTAAGGTTTATCCAGATTAAATGTTGATGAGAAAAAAGTCTTGAGAGCTCTATATTTTGATTTCCTATTCTTGTATTGTTTAGTTTCGATGAGTGATCTCTTATGAATTCAATACTGGAGTTATGATATTTCCAATCAGAGAATGACAGAAATTTCAAAAGATTATGAAGCCTGATTTTATGTAACACGGTTGCACAGATTTTAAGTTCCAGTGAGTTGGAGTTTTATCAGAAAAATTAGTGACTCGATTGGATGAATATTGGACTCAAGCGACGTGTCAACGACGCGGTCTCATTGCACCAGTATATCATCCGATTCCTCTTTTCCACGATATGAACACGTATACTTACTTATCTCTTTTCGTTTTCCTCTTTCAACCAATAATTTCCTCTAATTTCCCGTGCGAACGATTCCTGACGATTGCCCCCCCCCCCCCCCCCCCTTTCCTTCCCCCCATCACGCAATGCCACATGGGGGTTGACACCCGCATAGTTGCATACACTTAGCACCAGATGACAGCGACGACAGGGGGGTGGAGGGGGGGGGGGTAAGGTTGTCGTGGAGAGACAGGAAAAGGGGAGTGTGAAAGCGATTTTTTAACACATGTGTGTTATTGACATATTTGAAAATGGGAAAATTTACTGTGAAAAATTCCCTCTCGTATTTTTCTCTTCCCTTATTTGCTGTTGGTAATGTGAATGTAATTGTTGGGTCCCATGTGAGATGTGCGGGAATACAGGAATACGGGTTGTTGGGAACAGTTGAATCTAGCAGCACGCTGCTACGACTATTTGTGCACACGGAAACGAGCTCGAGAATTCAGAGCCGAGAGGAAAATCTTTGAATAGGATTAATCCTGTTCTGGAATGAAGTGACTTCAATCTGTGAGTTCCAAGTTGTTCAATTCCTCCAGCTGTTTCTCAGATGACCTGAAAAGTGTCCAGTTGCTATTTTCTCGTTCCGATATGATTCAGAGCTGGTTTACACAGACGTGTGGAATAATAACTCAATTATTATCAGTTGAGGTCCGAAAATAACATCTATGAGTAACCGTGAAAGATGATCACAAATCAATCATCCAAATATTGCATTATTCAATAGACGCTGTTTTTTTTTATCTGATTGGTGAATGGAGCAATAATTAGGTAATAATTAAATGGTCATCAAATTTGGTAAGGTATGTTTTTTGAACTTCGAATGATAATTCACCACCTGATATTTGATTATCAATAATTGGTAGAACTGGCTTTCATTAGGAGTTGTGTGATACATGAAAGAACAATTTTGATGATTACAAAAATAAAACGATCATTTCATATTTTTTTCCAATGTCGCACAATATTTCAAATATTTCTAAAAAAAATCTATGAATATTGATTTACTAGAGACATTTTTTTGCAAGTAATTCTGAACATATTAACAATCCTAATATACCTCACAGTGAGATTTTTCAAATTCAAAGCACGCACACATGGTAATCAGAAGTAGATGAACTTCTCAAGTTCTTCAACGCAGCTGAGCTGATGCTCAGAATATAATAATGAAACAAAAAAGTTATCATTCACCCAACATGCTCCGGATATCCGGCGCCTGTGCCATGTTGTAGTGAAGCCATAACCAATGTATTCCATCATAATATAAAGAAGGTGACCCAACTCACGTCTCGACAATGAAATATTCCAGGGGTCAGTTCCTGAGTCCAGGGTCCCGATTTCCTGTAGCGCAACTATCGCTTTCATATGAAACTATATAGAACAACAATGTTCAACAATGCTATACACGGCCCAATAGAATTATAATGTTAGTATAGTTGCATTTGTTTATTTTACGAGAATCATAGACTTTGTTAGTTCAACAATGCCACCGGTACCCTAGCCACTCTTATCTACATCTAGTTCACAAGGTAATCCGCTAAATCGTGACAGGCGATCGGGACCTTTGGTTCTGAACTGACCGCAAAAAAAAAAGCAAATGCCTTCCATGTTATCAGTATGGGAGTTGGAGCACCTTCTTTATATTATGATAAAGTAGGTTGATATCACTACATCGTGCCTTTGTCTTGGTAACACATTGTTATAAATGTAATTGTTACGGTGCAAAATGACTGCGAGGTCGAGGCACCTTCAACCCAACATTCAATTCAATAGGATTATTGTTCCCTTAACGACCCCACTAACACTTAGATTATACGGGGGTACGAATGAGCAGGTGATCATGAAGCTACGAAGTGATAATCATTGAAAATACGTTCACACAAACCCATGGCTTATGCGGGACTCGAACCCACGCCCAACGATGACTTCAGTTTCTGAAGCGGTGCCTCAGCTGACTGAGCTACCGAGGGCGGCCTTTTATTTCAATTCGGAGAAAATAGATCATTATTGAACAATATTCAAGCAACTTGTTGTGATTCGAAACAGGGTTCTGAGTTCGCTAAGCATCTGATTTGCAGTCTCATGTATGATTCCGTGTTGCTAGCGGCTGGCAAATCAAGCGTGTATAACAGCTTAAGAGATCGATGGAAAGTTTGAATTTATTCGCACCTGCCATCAGCTTAAGCTGCTTTCAAACTACTTAACCAGATTCTGTCGTCGAGCAAAGTATATACTTATATCCTCATTTAAAAGTAAAATACAACAAAGAGTTCAGATTTTTTGTTCTGTATTTTTTTTTTATATAACTTATACACAAATTCGCAAAGTATTTCATCTTGTGTACGTGTTTTATTCATTCTTCTCTGTTTTGAGAGTAGAAAAACAAGAAATATGATTCATAAATATAGTATATTCCTAAATGGATGTACACATATCGAGGTACTTTCATTTACCTCAATGATTGAAGCATTTTCTGAACATCATTCTGTTATAATGTATAAACATTAGATGAGGTTTAATTTCAATCGGATTTTCAGTTCCTTTCACCTCCATCTCATTTTTGAAATAAAGTGAACAAGTGAAACAATACAGATAATATGAAATGGTACAACATATGTATGAATTAACATTGCACAATCCAAATTAGGAGAATCCCGCGTAAGAACTGAATCTTCCGTGTGGCCAAAACCAGGCATACTTCAAGTTCATGTTGGCGAAATTTTCAATTCAATTCAATCAATGCTTCATCTGCCAAATTCATTTAATTCTTAAAATCCAAAAAAAATTAAAAAATTTGCCAAATTTTCATACAACATAAAAATAGGTCATGATGAAATATATACTAATTTAATTTGTCTATTTTGTAAAATGATAAACTTTACATCTGCTGTCAAGGGAAAGAAGTGATTGATCGTTGCCCAAGAGACTTAGTTCAAAGAGGAAGATATCAACATTCGTGTGTTTATACTGAAATACTTTTATCTACGGCGAAAAACTAGGGTTACAAACAGCGCAGTCCTGGTGTTGAAGATCATTAGTTTTAAATAATCAAAATGGGGTGGTAAGATCGCCCTTGTGGTGCCCCGTCTGAACGATCCTATCTTTCATCCTCAGCCTTAATTGGGGAACAATGATTTTGTATCAAGTTTCGATGTTATTAAAGAAAAAAAAATGATGAAATATATGGCACGTCAAAAATAAACACAATAATTATGACAATGGGCATATAGATTAAAACTGGACTGTTATGAATGAGATATACATATATAAAAAGAACATGTATACACATCACACCGCACATTAATACATCCATTCCCCACATTCATAAATACACTTAATCTTAATGAATTCGTCAATCATTTCTTATGCTTCTATACATTCCTCTTGCATGTGTGAAAAAACTCATTCTCACAGTAAAAACAAAAACAAAAACAGTTGAGAAACAAAAACAAAAACAGTTGAAGATTGAGAATTTAATTTCGCGAAACCCAAACATTCACTCACACTATTCACGCACAGTACCTCGAATGAATTACATTGGAATGATATATTTATATTGGGGTCGTCATGAAGCCATTGTGACACCTCGTCCGAACGATCCTACCTTGGAAAAGAATGACTATGTGACAAATTTCAGAAATTAATTACCTGCACAAGCAGCGCAGTGGTTTACACGTTCGCTCCATGTGATCCGGAAAGTGAAGGGATATATTGGACCTGGTTCGATCCCCGCCATGCACCGTCCATCTTCACAGAAGTTTATCTCTATAGTCCATGGCTAATGCCGGGATGGTTCCAACAATATAGGCCACGACCGCTTCCTTTCCACTGTCATTCCCAATACTTAAGGAACCTTCATCTCATCATCATTTTTCATCCATCCGACGCCAATAGATCTCAGTTATCATAATAGTGCGTAGTTAAACTCAATATCCACAAAAATTATAATAATGATAATTTTCAAAAAATATCATGTCATGTAGATGTAGATATGTGTAATGTGGATATAATATAAGGCCATTTGCCTCCGATTACTGTGAATAGTGAAGTATAATAAGTCATAAGATGATGCGCAGGTAGATCGTTTTTTTTTTTTTAACGACGCACTATACTGATGGCCACGACCTATTGGCGTCGGTGGATGATGAATGAGATGGTGGGATGGTGAGATGAAAGGTTATTCCATTAGGTGTTTTGGATGGTGGGAAGGAGTAGGTCGTGGCCTGATTTTTAGGAACCATCCCAGTATCAACCTGAACGACAGAGGGAAACCACGAAAAACCCCTGTCAGGATGGTCGACCATGGCGGGAATCGAACCCTGGTCTCCCGAATGACGGTTCAGTGTGTTACTACTCGGCCAAGCGTCTCGGTTGAGAAGAAGAAAAGAAGTTTGTGTTGAGAAGACGACGGAATTTTCGACTTGCTCTTATAAGTTTAACGACGCACTGAGATTATAGTTATTGAATCTATTGACTTGGCTCTACTGATTGATACGATAGGCCTACTATCATTTCTCTTCGATATCCTCTTATTGGTGGTTCAAGGAACTACCATACGTTGCAACCATGTACTTAAAAAAAACATGTTTTTATATTTTATTATCCAAATATTCTCTGTTGTCTTCTCTTGATTCACCTGTATTTGTATTTGCTATATTCCTTTCAATTATTCCATGAATAATAATTGTATCATTCATTGTGTTTCGCTCTATAGATTTCAAATTGGAAAAAGTTGATTTTCCTTAATTGGGGAACAATGATTTTGTATCAAGTTTCGATGTTATTGAAAAAAAAAGAGCTGGAATAAATATTTGTCTTAAACTCGTGCCCAATGTATGTGCCCATATCTCAAAACTAGTTTTTCGTACGCATTACAAATTTTCATACATGAAAAAGATTACTTTAAATCGAGCTATCAACTTGAATTTTTTGAAATAGGAAAGCCTATAAGAATTCTGCACTTTGTGAACTGTGATATTTCCAAATGGTTCACTGGTGAATTTACAAAGAACATTTAAGTGAGTGTTTTTATTTAAAAAAATAAGATTTGAAAGAAAAACTTTTGTGAAAATTACAGTTTTCCATGAAAATGATATACTCTAGTTCACAAGTTGTAATAGACCTATAGAAGCAGACTGAATGTTTTGGAATTTCGCTAGAAACCTTTTTGTATGAGTTATCATGCTTGGAAACTACGACGTAGGCATATGTTTTTTGCATTGTTATAAATTCTCAACAATGGAGAAAATGATTATATCAATTTTTTTCCATTTTTTTTTCTAGTTACATCATCAAGTAGTTATATATATATATATATGAAAAAGATTAGTTCCATCTTGAAAATTACAAAATGTTTTCCTCAACGTATGGTAGTACTTCAACATCGTGATACCAACATAATATTGGTACTCTAGTAAAGATGGTGAGGTTGTTACTAATTATTCTAAAGTTCTTCTTGGCACGAATATTGTGTTTGTACACATAATTGTTCTGTGTAGTGAATATGATTGTTGTTCACAATGTACGTAATTGTGTTTAAAATGTATGAGTGATTATATATGAATGTGAGTTTGCTGGCTTAGAGAATTGTTAACAGTCTTTCAGTTCAGTCTCATTTCATGTTTCCGTTCCCAATAGGTGGGCATCGTGTATGTTGTGCTTATCTATTATATTCGTCCAATTCATTATCTTTGGTTATATATTGTGTTTCTATATTTCGCTTCACTGTGCATTTTAGCGGCCGTATTTTCAATAAACTTCTCTTTCCCAAATTTGTTCAGATGTGAAATGTGAATCAGATTAATTGGAACTGAATTGATTGCTCGTGACTGAAGAGTATACTTCAATTTCAAGATTTGTATTTGTCAATTCAAGATTATACAGAAAAGTTCACAATATTCCACAAAGCGTGTAAACAGGCTCATCTGTGGTTTGCATTATAATTATAACACATGAAAAACATAACTGATACAAAATAATTACAGGTACAGTGATGGCGTGTTAAGTTTTGTGAATATCACGAGTTCCAATGATAGTATAATGCGCCAATATAACAATACATATATGAGTTCTTTTTCATTCTCCTCATTAATATAATTTTGAAATATATAAATTTCCATTTGGCATACAAAATTGAGAGAATATATTTATGATGATTCTATTATGAAACAATAGCAAAATTTGATTATAATATGAATATAAACGATGGTTATAATAATGATAATAATGATGATGATTGGTTGATTCTATTTCAATCATGAGAACAATTATATCAGTACGTCCATAATATAGGCCTAAACAAATGGTGGTTTAACAAATATCACACTTAATACACATTGAACATAATACATTCTTCTATAATGATGAGAAGCTACACATTATGAATATTCAATAGCCTCAAGTGAATAACATGTAGGCTATACATATATCTTCAATTGAAAGTTAAGAGAAGGACATGGATAAAATGATGGAAACATTGGCGTCGACATGGAAAGGACATTGACAATGATCAATTCGATTTCCCTCTACCCAAAACACTTGATTATTCTGCTCTTTGACTGTATGGTTTGTTTGAGGTCAAAGATACAATTGATGGCTTAATTGATCACACAAGAAGTAACAATGATTGCTAAACTGAATGTAAATGATAGGATTTGTTATTTGATTACTCTGGAATAGCGTGGTTTTGTAAATCCCACGTGAGGTCAAATAATTTGCTCCGTTTATGAATCGAAACGATGTATACTGAATTTTGTTGTTATGATGGTAGCAGTGATAATGTGTAACAAACATACAGTATGACCCGAGAATCAAGTTATTATCACTGTCAAGGAAACAATATTCTTCATCGCGTTCAGGGATGAACGTTTTGATAGTACTGCCCAATATAGAGCTTCGAATTCTTTCTGAAAAATTGGGACGAAATATTTTCACAAAATTCGAAAATGAGATAGTTTGTTGTTATTCCAACGTTTCTTAGTAGTCCAAGCTCTACAACAATTCTGTTCATTTCAGAATATCATCAAAAACCAATTAACTGTGAAATGCCACCGTTTTGAGAAACTTATGTGAATTCAACCTGCCCTCAACTTGCCTACCTCAGAAATATTATTCCCAATTTTTCTATTCCGAACATGATTTTGATGAACTACTTGAATGAGTATAATAATTACTGAGGCATATCACTATCACATACAATATGTGAAACATTCCACAATGTGAATTCAAATCATGTTTTTCTCTCTCTCTCTCTCTCTCTCTCTCTCTTTCTCTCCCTCTCTCTCTCTCTATATATATATATATATAATATATATATATATATATATATATATATATATATATATATATATATATATATATATATATATATGTATATATATATATATATATATATATATATATATATATATATATATATATATATATATATTCATATATATATATATATATATATATATATATATATATATATATATATATATATCTCTATATACATATATTATATATATATATATATATATATATATATATATATATATATATATATATATATATATATATATATATATATATATTTATATATATATATATATATATATATATATTCAAATATATATATATATATATATATATATGTATATATATATATATATATATATATATATATATATATATATATATATATATATATTTATATATATATATATATAGATATATATATATATATATATATATATATATATATATATATATATATATATACATATATTATATATATATATATATATATATATATATATATATATATATATATATATATATATATATATATATATATATATATTCATACCAAGACGCGTGGCCGAGACACCGTGAGCGGTCATTCGGAAGACCGAGGTTCGATTCCCGCCAAGGTCGACCATCCTGACAGGGGTTTTTCGTGGTTTCCCTCTGTCGTTCAGGTTTATACTGCATGGGATGGTTCCTCAGCTCCTTCCCACCATCCAAAACACCTGATGAAATAACCTTTCATCTCATAATCCCATCATCTCATTCATCATCCACCGACGCCAATATATCGCAGCCATCAGTATAGTGCGTCGTTAGAAACCCAATATGAAATGAATGCATATTATATTCATATTCATGGACCCATATCAGAATACAGAGAAGAAACAGACAACGATAAAAACAAAACTCAACAGTGTACAAACTTCTCTGAAGGAACATCCCACTGAAGCAACACATGGAGCCTGATAGAGATCAAAACTCGAGAGTAGTCATTTATCTGCTGATCGATTCCATTCTTTGAGTTCAACGACTGACTGCGTGTACTGATGACTGATCCATTGGCGTCGGTCAAGGACGAATGAGACAAGGCATTTTTTGTTCTCTTATATATATTTTTTTTTTCCATTTAAATATGTATATATATAAATATATATATAAAAATATATATATATATATATATATATCATTTTTTTTGTGAGGAGGAGAAATCTAGCATAGACCCTTGCAATATATGAATATATATATATATATATATATATATATATATATATATATATATATATATATATATTCATAAATATATATATATATATATATATATATATATATATATATATATATATATATATATATAAATTTATATATATTCAGATATATGTATATATATATATACATATATATATTTATATATATATATTTATATATATATATATATATATATATATATATATATATATTTATATATATATATATATATATATATATATTTATATATATATATATATATATATATATATATATATATATATATATATATATATAAATATATATATACATATATATATATATATTTATATATATATATATATATATATATATATATATATATATATATATATATATATATATATATTTATATATATTCATATATATATATATATATATATATATATATATATATATATATATATATATAAATATATATATATATATATATATATATATATATATATATATATATATATATATATATATATATATATATATATTTATATATATATATATATATATATATATATATATATATATATATATATATATATATATATATATATATATATATATAGACATATATATATATATATATATATATATATATATATATATATATATATATATATATATATATATATTTAAATACATATATTGGATATTCACGACGCACAGTAATGATGACTGAGATCTATTGGTGTCGGATGAATGATGAATGAGATGATGGGATGATGAGATGAAGTCGTAATGGGTAATGGGAAGGATAGTGGGCAGGAAGTGGTCGGTAGAAACCATCCCGGCATTAGCCTAGAGTGAATCACGAAAAACCCCAGTAAAGATAGACGATAGTGGGGATTGAACCAGGTCCAAATGTCTACTGCCTCCCGGGCCACATGAAGCAAGTGCGTTAACCACTACGCTGGATTTGCTGGTTGATAGGATTTTGAGAACGGTGTAATTTTATATTATGTGTTCTGAATATTGGGAAGGAGTCGGTCGTGTCTTATTGGTAAGGAGCCATCCCAAGTATATGAACCCAAATGATGGAATAAAACCACCAAAAACTCTATCACAGTGGTCGACTATGGCAGTAATCGAAACCCGGTCTTCTGAATGACGATTCAGCAGTTTTAACCACTAGTTATCTGCTAAAATTGTAATATTCAAAGATATTACCGTATATACTACATCATTCTACCCCAAAATGCATCTCAAAATCAATCCTTATCATCTCTCACCCCTCCCCTCCCCCCGCTATAACCCCTCCTCTACCAATGACTAACCCCAGAGTATGATACACGTACAAGTTAACAAGGTCGATAATCGACTGCGCTTGAGGAAACACCCGATTAGCAGAGTCAAGAAATGTGCCCAATAACTTAGTCTCGTAACTTTAGGGGCTGATTTCCAACCCTCAAAGAACTTGACTTAACTACAGTTTGAGTTATCGGAGAAACTTGTTAATAAGGTGTGTAACTGATTCTCTGAGAGAAGATAGTAAGAGATGACATTATAATATATAATGGTACCTCGTTTGAGAGTACAGCATGGGAGTTAATTTAGAGAGAGACAAGTTTCCGGTGATAACTTCTGAACGGTATGCGATATACACATTCCAATGTAAAAGAGACGTATGTAATTTTGATAGCTCAAATATGATATAAGTGAAAATAAATTCAGTGTTTTTTTGCATAATTCTCACAAGTTCAGTTGTATGCATATGCAAATATTTGAGGTTTGTGAATATTAATTCAATTTCATATTATTCCGAAGATTTTTCACGCAATACAATTTTGATATCTCATCACGTTCAGAAGGTATCCTTAACAAAATATTTTGTTCCATGGTGTGGTGAAAATTACCTTGTTATTCCCTATGAAAATGTCGTGTTGAAATGGTTTGTCACGAGTGAATTCTGGATAATACTATTTTGATAACAATATATGAATTTTCGAAGAAAACAACATATTTTTGCTGTACAGATAGTAAACAGGTGGTATAAATGATTGGAGAAAAATGAAATCAATACCGGCACTTGTGGCCGAGTGGTTGACGCACTTGCTTCATGTGACCCGGGAGGTAGAGGTCATATCGGACCCGGTTCGATCCCCGCTACCGTCCATCTTTACAAGGGTTTTTCGTGGTTTCCCTCTGTAGTATAGGCTAATGCCAGCATGGTTCCCACAATACAGGCCACGACCGCTTCCTTCCTACTATCCTTCTCATTATCCATAAAACCTTTATCTCATCATCCCATCATCTCATTAATAACTCATCCGACGCCAATAGATCTCGTCGAACCCGAAGATCTGCGTCGTCGAACCCAATGTATATATATATATATATATATATATATATATATATATATATATATATATATATATATATATATATATATACAAAAAATTGAATTCAAATCTGAGAAATGAATAAGGGGTGAATTTGTGGAAAGCATTGCCTTGTCACATGATATTTTCTTGATATTGAATGAATATCATGTTGAATTAACTCTTCCGTTGAATTTTATTTCATGAAGTTTTTTTTCGATTATTAGAATATTGAATATTATTTCAGAGACATTTTTTCAGAGAAGACAAATGCGAATTGGAAAAAAATATATTTCAATTTCTCAGCTCATAAATGCCTCATAATGTTTACAATGTGTTGAATGAGCGTGATTTCATTTCTTATAATGATATTATCATATTTATTATATTTATATTATATTTATTATATTGTATTTTGTATATTTCTATTTCTTTAGTGTAGCGAGATCACCCTTGTGGTGCCCCGTTCGAACAATCTTGAACTCTCATCCATTGCCTTCATGGGGGAACAATGGAGTTGCGCCAAGATTTCGATGTTGACAAAAAAATGGAAAGAAATAATTAAATTCATTGAATCATTTTTTTTCATGCCTTTTCCGCTTTTTTTCATGATAGGAAGAACATCAGAAAACTTCTTCCCCTTTCCATTGTGCTCATTTTTCTCCATTGATTATTGTTTCTCAACGACCACACTAACAGCTAGGTTATACGGGGGTACGAATGAGCAGCTGATTATTGAATCATCAAGTGGTAAGTGAAAAGACGTCTACAAAAAGCCATGCCTTATACGGGACTCAAACCCACAACCAACGGTGACTTCAGTTTCTGAAGCGGTGTTTCAGTTGATTGAGCTACCGAGGGTGTTTTTTTTTCTTCCTTCATTACTATTGAAAATCATTTGTTATTATTCTATTGAATTCCTTCCGTCCCACAATCTTCACTCTGCAGTACCAGGTAGAATTTACAGCATTCATACAACTGTCTTTTTATTAGCGACGCTCTATACTCGCAACTACTTTCACTCATACATCACTCATATTTGTTATATTACGGTTCTATATTAAAATATTATTATTGATATAGATTATATATTATTCATATATTGTTATATATTATATAATATTATTGGTATATTATTGTTATATTACGGTTTAACCTCTGAGAGGTTAAACTAATTTCAAGGTAACGTTATTTTCTCAGGATTGCATATATATATATATATATATATATATATATATATATATATATATATATATATATATATATATATATGAACTAAACCAATCGAACTGATCTGTCATCAAAGGAATTTGAACCTTGTGTCTGTATCGAATTGCGGACCCACATTTGATTCAACCTAACTCATTACGTATTCAAATATGGAATGATTCAGCTGAACTTTGATACAATCGATTCAAATATTGTCTCTAATTTATATTTTGATTAGTATTGTATTCTGAAAACCTGATGATTTCATTTAATAATCAGTGACAGTAATCAAATAGAGTTCCAAAATGTGTGCAAATAATTATAGAAGGATATTTTATACTCCGCTCCAATTTGTAACTGTTTTCAGAGATTACTGTTTTCTCTTGGAGTTCGAACCACTCTATTTCAAAATGATTTGATTCAATGAAGGTATAGGCCTATTCATATTAAATCATTCACTGACGCCAATAGATCTCAGTCATCAGCACAGCGCGTCGTTAAGCCCAGTATGAATAAAGAATGAAAATGTGATTAATTGAATATATATTTATATCATGTATGACTGCTCTTTGTACCGATTAAACCTACACATGTTCTGATGTACTGAATTTTTATTTCATTCTAACAATAATGTGAAGAATCCCTAGCTGTCAGAGAGCAAGATATGGTCGCTCTAATTGCTTATACAGATAGAAGGTGAGGTCAGCCGCAATAAAACTCGCACCTTCGATTCATTTAGGTATAAATTCACTCTCTGACGTTCTCAAAACTAGACCATCCAATCGAACAAGAGTCTCTCTGTTGCACCTGATATTTGGCAAGGGTGTAGAGTGATTTTTGTGGTTAAAATGCTATAATAAAGGAAAGAACCTAAGCAAGGGCAGCAACTTATACCCTGAACATTGGCATGTTTTGAAACAGCTTGAATCTACACGAAGCCAGTCTCTTTTCAACTTTGCTAGTGACAACACGTACTCTCACAGCATGCATGGCCTCGACACATCCAACATTTGGTGAGCTGGAAATCACATTCATAATATTGTTATACTTATACTAGGCAAACGCGTTATGTGTTGATGGATGAGCTGGAACATATCAACTTATCTTTGGATTGGTTATTGTATATACACCTTGAGATCCAAACAATTACATCACTGCCATCTTATTTCTCATTATTAATTGCAATGATGATAAAGAAGGCTTTGTTTAATCGTTTTTGATTAAGTGGTGTCACCTGTAGCTTGGTTTCAATTGATGAGCGTAGCGAAGTCTCCATCCCACTCTTATAAGGCTTTGTCTGTGTGTTTTTTTTTTTTTTTTGTAAGCACTCCACAGCTCGCGAGGGCTGACTGATAAACATGAAACTTTTTGTGTACACGCAAACTCATCCAACTTAGAACTGTAGAGTTTTTGGGATGAATCGGTCGAACCGATTTTGAGAATCATCATCTCAAAGTTTCTAAAAACCCCATAAGATTTGACTGGGCGGAAAATGTTGAAAAATAAAATCTCTCCAAATGGAATGAAATTCTCTCTGAATGTGTATACATGGATTTTACACATTATTACGATTTTTTAAGCAATTCTGATCAGTTGTTTTGAAGAGAAAATAATTGAATGACTGATAATTGATGAGCGTAGCGAAGTCTCCATCCCACTCTTATAGAGCTTTGTCTGTGTGTTTTTTTTTGTTTTTTTGTGTGTTTTTTTTGTTTGTTTGTAAGCACTCCACAGGTCTCAAGGGTTGACTGATCATCATGAAACTTTTTTTTTACACGCAAACTCATCCAACTTAGAACTGTATAGTTTTTGGAATGAATCGGTTAGACCGATTTTGAGAAAAATCATCTCAAAGTTTCTAAAAACCTCATAAGATTTGGCCGGGCAGAAAATGTTGAAAAATAAAATCTCTCCAAATAGGATGAAATTTCCTCTAAATGTGTAAACATGGATTCTACACATTATCACGATTTTTTAAGCAATTCTGATCAGTCGTTTTGAATAAAAAAATAAAAATAACTGATAATATTCATCAAATATATCATACAAATTGTTACAGAATTAGGTTGTTGAGATTCACTGCTTTCTAGATTCAAGAGTTGACAAACAATGAAGTATTTTTTATATGCGTCAAGGTGTGTAGAACACCAGAGTCAATGAAGTGGCAAGAGTAGAACTACTTTAACGACTTTAATAGCTTATTCAGATATCAAGGTGTGTAGAATACCAGAGTCGATGAAGTAGCAAGGGTAGAGCTACTTTAAGGACTTTTATACCTTATTGAGATATCTCGCTCATCTTACAACGCATCTTTCGCGTTTGACTAGTAGATTTGAATGATTCATGAAAATTACATTGAATTTTTTTTTTTCATCAAAACGGCTCATCCGATTCAAGTGAAAGTTCGGAATATTGTGTATCATTATCAGATTAAAATTTGCTGAGAATCTGAATTCTCTCGGATGAAATATTTCTCCCGATTTTTTTTCTCTGGGTTATTCTAAAGAGATTTTTGAATACTTTGGAATGAGTTTTCTCAGAAGTGGTTAAGCCGATCGCGCCTCAAAACTATACGGTATCGAATTATATAATGATACTTGTGTGTGCCAAGTTTCAATTAATTTTGAATCTTTGCCTGACCTGTGGAGGGTGAAAAAAAATATCAAGTACTTTTTTTGGGGTATGGTGAAATTGAGTCTTCGCTCCGCTCATCCAATTATTTTGGTTCTTGTTTTGGTGATTTTAGTTACATGATTTTCATATTGATATTCAATGACCTGATCAAGAGTGCATCTGAGTCATTTCGACATCAAATCACTTTTTCAGTGACAACATTTGAAAGGTGAAAGATATGAAATAATTATCTGTGAAAAAATATATTTTTTGAATACATTCAGGGTGGTGTGAGTTTTTTGTGTAGGCCTAATTAACATTGAAATTTGATAGAAAATCATTGTTCTCTAATGAAGGCTATGGGTATAAGGTAGGATCGTTCGGACGGGGCACCACAAGGGTGATCTTACCACCCCAAAAAACGATTATTGATGAGATTACTCATTCAACAATTTCAGGGTTAATTTTAGGGTTAACAATTTCAATTTTAGGGGTAGAAAACAGTTTGAACATTCACACTGGGAACAAAAAAATCCTATCATCTCATTGTCTTGATCTTCTGTTTTTCTCAATCTTGAATTCATATTTTCGATTTCTTAATTTAATCTCGCATTATCATTATAATAATAATTATCATTATCATCTATATATTGGGTTTACCGACGCACTGTAACGATGACTAAGATCTAGTAGCAATGATTCTTCTCCAAACGACCCCACCACAGCTGAGCTATACGGGGTTATACTGTAATAATCACTAATATCTATTGGCGTCGGATGTATGATTAATGAGATGATGGGATGATAAGATGAAGGTTTCTTAGATATTGGGAAGGGTAGTCGGGAAGGAAGCGGTTGTGGCTTATATTGTGGGAACCATCCCAGCATTAGTATGGACTACAGAGGGGACGAGCCACGAAAAAACCATGCCAAGATGGACAGTGGCGGGGATCGAACCATGTCCGATATTCTCCTCATCTATATTGGATCACATGAAGCGAGCGCGGTACCCACTGAGTTACTTGTGTCAGTCCGTATCACCATCAATAAAGTGAAAATGATTGTGTTTTCCTCATGATAGAATTCTGATATTTCATTCCGTTTGGAACTCACCGCAACAAGTAGCGCAGTGGTTAACGCGCTCGCTTCATGTGATCCAATAGATGGGGAGAATATCGGACCCAGTTCGATCCCCAACACCAGTGGCTTTCAGCCAAGATCATATTTCGAGGGGGGGAGGGAAGGGGGGGCGGAACTTGAGTGTGGGATGGAAGAAATTTTGTGAAAAATTGGCTATCTTCCCCCGCAGGGCAGGGGCGGATCCAGGTGGTGTTCATGGTGAGGATTGGGGGGGGGGGGGGGGCGATAATTTTAGTTCGAAAAAAAAATGCTACATGAGAACAGTTGTGCAATGGCCCGTTATCGCGAAGCCGGCGACCCGCGGGGAGCAAGGGGGGGAGGCCCCCTTCTGGCCCCACAGGGATTTTGTTCAAATGACACCCATTTTTCATTCAGTTTAGCGTGTTTTAGATGAGGTTCAGATACCGGAATCATTTTACTTATGAAATGTAAAAATGGCTACGAAACCAATATGTGTAGCTGCAGGGTCGTTCCGTGTCATTTCAGCACCCCGGGCCGGCACTCAATAATTTTGCCCCCTCAAAACTGAGTGTGCATATCGATGGTGAATGCAATGAGGGGGCCATTGATTGCACCAGAGTGCTTAGTCTCGAAACCATTCCGCGGTGGAATTGCCTCACTTTCACCGTGATTTCACGGCAAACACGCGGAATGCAAGTCTCGAATCAAATCCACCGTGTGGACATTTTTACTAGGCATTTGGTTTGTGCTTTTGAATTTCACCGGTGAAAGAGTGAAGCGCGTCGCACGGCTTATAGTCGAAGCTCTGAACTGTCAGATTGCTAAAGAATAAAGATGGACGTATTGCTTGATGAATATTTTGAGAATAAGTGTATTGAAAGACGAGCCATTAGATAAGAACGTATTTCTAATATCGGTTTGATGCCTTTGATATATAGGATCAATGATTTATTGATTTATATTTTCAACCAAAGGCATCAATTCGGAATCTTGTGTGTGAAACTAAAATGTGTGACAGGCTTTCCTAGGCCTATAACGTCATTCATCTAGGCCCAAGCATAGGCTTTATCCGTATAGAATAAATTGTAAGTTATGATAGATCATTTCCCTTTTGAAATAGAAACTGAAATCATTAGTCAGTAAACCTGTGTTCACTGTTTTATTGTGTAGATCTGTGCCCTATGCTAGGGCTAGGCCTATTCCTTGGCGGAGAACACGGCTGACTTGTCACAATCCCGTATAGGGCCTAGGACCGAACGCTCTAGGTTCTAGGCCTAGCTAAACACCCTTCATTATTGGCAAATTAACAGTAGGTAGTTTTTTATTTGGAGAAAATACAGTATCAACCTTCCCTCTAAAGAACTGAACAAAAACATGAGAAAATACAATTATAGAACATTCAAGGAGGCAATAACCTAGATCAGCATCCCCAACTAATTCCGTAATACATAGTAACAGCTAGAGCTACAGCAATATTAAGTTGTATTATGATCGAGTATTTGGGAGAATAAAGAAGAATATTTTAATCTTGAAAGGAACCGCGGCTAGATTCGATCTGGCGACGTTTGGGTCCAAAAGCAGGGCATTACTGGAAGCTATCGAGACACTAGGCTACAGTAGGGAATCAAAAGTAACAGCATAAGCAATTAATGCGAGCACTTTGTTCGGGTTATGAAAATCGAATTGAATATACTTTTCTTATAATAAAGGAACATATGTATACTCTATTATGATACCCAGTTTTATATTGATTGTTTCTCAGTTACGGCATACCTAGGCACACACAGATTTGACAAGCCGCGGCGGGCCTATACCCATTGACAGATGACATAACCTCAAAGCAGGGCATTAGCTGCAAACGTTTTGAGAATTATTTTGTCCAAGACGGCGGTATTTATTCGAATTCATGACGTCACACATGACGTCATGATTCTAAAGCACTCTGATTGGTTTGAGTAGAGGCAATCTTTGTTGCCGTGTGAAATCAGTTGAAAGCAATCCACAAGACTAGATTTTCATTCGAGACTAGAGTAAATCACGGAAACAAAACCACCGCGGAATTGGTACGTGGAAATTCTCAATTCCGCGTGTTTTTGGTGGAAGTTCGAGACTAGGCACCCAGCAGTGATTTTCCCG
The DNA here is from genome assembly GCA_964007535.1 of Brachyptera risi. Taxonomy (NCBI): domain Eukaryota; kingdom Metazoa; phylum Arthropoda; class Insecta; order Plecoptera; family Taeniopterygidae; genus Brachyptera; species Brachyptera risi. The sequence continues at coordinate 11,752,416 of OZ023336.1, read as the reverse complement.
CGGTGATTTTTTTCCAATACGATTCTACGGGGTTCAGAAGATCAATCTCGAAATTCCTGGAATACGTGGATTTTAGCAAGACTAATTTTGCTGTTCCAACTTCCAAGCAAATAAAACGCTCACTCAATCCATCATTCAAAAACAGTGATTTTTGGATATGATAACATTTACTCCATCCAATGATGTGAATTAAATGTCATTCATTTGATTAGACGAGCTTTAGCAAGGATTCAATTTGACATACTGAAAAAAATTGGTGTTCGTTTTTATGTTTTTTTTTTTTTTTTTTTTTTTTTTTTTTTTTTTTTTTTTTTTACGTTTTCTTGTCGGTTCTCCACAGGTCAAACGGCTACAGCTATCAACTTCAAACTTTTTTTCGTCATGGTTCCTCATCTAACTTAGATCTGTATAGTTTTGTGGCATTATCGGGTGGTAACTTTTTTTTTTATGAATTTTAGAAATTTCAAAAATTCCCATTAGAATAACCCGGAGGAAAATACTTGAAAAATCCAAATTTTTCAAGACCTCTCAAATTTGCGCCGAATATAAAGGAAACTATTAAGCACATTTTGAGAGATTTTTTGCATCAATCGGATGAGAAATAACGAAGAAAACGCATTTATAATGCATTTTCCCATCAATTTAGGCTATTACGGGAACCAATTAAATCTATAGCAACAAGTGTCAGCAATTAATTCAAAACGATTGAAATGAATGAAGAGGAAGGCCGTGACATAACTGATTCTCGTGAGGTTTTTGAACGTTTGGAGTGATCCAAGGTCTGTAGATGTAGATTGGGTTGACAAATTATTTTTCATTCTAGATTTCTATACCCCTGAGCTCGTCTAACAACGCGCATCCCGCGTTTTCCTAGTTTAAAGATTACGATTACTGATGGAAAGTCACAGATGGGCGCCGATAGCACTTCTTAAATTTGGTCACCAGGGAGCCAATCTCTTTTCCCACCTCCCCTCCTCTCAGAAACGACCCTCGTTATTTACTACTAGGAAAACGCGGGATGCGCGTTGTTAGACGAGCTTAGGGGTATAGAAATCTAGAATGAAAATAATTTGTCAACCCAATCTACATCTACAGACCTTGGATCACTCCAAACGTTCAAAAACCTTACGAGAATCAGTTATGTCACGGCCTTCCTCTTCATTCATTTCAATCGTTTTGAATTAATTGGTGACACTTGTTGCTATAGATTTAATTGGTTTCCCGTAATAGCCTAGATTGATGGGAAAATGCTTTATAAATGCGTTTTCTTCGTTATTTCTCATCCGATTGATGCGAAAAATCTCTCAAAATGTGCTTAATAGTTTCCTTTATATTCGGCGAAAATTTGAGAGGTCTTGAAAAATTTGGATTTTTCAAGTACTTTCCTCCGGGTTATTCTAATGGGGATTTTTGAAATTTCTAAAATTCATAAAAAAAAAGTTACCACCCGATAATGCCACAAAACTATACAGATCTAAGTTAGATGAACCATGACGAAAAAAAGTTTGAAGTTGATAGCTGTAGCCGTTTGACCTGTGAAGAACCGACAAAAAAACATGAAAAAAAAAAAAAAAAAAAAAAACATAAAAACGAACACCAATTTTTTTCAGTATGTCAAATTGAATCCTCGCTAAAGCTCGTCTAATTACAATTTTTAGACGAGCTTTAGCGAGGATTCAATTTGACATACTGAAAAAAATTGGTGTTCGTTTTTATGTTTTTTTTTTTATGTTTTTTTGTCGGTTCTCCACAGGTCAAACGGCTACAGCTATCAACTTCAAACTTTTTTTCGTCATGGTTCCTCATCTAACTTAGATCTGTATAGTTTTGTGGCATTATCGGGTGGTAACTTTTTTTTTATGAATTTTAGAAATTTCAAAAATCCCCATTAGAATAACCCGGAGGAAAATACTTGAAAAATCAAAATTTTTAAAGACCTCTCAAATTTTCGCCGAATATGAAGGAAACTATTAAGCACATTTTGAGAGATTTTTCGCATCAATCGGATGAGAAATAACGAAGAAAACGCATTTATAAAGCATTTTCCCATCAATTTAGGCTATTACGGGAACCAATTGAATCTATAGCAACAGGTGTCACCAATTAATTCAAAACGACTGAAATGAATGAAGAGGAAGGCCGTGACATAACTGATTCTCGTAAGGTTTTTGAACGTTTGGAGTGATCCAAGGTCTGTAGATGTAGATTGGGTTGACAAATTATTTTTCATTCTAGATTTCTATACCCCTAAGCTCGTCTAACAACGCGCATCCCGCGTTTTCCTAGTATATAATTCACAACCTGAAAGAAGCACGGTGGTGTTGTTTGTTACATACATAGGCCTACTAGTCCTGACATTTTGAAACAGTATCACCGATTATTTTCAATTAATTTCAACTAATTAATTTATTTTTATTAATTAATTTTATCAATTCTAATTATTAATTAATTGAATTGATTAATTAATTAATTATTTAATTTTAAATATTACACGGGGAATAGTTGCAATTGGATGCAATCAATTGGTTCCTCAAGGTCACTCCAGACAGCCGAATGACCTATTGCACACAACCACATGGCCGGGCTGGTTGAATGGCTCACAGCCTCCTTGAGGCACGGCCTGCTTGTCACGATTCACAAACAGTCAAGAATTATTTGAATTGTTCGAACAAAATTGCCCAGAAATAATTTTCATATTTTATTATTATGAATAATTTCGATCACAAATTAGAAAATGAAAGGAATTTTCAACTTCAAACGTCACTGATGACAATATTGACTGTTGATGTAGTTTGACAAATGTCAATGTTTTGACATTGGAATCAGCTGTTTGCTATTTGGTTTCCTATTGGATGAATCGGTGTGGCTCTATTCAGTGAATGCAACCTGAGAATATAGAACTATTTCCAATTGAGTCAATTGAACTCTATTTGTACAGCCGAATGGAGGTGAGTCATCTGCGCTTGCGCGCATCAATTGCAACCAACCCATTCGGGCTATTCATTCCCCGTGTAATATGACCTTTATGTGTTGCCGCGTTGATGGATGAGCTGGAACATATCACCTTATCTTTCGATTGGTTATTATATATACACCTTGAGATCCAAACCATTACATCACTGCCATCTTATTTTCCATTATTAATTTCTATGATGATAAAGAAGGCTTTGTTCTAATCGTTTACATTTAAGAGGTGACACCTGTGGCTTGGATTTGATTGGTATCTTAATGGCTTTGAGTGATTCACAAAAATTACACTAGGAAAACGCGGGATGCGCGTTGTGAGATGAGCTCAGAAGTATGGCCATCTAGAATGAAAATTAACTTGTCAGCTCAATTTACATCTACAAACCTTGACTTACTTCAAACGTTCAGAAACCTCACCTGCAACTTGTTGATAATCATAGTAACCTGCAACCTGTCGCATAAACACTTTGCAAAACCAATTGATCCAAATATTCAATAAAATGTACACGTTTATTGCGTTTTCTTCATTATTTCTCATTCGATTGTTGTAAAAATCTCTGAAAAGGTGTATAACAGTATTTTTCATATTCTGTAAGAATTTGAGAGCTTTTGAAAAAATCTTGTTTTTCAAGTATTTTTCCCCGTGTTATTCTTACGAGGATTTTCCAAACTTTCCGATTATTTTCCGGGAAAACCTTCCGACCGATTCCTCTGAATAACAATCCCAACCTATTATGGTATGACACCAACGTTCAGAAAAAGTTTCAAGTTTATTGATTCATTTCTCTGACCTGTATGCCGCTTACATAATTACAAAAAAAAAAAAAACATAAAAACGAAGCCCATTTTTTTTCAGGGTGTGAAATGGAGAGCTTCGCTACGCTCATCTAATTATATATTTTTCTAAATCAAAACGGTTGATTCGATCTGAGTGAAAGTTCGAAATAATATGTATAATTACTATATTGAAATTTTCTGAAAATTTGAAATGTTTCGGATCAGAATTATTCAACGAATATTTTCCTCTGGGTTATTCTAATGAGATTCTTGATAACTTCAAAATGAGTTTTTCCAGAAGTGTTTCAACCGATTGCGCCTTGAAACTGTACAGAATCGAATAAGATAAGAATACTTCTTGTGTATGCCAAGTTTCAACTGATTTTGAATTTTTGTTTGACCTGTGGAGCGCAAACAAAAAAAAACAGTCACTTTTTTCGGGTATGACGAAATTGAGTCTTCGCTTTGCTCATCCAATTAATTTTTTTGATTATTTTTTTTCAATCCAATTATGTCAAGTATGACATTGTGGCACTGGCATACATAGCTTTATACGATATTCATTTCCTCTCTTCTCTCTTCCTATTCTTTCTTTCTTTCTATTTCATCACAGTTTTTTTGTCGGTTTTCTTCCATGGGGGAAGGAGAGGATGAAGGGAGGTTGGGCAACCACCCCCATCGCTCCCCCCTTGTATCCGCCACTGCCTCTGGGAGTATGTGGGCGTTTGTTTCTCACACTTCTCAAGAATACAAATTCTATGATATTGTTTTGAATTTTAATATAATTACAACACATCATTGAGGGCTGTTAAGTAATAGTATGTCGACTTCTTTGCCAATCTTTTGCCTGAATTCGCCAATTGGGTGACATTCAAGTTATAAATGGGTAAAAACTGCTTTGAGTGGTACCAATTTAGCACATTTCATGATTTTTCTTCAAAATGGCTGACCCGATCAAGCTGAGAATTTCCAGAAATGTGTATCAAAATGTAATTCAACTTCACACAGAATTTCATTTTTTTAGAAAATATTTTTTTTTTTCCGTCGTGTTATTCTAATGGGTATTTTTGAATTGTGTGAAATTCATAAAAATAAAAGTCACCACCCGATAATGCCACAAAACTTCACAGATCTAAATTAGATGAGGAACCATGGTGAAAAAAATTGGAGTTGATAGCTGTAGTTGTTTGAACTGTGGAGAACCGACAGAAAAACATGAAATAAAACAAACAATGAAACGAACACCAATCATTGCGCTAAATGACCTCGCTGTCGATGCGCCTTAAAACCATATTATTCATTCATTCAACATCAATTTTCTGTAGTATGTCAAATTGAATCCTAGCTAAAGCTCGTCTAATGACCAAAATAGTTGTACATTTGATTCATAAGTATTATTTTGAAAAAATCGAATGAAGCTAAATAATAATATGAAGTAGATCTACATCATAGAGCCTATGAACCCTAGAATGGAGCAGAATCACCGTAAACTTCTATTGATGTGGAGAGATTATTAAAATCGATGGTCGTATTCCAAAATATGCTCAATGGAGGGATATTGCCCACTCCCATTAACCATCACATGGGCATACACATTCCAATTAATAATTCAATAAAATGATAATGTCAGAATATTCTATTTATCACAAACTTTATTCTTTTTATTCTGAGAATGCAAATCAAGTCCAGCTTCAGATAAGTATCCTGGGGTGCTGGGAAGGGGAGAGGAAGGAGGGTGGGGCGCCACCTTGTATACGGGGGTTTTACAGTTTTTTTCATGATTTTCCTCTGTAGTCTGGGCTAATGAGGGAATGGTTCCTACAATATGGGTCACGACCGCTTCCTTCCCACTATCCTTTTCCCCTATAAGAAACCCTCATCATTCAACCATCTTATTGATGATTCGTATGACGCCAATAGATCTCAGTTGTTATTAAAGTACGTCGTTAAACCCAATATGACATACTGAACTTATGTAATACTTGTAAAAAAAATATTCGTGGAGTGCGATAAATAAATTAAATTGACTATATATAAATATATATATATATATATATATATATATATATATATATATATATATGGGGGACTATATATATGAATATATATATATATATATATATATATATATATATATATATATTTATATATATATATAAATATATATATATATATTTGATATATATATATGATATGTATATATATATATATATATATATATGATATGTATATATATATATATATATATATATATATATATATATATATATATATATATATATATATATTCATATATATATTTATATATATATATATATGTGATATGTATATATATATGTATATATATATATATATAAACATATATATATATATATATATATATATATATATATATATATATATATATATATATATATATATATATATATATATATATATATATATATATATATATATATATATATATGATACATATATATAAATATATATATATATATATATATTTATATATATTTAATATATATATATATATATATATAAATATATATATATATATATATATATATATATATATATATATATATATATATATATTCATGAATATATATAATATATATAATATGTGCATATATATTGTATATTCAATGGATATGGAAAATTGATTCAAAATATGCCGTTCACCAGAACACGTAGAATAATAATTGGATCCTAATTTCCAACTGCAAAAGCAATTCGCAGCATTGTCATGCCCTCCAGACAACTTCTCGCCTCGAACATTATGATAACTTCTGCACAGTGAAATTGTATTCTATACTAGGAAAACGCGGGATGCGCGTTGTGAGATGAGCTTAGAAGTATGGCAATCTAGAATGGAAAATAAATTGTCAGCTCAATTTACATCTACAAACCTTGACTTACTTCGAACGTTCAAAAACCTCACCTGCAAGTTGTTGATATTCAAAGTAACCTGCAACCTGTCGCATAAACACTTTGCAAAACCAATTGATCCAAATATCCGATAAAATGTACACGTTTATTACGTTTTCTTCATTATTTCTCATTCGTTTGTTGTAAGAATCTCTGAAAAGGTGTATAATAGTATTTTTCATATTCCGTGAGAATTTGAGAGCTTTTGAAAAATTCTTGTTTTCCAAGTATTTTTCCTCCGGGTTATTCTTACGAGAATTTTCCAAACTTTCCGATCATTTTCCGGAAAAACCTTTCGACCGATTCCTCTGAATAACAATCCCAACATATTCTGGTATGACACCAACGTTCAGAAAAAGTTTCAAGTTGATTGATTAATTTTTCTGACCTGTATGCCGCGTACATAATTACAAAAAAAAAAAAACATAAAAACGAAGCCCATTTTTTTCAGGGTGTGAAATGGAAAGCTTCGCTACGCTCATCTAACAAATTCACTTTCCATCAAAAAAATTCAATATTTTCGTATTACTAGGAAAACGCGGGATGCGCGTTGTGAGATGAGCTTAGAAGTATGGCAATCTAGAATGAAAAATAACTTGTCAGCTCAATTTACATCTACAAACCTTGACTTACTTCAAACGTTCAAAAATCTCACCTGCAACTTGTTGATATTTTATAGTAACCTGCAACCTGTCGCATAAACACTTTGCAAAACTAATTGATCCAAATTTTCAATGAAATGTACACGTTTATTGCGTTTTCTTCATTATTTCCCATTCGATTGTTGTAAAAATCTCTGGAAAGGTCTATAATAGTATTTCTCATATTCTGTGAGAATTTGAGAGCTTTTGAAAAAATCTTGTTTTTCAAGTATTTTTCCTCCGGGTTATTCTTACGAGGATTCTCCAAACTTTCCGATTATTTTCCAGAAAAACCTTCTGACCGATTTCTCTGAATAACAATCCCAACCCATTCTGGTATGACACCAACGTTCAGAAAAAGTTTCAAGTTGATTGATTCATTTCTCTGACCTGTATGCCGCGTACATAATTCCAAAAAAAAAAAAAAACACAAGGACGAAGCCCACTTTTTTCCAGGGTGTGAAATGGAAAGCTCCGCTACGCTCATCCAAACTAGGAAAACGCGGGATGCGCGTTGTGAGATGAGCTTAGAAGTATGGAAATCTTGAATGAAAAATAACTTGTCAGCTCAATTTACATCTACGGACCTTGGATTACATTGAACGTTCAAAAACCTTACCTGCAACTTGTTGATATTTATAGTAACCTGCAACCTGTCGCATAAACACTTTGAAAAACAAATTGATCCAAATATTCAATAAAATGTACACGTTTATTGCGTTTTCTTCATTATTTCTCATTCGATTGTTGTAAAAATATCTGAAAAGGTATAATAATATTTTTCATATTTTGTGAGAATTTGAGAGCTTTTGAAAAAATCTTGTTTTTCAAGTATTTTTCCTTCGGGTTATTCTTATGAGGATTTTCCAAACTTTCCGATTATTTTCCGGAAAAACCTTTCGACCGATTCCTCTGAATAACAACCCCAACCTATTCTGGTATGACACCAACGTTTGGAAAAATTTTCAAGTTGATTGATTCATTTCTCTGACCTGTATGCCGCGTACATAATTACAAAAAAAAATAAAAATAAATAAAAACATAAAAACGAAGCCCATTTTTTTTTCAGGGTGTGAAATGGAAAGCTTCGCTACGCTCATCTAATAAAATAATTATTATTTCAATGGAATTCGGATAGCAAATAATGATCAAAATTTTCAGGAAATTTATTTATTCGATCAACTTTTTTCGCATTCATGGCAGTTTCCTTTATTTTTCTCATATAACTGGTATATAGAATGTTCATTATTCTGTCATTATCTTCATGTGTTGTGATTCTATTTCTATTTGTCATTTGATATTATCAATGAGACTAAAAAACATGTTAAAATTGAAAATTGAAATTGAAATTGATCGTAGGAATATTCATAACGGATTACCAAAGATTATTGAAACTGAAATTTCACCAGAATCTTTGAAGCTGTTCTAAAATCCGCATCATATTTTACGACATTTATCAAAATTATATTATCCATTTGAAAGAATCATCTCCGAGCATCAAATTCTTGGATGAAAGCAATGAATAGTACTACAGCATTCAACTCTGACCATTTCTTTTTCAGTCAGTGTTGACGTTTATTTCACCTGACTTTTCTGATATTACTTGAAAATCAACCAAGAATTGGAAAAACTTTCATCAATATCATTTATTTTCATTCTATATGACACCAATGTTGAAATCATCAAAATTGAATGATTGGTTCTGATTGAATTCAGTTGATACATGAAAATCGAATTGATTGAATTGAAATGATTCAAGAGTGGATAAACGTGGGATATGCGCTGTGAGTTGAGCTGAGTTGTAGATATTTTCCGTCAGTTCATACACATCTATAGACCTTGATTCACTTCAGAAGTTTAAGAACCCTACCTGTCACCTGTTGATACTGTTGCTACGACGGGTGCACAAGTTGTTGGTGACGGGTTTGATGAAACCTGTTGGGTTTTTGAACCCATACATTCGATGAAATTAACCAGGAAAGCGCGTTATGTGTTTCCGCGTTGATGGATGAGCTGGAGCAATATATCCACATATCTTTGGATTGGTTATTATATGGGATATCCACCTTGAGAACTCAAACAATTACGTCACTGTCATCCTTTTTTCTGATTAATTTCTATGATAATAAAGAAGGCCTTGTATCAATCGTTTCAAATCAATTGCTGACACTTGTTGCTTGGATTTATTGGTATCTTGATATTTTTGAGTGATTTGAAAACATTATTTTATATTTTTTTTTCACAACAAAACGGTTGATCCAATTGAAGTGAAAGGTGGGAATAATGTGTATCATTATTATATTGAAATTCCCTGAGAATTCGAATTCTCTTGGAGGACATATTTTTCACAATTTTGAATGAGTTTTCTCAGAAATGGTCCTACTGATTGTGTCTCAAAGCTTTACTGTATCGAATTAGATAAGGACACCTGTGTATGCCAAGTTTCTACAGAATTTTCATTTCCGTTCGACCTGTGGAGCGCGAAAAAAAAAGTACTTTTTTCTCGAGCATGTTGAAATTAGGTCTTCGCTTCGCTCATCCAATCAATCAATGCTAGTGTTTAGTTTTTCCGTTATTCATCCGATCATTGTAGAGATCACTGGAAATGTGTACTTGAAAGGGAAGGTGACTCCACATGGGTGTAAAATACGATTGATGCAAATGCCAAATATTAGTGTAGGTTGGTGCAGGTTAGTGCAGCGAGTGAAATCGTTGGTTCTATTGGAGTGCAGGCACTTCTTCACCGATACCCAGTTAGGAGGCAACTTCACGCTAGTGCCATACATGATCGAAAATCACAATGATATCGTACAGAACCTTGAATTGTGTTAGTGCTCGTTAGTGGCATATATTATTCATGTATTCATTATTATTCATTTATTGATCATCCATATTCTATTATCTGTTATCTAGTCAGTGCTGTGCTGGTGTACACTGGAAACAACATGAGCCGTGGCAGCTCAGCTCATGAACAATTGAAGCGTTTCTATAGTGCCTAAACTTGAGTGTTCGTTAGTGCTGGTTAGTGGTACACATATTCGTGTTGGTGCCACCTCAGCTTAGCTACAAATTGTTCATCCATAAAGCAGTTGATCTCAATCAGATGAGCGTGAGCGAAGACTCCATCTCACTCTTATAAGGCTGTGTTTGTAAGCACTCCACAGGTCGCAGGGTCGACTGATCAACATGAAACTTTTTTTTTGTACACGCAAACTCATCCAACTTAGAACTGTATAGTTTTCGGAATTGATTATATTTAATCATAGATTGGAATTGAATGATGGTTTCTGGAATGAATTTTTAGAACTTATTCAATATCATCTCAAAGTTTCTAAAAATTCTATAAGATTAGGCTGAGGGCAAGAAAATATGAAAATTTTCTAATAATGAAATTTTCTAGACGTGTATGCATGAATGATACACATCATCACGATTTTGTATCCATTTCGAATCAGCCGTTTTGGAGAAAAAAGTTAAATTCACTTTTTTCATTCACCAAATATATTACAGAAATAAAAGAAGATTCAGGTTACCGAGGTTCACTGCTTTCCAGATTCAATATTTGCCCGACAATTAATTATTTTTTATATACGTCAAGGTGTGTGGAATACCAGAGTCGATGAAGTAGATAAGGTAAAACTACTTTAACAACTTTTGTAACTCATTTAGATTTTAGATATCTTGCTCATCTTACAACGCATATGTTGCGTTCGCCAAACCAAAGATATATTTGTCTCGGACCTACTTTTCCATACAGTTTGTAGCTCATAATCTCATACTCGAGAATTATTTTAGTGAGTTCGAATATTAAGAGAATATTCAATGGAAATTCACCTGCAGAGTAATGGAAAAAGTTCAGCGTACATAATGGGTTAATCGGGCTCCGATAGTGGGTTCGTTTTGTTTGCTCCACACATATACCTCGCAGCACAGAAAGAAATGAAACATTCTGAGGAATTGTTGATATTGTCAATATGGACGATTCTGAGACTGACGAGGAAATTGATGTAAGATACTCAATTTTATGAATACATAGCATTGCTTCAATAACTTCGAGGACATAAATAAATCAACATAAGAATTCAAGACTGATGTATATTTCGAGATATCATGCGCACACAACAAAAAGTTCACCATTTCAGAAAAGAATGATCCATCTAGCAGCGACGTTTGAACTAGAACGGGATGTTATTACTCGAGTTTGAAAGTCCTATCTGCCAATGCTATGTAGCACGTTCTATTCATATCATTGTGCGTTACAGTGAAGGTATATCAAGTTATAATATTATAGTAGTTTCAACATTTATATGTATACTATAATCTAGGAGATGTACGCACTGTCAGAGTGAGTAAGATGAGAGATAATGCAAGTTTTATATCCTGGTGTTTTGCCTTCAATCCTGTGGATAAGCGGGCTGACTTTTTGAACAGTACTAAAACTCTCAGAATGCAATACCAGCGATCTCGGCTGCTAGGAGGCGAGACGCGCCTGCGCATTGTATTCTTGAAATGTTCTATTGAATCATCAGTATCATCTTTTCAATTCGATTCCAACACTGATAATTTCCATTCATTCTCTGAATTGTTATAGCAGATAATGGGGGATGAGCAGCAGGAGGTGGACACTTCTGGAGAGTATCCTCCTGAAGTGGTCATGGATATTCCTGCGAGGAGTTCCCCAACTGTAGGAGATGATGGAGGCGATGAAGCGTCGGACAACTCATCTATAGGCCTGTACCTTGATGATCCAACTGGGGACGGACAAATCCAGGACCCTCGTGATGAGGAGATAGGTGAAGTTGCATTCAACAATCATACATATTTCTCATTCATGCCGTTTTTTTTTTATTGAGTTGAAACGACGCACTATACTGATGGCTACGATCTATTGGCGTCAGGTATGATGAATGAGATGATGGGATGATGAAATAAGAGGTTATTTCATCAGGTGTTTTGGATGGTGGGAAGGAGTCGGTCGTGGCCTGTTGTTAGGGAACCAACCCAGTATCAACTTGAACGACAGATGGAAACCACGAAAAACTCCTGTCAGGATGGTCGACCATGGTGGGAATCGAGCCCCGGTCTCCCGAATGACGGTTCAGTGTGTTACCACTCGGCAACGCGTCTCGGTGTTTCATGCCATCCCTGAAAGCACTAGATCAGTTGTAGTTATTCATTTTTCATAAAATGTGAGTTCAAATTGAATTGTGTTTCGGGGTTGTTAATTTTTATGAAGTCCTCTTCCCTCCCGAACACCCTCCACACGATCAATTGCCGTTGCATGGAATTCCACTGATTGCAGAGAAATAATTTTGATGGTGTAAAGGCGCTTGCAATTTCTGCTGCGAAATTGTCATCCTAGTAGCGAGTTTTCGAGATTTGGGTATGATCGACTCTCGAGCTACGGCTTCTCTGCGCGCTTCCAGTGTCAATGTATTGCAACTAGCACCTGAACCTAACCCTACTTCAAGTACAAGTATAGCTTCAGCTGCTCTTGCAATCATGGATTTATGCCAAATTGACTTTGATATTTGTCTCGTCACTTGAACAATAGACAATAACATGACCTAAGAAGCTGATGTCAATTGGCGATGAACATAATAGTTACGTTGACCAAGCGTATGCAGTCTACCCTCTTTTTTCAATGTGTTCAATGGTGAACGACGATGTACGGTTTGTAGATCTCATAGAGTCAACGGAAATGCACGTGACCGTAGACTTGTCACTCATTGGTCAACCAGTTGAAAGGGTTTAGTAAAGTGGAACGTAGTTGAACTTTTTGCAATTCCACCATGCAATTGAAATCTTTCCGTTCTCGTGTGTAGGCAACATGATAGGAACCGTGGGTATTCTACTTCACTGAAATTAATTGAAGAAATTAATTGAAGCAAAAAATTGATGGTGTAGATGGGGTATTAATGAAGAATGACGTTTATTTTGTTCTCATCATGTAGGCCTATGAAAAACGCTTTGCATGACATGATAAGTACTGATTGAGTTTTGTCGAAGTAAGTCTGAGAATGTTTGTCCAAGATTGCAAGTTTCGGAAGTCTCTGTCTCTTAATATATCAAAATATCAAACCTATGAGAGGATGAACTAACCATTACAAAATCGGCATGTCTTGTGAAATGTTTATCAGAATAGAGAAAGTTCAAGCATTTGAAATATTTCAAGGATCTACTTTCTCAAAGTATCTTTTCATGAGATAACTCATAGAAACATAAATTTCAAAATTGTTTTTCTCCTAATTCCATGGGAAATATTTATTCGATTCTATTTGACCCCTGGAAACTCTCTAAAGTCACAACAATGAAATTGCAACTTCTTCACAAAATGCTTACTTTGGAACTGTTCAGTCTTCCATCTTATTCTTTTCTCAAGAAACATACTTTCTCCAATCTGTATTGTCTGAATCAATGAATAAGTCAAGCATTCACCTCTTCACTCCTGCAACTGTGGCATTTCGGAATGTCATTGAATTTGTCAATAGCCATTAAAGACACGCTGGTTCACAACAAAGTTATTTGATTTACTGAACATGTATTAGCATTATCTTGTAGCAAATGAATTGGCATCCCCCGTGACTTGTCAGATTCTGGTATAGAATTGTTCATATGGGAAATTGCACGGAAGCATGTACCCTCGAATGACGTGGTGTCTGCGAGAAAAAGCCGAGTCACGTGAAAATTCCAAATCCACCACCCTAGACAAGAGCATATAGGAAAATGCTTTGGTAGATCAATAATAACGTTTCTGAAAAATAAAATTTCTTGGAATATTTCAATATACCTCCTTCATTAAGAGTTTGAGAAATTCTTAGACTCCTCCCACATCGTTCAAAAACCAATAAAATATTTCAAAATATCCCAAAAATAATATATTCATGGTGATTTCATTTTTGGTATATGAAAAAAAAACGTGAAACTACCAAATCCACCCCCCTAGACAAGAGCGCATATAGAAAAATGCTTTGTTAGATCAATGATTGCTTTTCTGAAAAATCAAATTTCTTGAAATATTTCAATATACCTCCTTGATTAGGAGTTTGAGAAATTCTTCGACTCCTCCCACATCGTTCAAAAAACAATGAAATATTTCAAAATATTTAAAAAATAATATATTCATGGTGATTTTATTTTTGGTATATGAAAAAGAATCAGTAATTGGTCAGTTAGTGGATGGGGAATATGAAAATCTCACAGCGATTGGTCAGTCAGCGAACGAATCATGTTCTTTTGGGGTTGTTTTGTAGAAATGTGGGGTGGAGGGGTGTTTTATTTCATGACCCAGCTAGTAGCATCCCATTTTCGAAATATTTATTCTTGTTCCAACATTCATCGATGGACGTCATAGCTTATTGTGGTTGTTGTTGTTCGCAGGTAATATTTGCTTCATGAATGTTTTAAAAGGTTTCGAAAAAGCAGCCATGACTGTACCTATTGAAACTCTGCCTGCATGGTACCAGACAGAACATGCAAGACATTCAGTCGACATCAACCATGGGTGCCCCAATCAAACAGCACCCAGAATTTGAAACTTTGGGAGAAGCAGAGAGTCTGAGACTCTGAGACTCCATCGCGACATCGCCATCATCAAGAGAAAGCGTCTCGAAAAGAGTTTTTTTTTCCCAATATTTGATCACTTCAATCATATAATATGGAAAAAAAATTGACCTACCACTATTCCTTCTTGATCTTTGGAATGAGGCCAACAGCTGTTTATCAATAAGATTCATATTCACTCTACAATCTTGGAACCACTCCCAAGAGACTATCCAAGGATCAGCGGGGCAACCCAAAGTCTGAACCAGTGCAAGCTTCAAGTTTCTAGAATGAATTTCATATTTGAAGTTTTTAGTTTTCTTCAATAGTAATCTTTGATCGTAGAAGTGATAAAATAACACTTCATTTGCAGAAGGGAATTGGTGCTTGATGTATTGGTACCAGCAGGTTCTCCATACGTCGGAATGTCTGCAAAACACATTTCGAGATTATCATTCTCCAATCTTGGCAGTTGGCACTACGAAGCTAAGGTCTCAGATTTGTATATCGAAATCAATGAACTTATATTTTTTAATCAATACGTTGTAATGAATCTGATAATATCATGTTTTCACAGAAGATGCGTTGCCGAGCAAGTACAACCATCAGCAGCAGTCACCCCTCATCACTTCATTGCCTCCATTCTGAGGTAAGTACAAAGTGAATTTTCAAATATTAGGCCCGAAGTTTATATCACTAGTCAAACGCGAAATATGCGTTGTAAGATGAGCGAGATATCTGAATGAGGTATAAAAATCCTTGAAGTAGTTCTACCCTTGCTACTTTATCGACTCTGGTATTCTACACACATTGATATCAGAATAAACTATAAAAGTCGATAAAGTGTTTCTACTCTTGCCACTTTATTGACTCTGGTATTCTACACACCTTGACGCATATAAAAAATACTTCATTGTTGGTCAACTCTTGAATCTAGATAGCAGTGAATCTCGACAACTTAATTCTGTCACAAGTTCTATGATATATTTGATGATTATTATCAGTTATTTTATTTCTTCTCTTCAGAACGGCAGATTGGAATTGCATACAAAATCGTGATAATGTTGAAAATCTATGTATACACATTTAGAGAGAATTTCATCTCATTTGGAGAGATTTTATTTTTCAACATTTTACGCCAAGCCAAATCTTATGGGGTTTTCCTAAACTTTGAGATGATTTTTCTCAAAATCGGTCCGACCAATTCATTCCAAAAACCATACAGTTCTAAGTTGGATGAGTTTGCGTGTACAAAAAAAGTTTCATGTTGATCAGTCAACCCCTGCGACCTGTGGAGTGCCCATAAAAAAAAACACACACACAGACAAAGCCCTATAAGAGTGGGATGGAGACTTCGCTACGCTCATCTAACTGAATGGGAAGTGAGAAAATGAGATTCGATATATCTTTTTCCAAATGTAGGTATGCTATGGAGAGATAAATATCAATAGATCAATTCTCATCTGATGATGCATAGATTGCGTTGCAAAGATTGCTAAAGTATAAATCATGAGGATATTAGACATGAATAATTCCAACCTATATCTGTCAACTGCATTCACCCGTCAAAAAGAATAGGCCATAAGAAAGTTATCTTTGAAAAGGTCTTTAGGCAGTCTTTTCGGATTATAACAGAACATTTTCGATCTGAAATGATAGACTAAATGTACAATCCTTCAATCCTTTTTTTGCACACTTTTTTCGCTTGGAAGAAAACAATGATTGAATGTATCATTATATTGGATGTATTCATATCCATTCAGATACAAATGACTTTGGTCTTGATGGTTACTCAACTCACTATTTCAATTCAAAAATTAATAAATCTGATGGTATTTTGATTTTTACAAACTTGTGTACTATAGTAAACGTTCACAGCAAACAAATTGAATCCATAAGCACAGCTAACGCAGCCCTATTCAGTTTCAACTATAACACTGAATATTATGAAATAGTCGCAATTTACAGATCGCCATCAACTAATGTAAATTCATTTGTGAAAGAATTAGATGTTTTTCTCAAGTCATTAACCTGTACACATAGATTAGTTATTGGTGATACTAATATTAACACTCTTGAAGACCACAACGCTCCTTTTTTGAAATATCAAACAGACTACATAGATGTTATGGCAGCAAATGGTTTTATCTCATGCATAAATATTCCTACTAGAACCACATTGAAGAGTAGCACATGCATTGACCATATTTATCTCAATTCTAAAACAGATTACAATATTGTTGCTGCTGTTCTAGAAACAAGTATTACAGACCACTTTGCAACTGCTTTTTCGTGGGATAACGACATTTTTCATGCACACTTGAAAAAGCGAATTAATATGAATAAATCCAATAATTTCTTCAAAAAAGTGAACGAAGAACATTTGAACGTGGAAATGTCGAATATATTGTGGGATGACGTCATGCAATGCACCGACCCTGATTTAGCTACAACTTTATTCATTGATAAAATCAAACAATGCATACAAAACGCCACTGCTACTCTAAGAACAAATTCTAATTTCAATTCCAAATATAAAAAAATGATACCATGGATAACTAAAGGTCTGATTACATCAATTCGTAAACGAGATGCAATGCTCAGAGCACTGAAGAAAGACAGTAAATATCGTATACTAAATAACATTGAACCTAATTTGGATTTGCTAAATAAGTATAAAATGTATAGAAATTACCTTAATGTTTTAATAAAGAATACTAAAAACTTGTATTTTTCTGATAAAATAAAATCAGCTCAGAATGATCCAAGGCGTGTTTGGAAAATTGTTCATGAGATAACGGAAGGGTCAATCGAGAAAAATACCTGCGATGTAATTGACGAAATAAATGTGAATGGTGCGATTTTGAATGCACTCGAGAAACCCGCCGAAATAGCGAACTGCTTCGTTGACTATTTTACTGATATCGGTTGCACATTAGCAAGTGAACTTGACAATTCTAATAGTGGACCCATTTTGGAGGCACATGAATCAATAGAACCTACAGCGACAGTGTTTGAGGGAGTAACTCCTGCTGAAATATATTCTTACATAATTAAGCTCAAAGACAACTCTGCCTGTGGAATAGATGATGTCAACGCTTCTCTTATTAAATCTATCAAGTCCCATATAATAAAGCCAATTGTTTATATATGTAATTTATGTTTAAAGAGTGGAATCTTCCCAAAATGTTTCAAAATTGCTGTAATCAAACCTATATTCAAATCCAAAGACAAGTCTAAGCCTGAGAACTATCGACCTATTTCATTACTTACTCACTTTTCCAAATTACTTGAGAAATGTGTAAAAACCAGACTCATGAATTATCTCGATAAAAATAGTTTAATTTCAAATTCTCAATTTGGATTCAGACCTAAAACCAGTACGCAAGATGCCATATATGCTCTCACTACTGAAATATCTGAAAACCTAGATAAATCAGAAAAAACCATAGCTGTTTTCCTAGATCTTGCCAAAGCATTCGATACGGTTAACCACTCTCTATTACTAAAGAAATTAGAAGCTTGTGGAATACGTGGAACTCCTCTCAGTCTATTAAAAAGTTATCTCTCCTGCAGAACTCAGTTTGTGAAAATTAATGGTTACATAAGCAAACCCAGAGAAGTAGAATTTGGCATCCCACAGGGAACCGTACTGGGACCGATACTATTTTTGATTTATATTAATGATCTTTGTAATTTGTACACTGGTGGTAAACTGATCTCATACGCTGATGACACTGCTTTGGTTTTCTCTGGAAACACATTTGATGAGGCTGAAGTAACAACTGAGTATGGGCTACAAATCGTTCATCGGTGGCTAAACCAAAACATGTTGTCATTGAATTTGGATAAGACTGTATTGATGTCGTTCTCTTGCTACAATAATGCTGTAACTCATAATCTTAAATTGAAAATCCATAACTCTTCTTGCTGCACTACCGATCCCTCTTGTAATTGCTATGACATCACCAAAACTAATACCACTAAATATTTGGGAGTGACTTTGGATGATCATCTTAACTGGAAAGAACATATACTTGCAACCACGAAAAAATTAAGAGTGATCAGCTACAAATTTTATCGACCAAGGCCCATCTTAAAACTGGACACTCTTAAGTTAATTTACTATGCTTTTGCCCAGTCATACATTCACTACTCTATACTAGTTTGAGGAAGGTGCCTTAAAACTCACCTTGTTCCACTAGAAAAAGTCCAAAAATCTATATTAAAAATAATTCTAAAACGCCCCAGAACATATCCCACTGTTAGTGTATTTAATGAAATTAGAGTATGCAGTGTCAGAAAACTTTATATAAAAAACTTACTTTTGTATACCTTCAAAAAACAAATAAATAACGTGGTTTCGAACATATTACTGCATACCAGGTCTACTTACCACACTCAATTAAGAATTCCCACAATGCTGACGTCACTCGGTCAAAGACAAAGTGCTTATCTAGGACCTGAAATATTCAATTTGCTGCCTAACACTATGTTGACAATATCTGATTTTGAATTATTCAAAAAAGAGCTTAACGTCTGGCTTCATGAAATAGACATTACCGATTTGTATACTTTTTGAATTTCATTCAATTATTTTATTCAGTTGGATTTGTAATCCAGTTGAATCATACCTTATTCCAGTAACTTTCCAATTGCTTTAATCTGCACTTATATTATTATTAATTGAGTTATTATCATTATCATTCATTACCTCATGTAATTTGTATTCACTGCGTGAAAAACCGCATCATATTTATATATCACGGTAGTTATTTGCATCTTTTTTTGTTATTTCTATTATTCAGAGTATTTATTTTGTAGTTATCCCCCTCTTGAATACTTTCATATTTGTCAATTAATTTTCCTCCTTTCCCACACACAGGCTCCGGCTTACGTGAGTTCTGCTTTGATCAATGTATCATTATCATTATTATTATTATTATTATTATATTATATTTATAATCATTTTTTTTTTTTTTTTGTAACTAATTGAATTGTATGTCTGTGAAAAATTATTTGTAACAAGCATTAACATTGAATAAAATAAATAGAAATCGCATCAACTTGGGAATAACAACAGATGTGAAGCATTGAAATAAGTGCAATTGCCGAACTGAAACATGTTCATGTTCAACGTGTTCCATGTTTCTGTTCAATACCTATAATTGCCTCTTTTCCATCATTTCACAGGTCATCAAAGCTCATAATGAGAGAGGCATTACCCCTTCAAAATTCGAAGAGTTGTGCCCGATGTAAGGGCTGTGAAGGGGTAAGAAATATTCATCAAAAAAATAATGAAAAGATGATAGAATAATTTAAAAATTATATTAAAACATTTCTATCCCATTTGGAAACAGTAATGAATGTATTCAGTATTAAACCTGGATAGAGAGAGTGATAAGACATGTTTCATGAATCTGTTCTGATATCATTAATCTGTAATTTCTAGATCTGTGAAGAAAACGAATGATCCTTCACGGGATTCCCAAGCTATTTTCACCCCAAGGTATGTTTCAAATGACGTTTATCAACTGAATCTATTCATCCTCATATATCATATCATTACGATCATGTGGTGGACGTGCTTGTTTCTAGAACTCCAAGGAAGCTGTGTGAGGAGGTTGGGCGTGCCATCGGAGAGGACACGACCTTCACGCATGTATGTATCTCTCGGTAGCAACTCCTCGTCCACCTCCTCCTCGCCGTCGACATCAACTCCCTCTTCATCAGGAACGTCATCGGGAGGCTCATCATCATCCACCACCACCTCGACCTGCTTCTCATTCTCATCTACCTCCTCCTCACCGTCGTCATCAACTCCCTCTTCATCAGGAACGTCATCGGGAGGCTCATCATCATCCAACACCACCTCGACCTGCACCTCCTCCTCGTCTACCTCCTCCTCCTCGTCTACCTCCTCCTCCTCGTCTACCTCCTCCTCACCGTCGTCATCATCATCCACCACCACCACCTCTACCTGCACCTCCTCCTTGTCTACCTCCTCCTCACCGTCGTCATCAACTCCCTCTTCATCAGGAACGTCATCGGGAGGCTCATCATCATCCACCACCACCTCTACCTGCACCTCCTCCTTGTCTACCTCCTCCTCACCGTCTACCTCCTCCTCACCGTCGTCATCATCATCCACCACCACCACCTCGACCTGCTTCTCATTCTCATCTACCTCCTCCTCACCGTCGTCATCAACTCCCTCTTCATCAGGAACGTCATCGGGAGGCTCATCATCATCCAACACCACCTCGACCTGCACCTCCTCCTCATCTACCTCCTCCTCACCGTCCTCATCAACTCCCTCTTCATCAGGAACGTCATCGGGAGGCTCATCATCATTCACCACCACCACTACCTCCTCCTCCTCCTCCTCGTCTACCTCCTCCTCCTCGTCTACCTCCTCCTCACCGTCGTCATCATCATCCACCACCACTACCTCTACCTCCTCGGCGGGCTCATCCCAGTCCCCTGGCCCTAGCAGCCCGAAGAGGAAACTATATGGGGTGGTTGTGGAGGAGATATCATCATTCTCATCAGAGGACGATGACTTCTTACCAACTGGAAAAGTCAACCCGATGAGGCCCCATACAGGGGGAAAACGTATGAGAGGAGAGGAAGACACCTCGGATATAAAAGAGGGTAATTCAGGGTGAATATTCTCCAACCTTTGTTAGACGAGCTTCATAGCGAGGATTCAATTTGACAAACTGAAAAAATTAGTCTTCGTTTTTTTTTATGTTATTTTGTTGGTTCTCCGCAGGTCAAATGGCTACAGCTATCAACTTCAAACTTTTTTTCATCATGGTTCCTTATCTAACTTAGATCTCTGTAGTTTTGTGGCATTATCGGGCGGTGACTTTATTCTTATGAATTTTAGAAATTTCAAAAATACCCATTAAAATAACACAGCGAAAAAAAAAATATTCTTGATTTTTGAAGGGATGAAGTTCTGCGTGGAGTTGAATCACTTTCTGATACACATTTCTGGGAACTTTCAGCTTTATCGAGTGAGCCATTCTGAAGAAAAAACGTGAAATGTGCTAAATTGGTAGCACTCGAAGCAGTTTTCACCCATTTATAACTTAAATGCCACCCAATTGGCGAATGTAGGCAAAATTTTGGCAAAAATGTCGACATACTATCACTATCCGCTCGTCCAACAACGCATATATGGCGTTTTCCTGATTCTATACAATTCAACATCAATAATGTGTGCATCAATTTATTTACTGATCTTCCAAGTTATCTTTCTTGATCAGACAATAATTATCAATACGCCATTCAGTAATAATTAGTATCATTACATCTTCAAAAAATAGTATCAGCATCAATAATTAGTGATCGAATTCAGTAACATACATAGGGATGATGAATCTATCAGTTTGCATAGCCTCATTAGAAAATTGAATTAATATCTTCTTGTTTTTCTGTTTCAGAAATGAGAGAAGTTATGTCAGGCGTTTTTGATTAGTAGGCGTTGAAATCAACAACAATCAAAAATTCAAGACAGTACTTCAGGAGATCGGAGTCGTGTTCGACGATCCAGCACCTAGTGACACCTATGTTCTGATTGAACGGAACCTTCACGGACTTTCTTGGAGTTTTGGTGAACTACATCACCTAGCATCATTCCAAGGTCGGTCCAGCCATAACTAGTCATATGAGCCCTGAAAAAAGTGATACTTCCTTCCGGTACATAGAACAGCTGAATGTTGAAACATTTCTGACAAAAACTGGAAGCGTTATTCAAAGCAATGATGCTTTCCTCTTTTCGTTATTCCTTACATTTGAGAGAACTCACAAACTTGAAACAAGGGGGTGTGATAATGAGCAACATGTAACATTATCGTTCGATGATCGGTATCATTATGAATGACACTATTTCCCGCAAATAACCTCAGCAAAGGTTGATGGGGATAAGAGTGGGCATGATGGATTGAAAGGAGAAGGAATGCACCAACAGTCTGCAGCTCTGGAACTATGCAGACTGGCAAGTGTGGACCTTTCACGGGGCTGCGGGACCGAAGAGTGTTCCTCAAGTCAGAATCATTTGAGAAATTACCAGTTGACAGAGAATTGCCCAAGCTGAATGGATGGCTATGAAATATTGGAGGCTCATGAGATGAATGTGGCACTAGAAAACCATGATCCAATATGATGAGACCAGATTGAATGAAGGCTTTTATTTAGAGATCATATCAAACCTTTTCTGAACAAAAAAAGGTCCAGACTGATGGCTGAAGAGGCTGCCACATAGGAGATCGGAGTGATTATCAAATTTTGGAATAACAATCAAAACTAGGCATATTATTGGACTCAAATTGAATATGCCGTATTGCTTCCCCGAGTCAGATGTCATAGCCAGTTTTAGTGAACCTTTGGGGAAAGCTCAGCCAGCCTGACAATGACCAAAGTGTTATTGTGAACACTTATGAACAACTGAATGATTATACGACAGACCCGGATGTTATCGACACTGTCATTACTACTTCATTTTCTTCCAAAGGAAATATACATTTGATGACTAGAATGTAACATATATGAAACGTCAGTGAAGGAATAAAAGCAGTTGCACAGGTAAAAAGTAAGAACAAATACAATCTCACATTCCACATTTACAATCAATCATACTGTGCCAAATATACATACATTCACACGTGCATTATAACACATGATCGGTTCAATATATATTGCAAAGGATTGCATGATATAAATATAGATATATTTATCGAATATGATGATATTCATTCATGTCATGTATGCTCATCTTGTCGCTGGATGGATGAAAAAAAATGTATTTTGATGAAACTGACAAACTGTGAATAGAAAATATGAAACTGATTTCATATTTGAGAATCCGCATTTGGGTTCACATCTTCTTGAAGATTCGTGTATACTATACAAATTTGTCTTCAATAATAACATCTTCATTGTTGAAGAAAACGAATTCATATTTGTGATAGATTTGTCAGTCAAGATAGTCAAGTCAGTTCTTCTGCTCGCTCAATGATGATCAAATGTACGTAACGTGGTAACATCATGAAGATGCAGAAGTATAGGCCGAATTATAACATTATAGGCCTATCACTCATTTTTTTTTTCTTCTTTTCCATTTTGTATAATGACAAACTTTACATCTGCTGTTAATGGAAAGAAGTGATCATTGCTCAAGAGACTTAGTTCAAAGTGGAAGATATCAACATTCGTGTGTTTTGTTTACTCTTAATACCAATGCTGATAATGTCCGGATATATATCACAGAAACGGTTTTTACTTATAATGTGTTCCGGACTTTCGGAAACTGAAAGACTGTTATCTGCGGCGGAAAGTTATGGTCATCAACAGCGCAGTCCTGGTGTTAAAGTTCATTGGTTTTAAATGATTAAAATGGGGTGGTAAGATCGCCCTTGTGGTGCCCCGTCCAAACGATCCTACTTTTCATCCTTAGCCTTAATTGGGGAAAAATGATTTTGTATCAAGTTTCGATGTTATTAAAAAAAAAAAAAAAACACCGTCTGAGGGAACCGATGTGGTGGTTGGTCGCAGCGTACAAAGCCATCAAATGTACGTAACGTGGTAACATCATGAAGATGCAGCCACACCGTCTGAGGAAACCGATGTGGTGATTGGTCGCAGCGTACACAGCCATCAAATGTACGTAACGTGGTAACATCATGTAGATGCAGCCACACCGTCTGAGGGAACCGATGTGGTGGTTGGTCGCAGCGTACACAGCCATCAAATGTACGTAACGTGGTGACATCATGAAGATGCAGTCACACCGTCTGAGGGAACCGATGTGGTGGTTGGTCGCAGCGTACACAGCCATCAAATGTACGTAACGTGGTAACATCATGTAGATGCAGCCACACCGTCTGAGGGAACCGCTGTGGTGGTTGGTCGCAGCGTACACAGCCATCAAATGTATGTAACGTGGTAACATCATGAAGATGCAGTCACACCGTCTGAGGGAACCGATGTGGTGGTTGGTCGCAGCGTACACAGCCATCAAATGTACGTAACGTTGTAACATCATGAAGATGCAGCCACACCGTCTGAGGGAACCGATGTGGTGGTTGGTCGCAGCGTACACAGCCATCAAATGTACGTAACGTGGTAACATCATGAAGATGCAGCCACACCGTCTGAGGGAACCGATGTGGTGGTTGGTCGCAGCGTACACAGCAATCAAATGTACGTATCGTGGTAACATCATGGAGATGCAGCCACACCGTCTGAGGGAACCGATGTGGTGGTTGGTCGCAGCGTACACAGCCATCAAATGTACGTAACGTGGTAACATCATGAAGATGCAGTCACACCGTCTGAGGGAACCGATGTGGTGGTTGGTCGCAGCGTACAGAGCCATCAAATGTACGTAACGTGGTAACATCATGAAGATGCAGCCACACCGTCTGAGGGAACCGATGTGGTGGTTGGTCGCAGCGTACACAGCCATCAAATGTACGTAACGTGGTAACATCATGAAGATGCAGCCTCACCGTCTGAGGGAACCGATGTGGTGGTTGGTCGCAGCGTACACTGCCATCAAATGTACGTAACGTGGTAACATCATGAAGATGCAGCCTCACCGTCTGAGGGAACCGCTGTGGTGGTTGGTCGCAGCGTACACAGCCATCAAATGTACGTAACGTGGTAACATCATGAAGATGCAGCCACACCGTCTGAGGGAACCGATGTGGTGGTTGGTCGCAGCGTACACAGCCATCAAATGTACGTAACGTGGTAACATCATGAAGATGCACCCACACCGTATGAGGAAACCGATGTGGTGGTTGGTCGCAGCGTACACAGCCATCAAATGTACGTAACGTGGTAACATCATGAAGATGCAGCCACACCGTCTGAGGGAACCGATGTGGTGGTTGGTCGCAGCGTACACAGCCATCAAATGTACGTAACGTGGTAACATCATGAAGATGCAGCCACACCGTCTGAGGGAACGATGTGGTGGTTGGTCGCAGCGTACACAGCCATCAAATGTACGTAACGTGGTAACATCATGAAGATGCAGCCACACCGTCTGAGGGAATCTATGTGGTGGTTGGTCGCAGCGTATACAGCAATCAAATGTACGTATCGTGGTAACATCATGAAGATGCAGCCACACCGTCTGAGGGAACCGATGTGGTGGTTGGTCGCAGCGTACACAGCCATCAAATGTACGTATCGTGGTAACATCATGATGATGCAGCCACACCGTCTGAGGGACCGATGTGGTGGTTGGTCGCAGCGTACACAGCCATCAAATGTACGTAACGTGGTGACATCATGAAGATGCAGTCACACCGTCTGAGGGAACCGATGTGGTGGTTGGTCGCAGCGTACACAGCCATCAAATGTACGTAACGTGGTAACATCATGAAGATGCAGTCACACCGTCTGAGGGAACCGATGTGGTGGTTGGTCGCAGCGTACACAGCCATCAAATGTACGTATCGTGGTAACATCATGAAGATGCAGCCACACCGTCTGAGGGAACCGCTGTGGTGGTTGGTCGCAGCGTACACAGCCATCAAATGTACGTAACGTGGTAACATCATGAAGATGCAGCCACACCGTCTGAGGGAACCGCTGTGGTGGTTGGTCGCAGCGTACACAGCCATCAAATGTATGTAACGTGGTAACATCATGAAGATGCAGCCACACCGTCTGAGGAAACCGATGTGGTGGTTGGTCGCAGCGTACACAGCCATCAAATGTACGTATCGTGGTAACATCATGAAGATGCAGCCACACAGTCTGAGGGAACTGATGTGGTGGTTGGTCGCAGCGTACACAGCCATCAAATGTTCGTAACGTGGTAACATCATGAAGATGCAGCCTCACCGTCTGAGGAAACCGATGTGGTGGTTGGTCGCAGCGTACACAGCCATCGAATGTACGTAAAGTGGTAACATCATGAAGATGCAGCCACACCGTCTGAGGGAACCGCTGTGGTGGTTGGTCGCAGCGTACACAGCCATCAAATGTACGTAACGTGGTAACATCATGAAGATGCAGCCACACCGTATGAGGGAACCGATGTGGTGGTTGGTCGCAGCGTACACAGCCATCAAATGTACGTAACGTGGTAACATCATGAAGATGCAGCCACACCGTCTGAGGGAACCGATGTGGTGGTTGGTCGCAGCGTACACAGCCATCAAATGTACGTAACGTGGTAACATCATGAAGATGCAGCCACACCGTCTGAGGGAACCGATGTGGTGGTTGGTCGTAGCGTACACAGCCATCAAATGTACGTAACGTGGTAACATCATGAAGATGCAGCCACACCGTCTGAGGGAACCGATGTGGTGGTTGGTCGCAGCGTACAGAGCCATCAAATGTACGTAACGTGGTAACATCATGAAGATGCAGCCACACCGTCTGAGGGAACCGATGTGGTGGTTGGTCGCAGCGTACACAGCCATCAAATGTACGTATCGTGGTAACATCATGAAGATGCAGCCACACCGTCTGAGGGAACCGATGTGGTGGTTGGTCGCAGCGTACACAGCCATCAAATGTACGTAACGTGGTGACATCATGAAGATGCAGCCACACCGTCTGAGGGAACCGATGTGGTGGTTGGTCGCAGCGTACACAGCCATCAAATGTACGTAACGTGGTAACATCATGAAGATGCAGCCACACCGTCTGAGGGAACCGATGTGGTGGTTGGTCGCAGCGTACACAGCAATCAAATGTACGTATCGTGGTAACATCATGAAGATGCAGCCACACCGTCTGAGGGAACCAATGTGGTGGTTGGTCGCAGCGTACACAGCCATCAAATGTACGTAACGTGGTAACATCATGAAGATGCAGCCACACCGTCTGAAGGAACCGATGTGGTGGTTGTTCGCAGCGTACACAGCAATCAAATGTACGTATCGTGGTAACATCATGAAGATGCAGCCACACCGTCTGAGGGAACCGATGTGGTGGTTGGTCGCAGCGTACACAGCCATCAAATGTACGTAACGTGGTAACATCATGAAGATGCAGCCACACCGTCTGAGGGAACCGATGTGGTGGTTGGTCGCAGCGTACACAGCCATTAAATGTACGTAACGTGGTAACATCATGAAGATGCAGTCACACCGTCTGAGGGAACCGATGTGGTGGTTGGTCGCAGCGTACACAGCCATCAAATGTACGTAACGTGGTAACATCATGAAGATGCAGCCACACCGTCTGAGGGAACCGATGTGGTGGTTGGTTGCAGCGTACACAGCCATCAAATGTACGTAACGTGGTAACATCATGAAGATGCAGCCACACCGTCTGAGGGAACCGATGTGGTGGTTGGTCGCAGCGTACACATCCGCTCTCAGGGCGACTAGTACTGCTCCGGCATCCCAAATCCCCGGACGACGGTTGCTATGTCATGACACCGACACGGATGGTGTCATATTATTCTGAAAAAGGCGAGTGGTCATCACCCAGAGAAGATCATCCAGAGATGGTGACTGATGGGGGGGTGAGGTCTGGTGGAGGGTCATACACTTATAATCACTGGGGGCTGAGTCTTGTCCCCAGGAATAGGGCCCACATACCATCTTCCATGTGGTGGTGACTTAACGAGCCTAAAGCTGTATGCACGGTGAGATATATCATCCTCAACCATTCAGCTTCGGCGGCTGTCATCTTTGAGTCTATAAAACAAATGTTACTAACTAATGGGCCACCAATAACGGTTTCAATGTCAGATAAAATTCATATCACTCATAAATTGTGAATCGTCAGTTCTTCACTCACTGAAATGTACGGAGGGGTTGTCACTGAAAAATGTAGAATGGGAAATTCTTTCACGGTTCGTTATGGTTATTTGAGTCGAATCATTTCTTCATTTCACTCATATCATCCATCAACTTATATAATATTATTCAATTATTGTGGCGGTACGTTTTCTTTTCTGACAGCGACAGCTGATGACGTCATTCTGAGAACCACTGCCTTCTAGAAGTACACATTACATGGATAGAACTGTCAACGTTCAATGTTTGTATTGAAGGGAATGGAAAATGCTCGGTTCAAATAGTTACATTTCATATAGGCATGTGTTCAAAAAACAAAAACAGTCAATTTATGTGTGTGCATCTCCAATTCAACATGTCCTCATCAAGGATAACAGCCAGCTTGATATGTGCTCTATTATTCGAGGTTCTGAAATATTTCTTGTTCATAATATCTAATTAAAGAATTGACCCATGCAGGCCCAGGTTCTCTTGACCTGTCAGGACTGACTTGTTTTCCAAAGAAAAGCCAGTGGATCACAGTATGTCTTCTTCTATAAACAGTCGTTTTCTGGTAGACATTTCGTATCGAGATTTTTGAAGCATTTGAAAGGTATAATGGAGCTTCATTCATGGAAATTGTATGGAGTTGAACTCTGAATATCAGCGTAGCTATGCAATAGCTGTTTGAATTTTTCTTAAATGTCATCAATATTTTACATCGATAATAAATACACTGGACATGGTCAGAAAAATCACGAAGAATCCAAAGAAGTCTTGACTGTGAGACCAAAAAAATAATAGTATGTATATTCATCAACTTCAGATTTTCTATATTGATTTGTGCGGGGCGATTATTGAATGTGAATATAATAGATACAATTGAGTGGAAAGTGATTATGAATGGAAAAAGAAATGTTATTCATACAATGGACTATTATTCACGATATGATGAAACAGGACTCATAGGCCTACTGATTAGGAAAAAGAATAGGATCACAAAATCTATATGCAGAATAACCTTGTACGTTTTCATGAGGGGTCATCGGTTTTGAAAGATTTCCCTCCTGACTCAGGGCCAGAACTTGTTATTGATAATAGTGTTATTAGTCCAGGTTGATGTCATACAATGATATTTGACAAGTCGCTCGAGGTGAAGAGTAGATGTACAAAAAACACAACACAAATTAGAAAAAATGCACATAAGTGTGAATCAATTTAGGCCCAGTATGAATCATACATATACAGAAAACACATAACAAATTAGAAAACATGCACATTAGTATGAATCAATATAGGCCCAGTATGAATCATGCATGTACAGGAAACACACAACAAATTAGAAAACATGCACATAGGTATGAATCAATATGGGCCCAGTATGAATCATACATATACAGGAAACACACAACAAATCATAGAACATGCACATTAGTATGAATCAATTTGGGCCCAGTATGAATCATACATGTACAGAAAACACACAACAAATTAGAAAACATGCACATAAGTATGAATCAATATAGGCCCAGTATGAATCATACATGTACAGAAAACGCACAACAAATAAGAAAACATGCACATAAGTATGAATCAATATAGGCCCAGTATGAATCATACATGTACAGAAAACACACAACAAATTAGAAAACATGCACATGAGTATGAATCAATATAGGCCCAGTATGAATCATACATGTACAAAGAACACATAACAAATTAGAAAACATGCACATAAGTATGAATCAATATGGGCCCAGTATGAATCATACATATACAGAAAACACATAACAAATTAGAAAACATGCACATTAGTATGAATCAATATGGGCCCAGTATGAATCATACATATACAGGAAACACATTTCAAATTAGAAAACATGCACATAAGTATGAATC
This sequence comes from Brachyptera risi, assembly GCA_964007535.1. Classification (NCBI taxonomy): domain Eukaryota; kingdom Metazoa; phylum Arthropoda; class Insecta; order Plecoptera; family Taeniopterygidae; genus Brachyptera; species Brachyptera risi. The sequence continues at coordinate 11,721,902 of OZ023336.1, read as the reverse complement.
AATATAGGCCCAGTATGAATCATACATGTACAGGAAACACATTTCAAATTAGAAAACATGCACATAAGTATGAATCAATATAGGCCCAGTATGAATCATATATGTACAGAAAACACATAACAAATTAGAAAACATGCACATTAGTATGAATCAATTTAGGCCCAGTATGAATCATACATGTACAGAAAACACACAACAAATTAGAAAACATGCACATAAGTATGAATCAATATAGGCCCAGTATGAATCATACATGTACAAAGAACACATAACAAATTAGAAAACAGGCACATAAGTATGAATCAATATAGGCCCAGTATGAATCATACATATACAGAAAACACATAACAAATTAGAAAACATGCACATTAGTATGAATCAATATGGGCCCAGTATGAATCATACATATACAGGAAACACATTTCAAATTAGAAAACATGCACATAAGTGTGAATCAATTTAGGCCCAGTATGAATCATACATATACAGAAAACACATAACAAATTAGAAAACATGCACATTAGTATGAATCAATATAGGCCCAGTATGAATCATGCATGTACAGGAAACACACAACAAATTAGAAAACATGCACATAAGTATGAATCAATATGGGCCCAGTATGAATCATACATATACAGAAAACACATAACAAATCATAGAACATGCACATTAGTATGAATCAATTTGGGCCCAGTATGAATCATACATGTACAGAAAACACACAACAAATTAGAAAACATGCACATAAGTATGAATCAATATAGGCCCAGTATGAATCATACATGTACAGAAAACGCACAACAAATTAGAAAACATGCACATAAGTATGAATCAATATAGGCCCAGTATGAATCATACATGTACAGAAAACACACAACAAATTAGAAAACATGCACATAAGTATGAATCAATATAGGCCCAGTATGAATCATACATGTACAAAGAACACATAACAAATTAGAAAACATGCACATAAGTATGAATCAATATGGGCCCAGTATGAATCATACATATACAGAAAACACATAACAAATTAGAAAACATGCACATTAGTATGAATCAATATGGGCCCAGTATGAATCATACATATACAGGAAACACATTTCAAATTAGAAAACATGCACATAAGTATGAATCAATATAGGCCCAGTATGAATCATACATGTACAGGAAACACATTTCAAATTAGAAAACATGCACATAAGTATGAATCAATATAGGCCCAGTATGAATCATATATGTACAGAAAACACATAACAAATTAGAAAACATGCACATTAGTATGAATCAATTTAGGCCCAGTATGAATCATACATGTACAGAAAACACACAACAAATTAGAAAACATAAACATAAGTATGAATCAATATAGGCCCAGTATGAATCATACATGTACAAAGAACACATAACAAATTAGAAAACAGGCACATAAGTATGAATCAATATGGGCCCAGTATGAATCATACATATACAGAAAACACATAACAAATTAGAAAACATGCACATTAGTATGAATCAATATGGGCCCAGTATGAATCATACATATACAGGAAACACATTTCAAATTAGAAAACATGCACATGAGTATGAATCAATATAGGCCCAGTATAAATCATATATGTACAGGAAACACATTTCAAATTAGAAAACATGCACATAAGTATGAATCAATATAGGCCCAGTATGAATCATACATGTACAGAAAACACATAACAAATTAGAAAACATGCACATTAGTATGAATCAATATAGGCCCAGTATGAATCATACATGTACAGAAAACACATAACAAATTAGAAAACATGCACATTAGTATGAATCAATATGGGCCCAGTATGAATCATACATGTACAGAAAACACATAACAAATTAGAAAACATGCACATTAGTATGAATCAATATGGGCCCAGTATGAATCATACATGTACAGGAAACACATAACAAATCATAGAACATGCACATGAGTATGAATCAATATAGGCCCAGTATGAATCATACATGTACAGAAAACACACAACAAATTAGAAAACATGCACATTAGTATGAATCAATATGGGCCCAGTATGAATCATACATGTACAGAAAACACATAACAAATTAGAAAACATGCACATTAGTATGAATCAATATAGGCCCAGTATGAATCATACATGTACAGAAAACACATTCCAAATTAGAAAACATGCACATAAGTATGAATCAATATAGGCCCAGTATGAATCATACATGTACAGAAAACACATTTCGAATCAGAAAACATGCACATAAGTATGAATCAATATAGGCTCAGTATGAATCATACATGTACAGAAAACACATTTCAAATTAGAAAACATGCACATAAGTATGAATCAATATAGGCCCAGTATGAATCATACATATACAGGAAACACATAACAAATTAGAAAACATGCACATCAGTATGAATCAATATAGGCCCAGTATGAATCATACATGTACAGAAAACACATAACAAATTAGAAAACATGCACATAAGTATGAATCAATATAGGCCCAGTATGAATCATACATGTACAGAAAACACACAACAAATTAGCAAACATGCACATAAGTATGAATCAATATAGGCCCGGTATGAATCATACATGTACAGAAAACACATAACAAATTAGAAAACATGCACATAAGTATGAATCAATATAGGCCCAGTATGAATCATACATGTACAGAAAACACAACAAATTAGAAAACATGCACATTAGTATGAATCAATATGGGCCCAGTATGAATCATACATATACAGAAAACACATAACAAATCAGGAAACATGCACATAAGTATGAATCAATATAGGCCCAGTATGAATCATACATGTACAGAAAACACATAACAAATTAGGAAACATGCACATTAGTATGAATCAATATGGGCCCAGTATGAATCAAACATATACAGAAAACACATTTCAAATTAGAAAACATGCACATAAGTATGAATCAATATAGGCCCAGTATGAATCATACATGTACAGAAAACACATAACAAATTAGAAAACATGCACATTAGTATGAATCAATATGGGCCCAGTATGAATCAAACATATACAGAAAACACATTTCAAATTAGAAAACATGCACATAAGTATGAATCAATATAGGCCCACTATGAATCATACATGTACAGAAAACACATAACAAATTAGAAAACATGCACATTAGTATGAATCAATATGGGCCCAGTATGAATCAAACATATACAGAAAACACACAACAAATTAGAAAACATGCACATTAGTATGAATCAATATGGGCCCAGTATGAATCATACATGTACAGAAAACACATAACAAATTGGAAAACATGCACATAAGTATGAATCAATATAGGCCCAGTATGAATCATACATGTTCAGGAAACACATAACAAATTGGAAAACATGCACATTAGTATGAATCAATATGGGCCCAGTATGAATCAAACATATACAGAAAACACATTTCAAATAAGAAAACATGCCCATAAGTATGAATCAATATAGGCCCAGTATGAATCATACATGTACAGAAAACACATAACAAATTAGAAAACATGCACATTAGTATGAATCAATATGGGCCCAGTATGAATCAAACATATACAGAAAACACATTTCAAATTAGAGAACATGCACATAAGTATGAATCAATATAGGCCCAGTATGAATCATACATGTACAGAAAACACACAACAAATTAGAAAACATGCCCATAAGTATGAATCAATATGGGCCCAGTATGAATCAAACATATACAGAAAACACATTTCAAATCAGAAAACATGCACATAAGTACGAATCAATATAGGCCCAGTATGGATCATACATGTACAGAAATCACACAACAAATTAGAAAACATGCACATTAGTATGAATCAATATGGGCCCAGTATGAATCAAACATATACAGAAAACACATTTCAAATTAGAAAACAAGCACATAAGTATGAATCAATATGGGCCCAGTATGAATCATACATGTACAGGAAACACACAACAAATTAGAAAACATGCACATTAGTATGAATCAATATAGGCCCGGTATGAATCATACATATACAGAAAACACACAACAAATTAGAAAACATGCACATTAGTATGAATCAATATGGGCCCAGTATGAATCATACATGTACAGAAAACACAACAAATTAGAAAACATGCACATTAGTATGAATCAATATGGGCCCAGTATGAATCATACATGTACAGAAAACACATAACAAATTAGAAAACATGCACATAAGTATGAATCAATATAGGCCCAGTATGAATCATACATGTACAGAAAACACATAACAAATTAGAAAACATGCACATTAGTATGAATCGATATGGGCAGAGTATGAATCATAAATGTACAGAAAACACACAACAAATTAGAAAACATGCACATTAGTATGAATCAATATGGGCCCAGTATGAATCATACATGTACAGAAAACACAACAAATTAGAAAACATGCACATTAGTATGAATCAATATGGGCCCGGTATGAATTATACATGTACAGAAAACACATAACAAATCATAGAACATGCACATTAGTATGAATCAATATAGGCCCAGTATGAATCATACATGTACAGGAAACACACAACAAATTAGAAAACATGCACATTAGTGTGAATCAATATGGGCCCAGTATGAATCATACATGTACAGAAAACACATAACGAATTAGGAAACATGCACATTAGTATGAATCAATATAGGCCCGGTATGAATCATACATATACAGAAACACATTCCAAATTAGAAAACATGCACATTAGTATGAATCAATATAGGCCCAGTATGAATCATACATGTACAGGAAACACACAACAAATTAGAAAACATGCACATTAGTATGAATCAATATGGGCCCAGTATAAGTCATACATGTACAGAAAACACATAACAAATTAGAAAACATGCACATTAGTATGAATCAATTTAGGCCCAGTATGAATCATACATGTACAGAAAACACACAACAAATTAGAAAACATGCACATTAGTATGAATCAATATGGGCCCAGTATGAATCATACATGTACAGAGAACACAACAAATTAGAAAACATGCACATTAGAATGAATCAATATGGGCCCAGTATGAATCATACATGTACAGAAAACACATAACAAATTAGAAAACATGCACATTAGTATGAATCAATATGGGCCCAGTATGAATCATACATGTACAGGAAACACACAACAAATTTGAAAACATGCACATTAGTTTGAATCAATATAGGCCCGGTATGAATCATACATGTACAGAAAACACATAACAAATTAGAAAACATGCACATTAGTATGAATCAATATAGGCCCGGTATGAATCATACATGTACAGGAAACACACAACAAATAAAAAAACATGCACATTAGTATGAATCAATATAGGCCCGGTATGAATCATACATGTACAGAAAAAACATAACAAATTAGAAAACATGCACATTAGTATGAATCAATATGGGCCCAGTATGAATCATACATGTACAGGAAACACATAACAAATTAGAAAACATGCACATAAGTATGAATCAATGTGGGCCCAGTATGAATCATACATGTACAGGAAACACACAACAAATTAGAAAACATGCACATTAGTATGAATCAATATGGGCCCAGTATGAATCATACATGTACAGAAAACACACAACAAATTAGAAAACATGCACTTTAGTATGAATCAATATGGGCCCTAGTATGAATCATACATGTACAGAAAACACATAACAAATTGGAAAACATGAACATTAGTATGAATCAATATGGGCCCAGTATGAATCATACATGTACAGAAAACACATAACAAATTAGAAAACATGCACATTGGTATGAATCAATATAGGCCCGGTATGAATCATACATGTACAGAAAACACATAACAAATTAGAAAACATGCACATTAGTATGAATCAATATGGGCCCAGTATGAATCATACATGTACAGAAAACACATATCAAATCATAGAACATGCACATAAGTATGAATCAATATGGGCCCAGTATGAATCATACATGTACAGAAAACACATAACAAATGAGAAAACATGCACATTAGTATGAATCAATATGGGCCCAGTATGAATCATACATGTACAAAAAACACATAACAAATTAGAAAACATGCACATTAGTATGAATCAATATGGGCCCAGTATGAATCATACATGTACAGAAAACACATAACAAATTAGAAAACATGCACAGTAGTATGAATCAATATGGGCCCAGTATGAATCATACATGTACAGAAAACACAACAAATTAGAAAACATGCACATTAGTATGAATCAATATGGGCCCAGTATGAATCATACATGTACAGAAAACACATAACAAATTAGAAAACATGCACATAGGTATGAATCAATATAGGCCCGGTATGAATCATACATGTACAGAAAACACATAACAAATTAGAAAACATGCACATTAGTATGAATCAATATGGGCCCAGTATAAATCATACATGTACAGAAAACACACAACAAATTAGAAAACATGCACATTAGTATGAATCAATATGGGCCCAGTATGAATCATACATGTACAGAAAACACAACAAATTAGAAAACATGCACATTAGTATGAATCAATATGGGCCCAGTATGAATCATACATGTACAGAAAACACATAACAAATCATAGAACATGAACATTAGTATGAATCAATATAGGCCCATTATGAATCATACATGTACAGGAAACACACAACAAATTAGAAAACATGCACATTAGTATGAATCAATATGGGCCCATTATGAATCATACATGTACAGAAAACACATAACAAATTAGAAAACATGCACATTAGTGTGAATCAATATAGGCCCAGTATGAATCATACATATACAGACAACACATTCCAAATTAGAAAACATGTACATGAGTATGAATCAATATAGGCCCAGTATGAATCATACATGTACAGGAAACACACAACAAATTAGAAAACATGCACATTAGTATGAATCAATATGGGCCCAGTATAAATCATACATGTACAGAAAACAAATAACAAATTAGAAAACATGCACATTAGTATGAATCAATATGGGCCCAGTATGAATCATACATGTACAGAAAACACACAACAAATTAGAAAACATGCACATTAGTATGAAACAATATGGGCCCAGTATGAATCATACATGTACAGAAAACACAACAAATTAGAAAACATGCACATTAGTATGAATCTATATGGGCCCAGTATGAATCATACATGTACAGAAAACACATAACAAATTAGAAAACATGCACATTAGTATGAATCAATATGGGCCCAGTATGAATCATACATGTACAGGAAACACACAACAAATTTGAAAACATGCACATTAGTTTGAATCAATATAGGCCCGGTATGAATCATACATGTACAGAAACTACATAACAAATTAGAAAACATGCACATTAGTATGAATCAATATAGGCCTGGTATGAATCATACATGTACAGGAAACACACAACGAATAAGAAAACATGCACATTAGTATGAATCAATATAGGCCCGGTATGAATCATACATGTACAGAAAACACATAACAAATTAAAAACATGCACATTAGTATGAATCAATATGGGCCCAGTATGAATCATACATGTACAGAAAACACATAACAAATTAGAAAACATGCACATAAGTATGAATCAATATAGGCCCAGTATGAATCATACATGTACAGAAAACACATAACAAATTAGAAAACATGCACATTAGTATGAATCAATATAGGCCCGGTATGAATCAACATGTACAAAGAACACATAACAAATTAGAAAACATGCACATTGGTATGAATCAATATAGGCCCGGTATGATTCATACATGTACAGAAAACACATAACAAATTAGAAAACATGCACATTAGTATGAATCAATATGGGCCCAGTATGAATCATACATGTACAGAAAACACATAACAAATCATAGAACATGAACATTAGTATGAATCAATATAGGCCCAGTATGAATCATACAGGTACAGAAAACACAACAAATTAGTAAACATGCACATTAGTATGAATCAATTTGGGCCCAGTATGAATCATACATGTACAGAAAACACATAACAAATTAGAAAACATGCACATTAGTATGAATCAATATAGGCCCAGTATGAATCATACATGTACAGAAAACACATAACAAATTAGAAAACATGCACATAAGTATGAATCAATATAGGCCCAGTATGAATCATACATGTACAGGAAACACAACAAATTAGAAAACATGCACATTAGTATGAATCAATATGGGCCCAGTATGAATCATACAAGTACAGGAAACACATAACAAATTAGAAAACATGCACATTAGTATGAATCAATATGGGCCCAGTATGAATCATACATGTACAGAAAACACATAACAAATTAGAAAACATGCACATTAGTATGAATCAATATAGGCCCAGTATGAATCATACATGTACAGAAAACACATAACAAATTAGAAAACATGCACATTAGTATGAATCAATATAGGCCCGGTATGAATCATACATGTACAGAAAACACATTTCAAATTAGAAAACATGCACATTAGTATGAATCAATATAAGCCCGGTATGAATCATACATGTACAGGAAACACACAACAAATTAGAAAACATGCACATTAGTATGAATCAATATAGGCCCGGTATGAATCATACATGTACAAAGAACACAACAAATTAGAAAACATGCACATTGGTATGAATCAATATAGGCCCGGTATGAATCATACATGTACAGAAAACACATAACAAATCAGAAAACATGCACATTAGTATGAATCAATATGGGCCCAGTATGAATCATACATGTACAGAAAACACATAACAAATCATAGAACATGCACATTAGTATGAATCAATATGGGCCCAGTATGAATCATACATGTACAGAAAACACATAACAAATTAGAAAACATGCACATTAGTATGAATCAATATGGGCCCAGTATGAATCATACATGTACAGAAAACACATAACAAATTAGAAAACATGCACATTAGTATGAATCAATATGGGCCCAGTATGAATCATACATGTACAGAAAACACACAACAAATTAGAAAACATGCACATTAGTATGAATCAATATAGGCCCGGTATGATTCATACATGTACAGAAAACACACAACAAATTAGAAAACATGCAGATTAGTATGAATCAATATGGGCCCAGTATGAATCATACATGTACAGAAAACACATAACAAATCATAGAACATGCACATTAGTATGAATCAATATGGGCCCAGTATGAATCATACATGTACAGAAAACACACAACAAATTAGAAAACATGCACATTAGTATGAATCAATATAGGCCCGGTATGAATCATACATGTACAGAAAACACATAACAAATTAGAGAACATGCACATTAGTATGAATCAATATGGGCCCAGTATGAATCATACATGTACAGAAAACACATAACAAATCATAGAACATGCACATTAGTATGAATCAATATGGGCCCAGTATGAATCATACATGTACAGAAAACACATAACAAATTAGAGAACATGCACATTAGTATGAATCAATATGGGCCCAGTATGAATTATACATGTACAGAAAACACATAACAAATCAGAAAACATGCACATTAGTATGAATCAATATGGGCCCAGTATGAATCATACATGTACAGAAAACACACAACAAATTAGAAAACATGCACATTAGTATGGATCAATATAGGCCCGGTATGAATCATACATGTACAGAAAACACACAACAAATTAGAAAACATGCACATTAGTATGAATCAATATAGGCCCAGTATGAATCATACATATACAGGAAACACACAACAAATTAGAAAACATGCACATTAGTATGAATCAATATAGGCCCGGTATGAATCATACATGTACAGGAAACACACAACAAATAAGAAAACATGCACATTAGTATGAATCAATATAGGCCCGGTATGAATCATACATGTACAGAAAACACATAACAAATTAGAAAACATGCACATTAGTATGAATCAATATGGGCCCAGTATGAATCATACATGTACAGGAAACACACAACAAATTGGAAAACATGCACATTAGTATGAATCAATATGGGCCCAGTATGAATCATACATGTACAGAAAACACATAACAAATGAGAAAACATGCACATTGGTATGAATCAATATAGGCCCGGTATGAATCATACATGTACAGCAAACACATAACAAATTAGGAAACATGCACATTAGTATGAATCAATATGGGCCCAGTTTGAATCATACATGTACAGAAAACACATAACAAATCATAGAACATGCACATTAGTATGAATCAATATGGGCCCAGTATGAATCATACATGTACAGAAAACACATAACAAATTAGAAAACATGCACATTAGTATGACGCAATATGGGCCCAGTATGAATCATACATGTACAGGAAACACACAACAAATTAGAAAACATGCACATTAGTATGAATCGATATGGGCCCAGTATGAATCATACATGTACAGAAAACACATAACAAATTAGAAAACATGCACATTGGTATGAATCAATATAGGCCCGGTATGAATCATACATGTACAGAAAACACATAACAAATTAGAAAACATGCACATTAGTATGAATCAATATGGGCCCAGTATGAATCATACATGTACAGAAAACACACAACAAATTAGAAAACATGCACATTAGTATGAATCAATATAGGCCCGGTATGAATCATACATGTACAGAAAACACATAACAAATTAGAAAACATGCACATTAGTATGAATCAAAATGGGCCCAGTATGAATCATACATGTACAGAAAACACATAACAAATCATAGAACATGCACATTAGTATGAATCAATATGGGCCCAGTATGAATCATACATGTACAGAAAACACATAACAAATTAGAAAACATGCACATTAGTATGAATCAATATGGGCCCAGTATGAATCATACATGTACGGAAAACACATAACAAATTAGAAAACATGCACATTAGTATGAATCAATATGGGCCCAGTATGAATCATACATGTACAGAAAACACACAACAAATTGGAAAACATGCACATTAGTATGAATCAATATAGGCCCGGTATGAATCATACATGTACAGAAAACACACAACAAATTAGAAAACATGCACATTAGTATGAATCAATATAGGCCCAGTATGAATCATACATGTACAGGAAACACACAACAAATTAGAAAACATGCACATTAGTATGAATCAATATAGGCCCGGTATGAATCATACATGTACAGGAAACACACAACAAATAAGAAAACATGCACATTAGTATGAATCAATATAGGCCCGGTATGAATCATACATGTACAGAAAACACATAACAAATTAGAAAACATGCACATTAGTATGAATCAATATGGACCCAGTATGAATCATACATGTACAGGAAACACACAACAAATTGGAAAACATGCACATTAGTATGAATCAATATGGGCCCAGTATGAATCATACATGTACAGAAAACACATAACAAATTAGAAAACATGTACATTGGCATGAATCAATATAGGCCCGGTATGAATCACACATGTACAGAAAACACATAACAAATTAGGAAACATGCACATTAGTATGAATCAATATGGGCCCAGTATGAATCATACATGTACAGAAAACACATAACAAATCATAGAACATGCACATTAGTATGAATCAATATGGACCCAGTATGAATCATACATGTACAGAAAACACATAACAAATTAGAAAATATGCACATTAGTATGAATCAATATGGGCCCAGTATGAATCATACATGTACAGGAAACACACAACAAATTAGAAAACATGCACATTAGTATGAATCAATATGGGCCCAGTATGAATCATACATGTACAGAAAACACATAACAAATTAGAAAACATGCACATTGGTATGAATCAATATAGGCCCGGTATGAATCATACATGTACAGAAAACACATAACAAATTAGAAAACATGCACATTAGTATGAATCAATATGGGCCCAGTATGAATCATACATGTACAGGAAACACACAACAAATTAGAAAACATGCACATTAGTATGAATCAATATGGGCCCAGTATGAATCATACATGTACAGAAAACACACAACAAATTAGAAAACATGCACATTAGTATGAATCAATATAGGCCCAGTATGAATCATACATGTACAGAAAGCACACAACAAATCATAGAACATGCACATTAGTATGAAATAATATGGGCCCAGTATGAATCATACATGTACAGAAAACACAACAAATTAGAAAACATGCACATTAGTATGAATCAATATAGGCCCGGTATAAATCATACATGTACAGAAAACACATTTCAAATCAGAAAACATGCACATAAGTATGAATCAATATAGGCCCAGTATGAATCATACATGTACAGAAAACACAACAAATTAGAAAACATGCACATAAGTATGAATCTATATAGGCCCAGTATGAATCATACATGTACAGAAAACACAACAAATTAGAAAACATGCACATAAGTATGAATCAATATAGGCCCAGTATAAATCGTACATGTACAGAAAACACAACAAATTAGAAAACATGCACATTAGTATGAAACAATATAGGCCCAGTATGAATCATACATGTACAGGAAACACATTTAAAATCAGAAAACATGCACATAAGTATGAATCAATATAGGCCCAGTATGAATCATACATGTACAGAAAACACAACAAATTAGAAAACATGCACATAAGTATGAATCAATATAGGCCCAGTATAAATCATACATGTACAGAAAACACAACAAATTAGAAAACATGCACATTAGTATGAATCAATATAGGCCCAGTATGAATCATACATGTACAGTAAACACATTTCAAATCAGAAAACATGCACATAAGTATGAATCAATATAGGCCCAGTATGAATCATACATGTACAGAAAACACAACAAATTAGAAAACATGCACATAAGTATGAATCAATATAGGCCCAGTATGAATCATACATGTACAGGAAACACATTTCAAATTAGAAAACATGCACATAAGTATGAATCAATATGGGCCCAGTATGAATCATACATGTACAGAAAACACAACAAATTAGAAAACATGCACATAAGTATGAATCAATATGGGCCCAGTATGAATCATACATGTACAGGAAACACATTTCAAATTAGAAATAATGCACATAAGTATGAATCAATATAGGCCCAGTATGAATCATACATGTACAGAAAACACATAAGAAATTAGAAAACATGCACATAAGTATGAATCAATATAGGTCCAGTATAAATCATACATGTACAGGAAACACAACAAATTAGAAAACATGCACATTAGTATGAATCAATATAGGCCCAGTATGAATCATACATGTACAGAAAACACAACAAATTAGAAAACATGCACATTAGTATGAATCAATATAGGCCCAGTATGAATCATACATGTACAGAAAACACAACAAATGAGAAAACATGCACATTAGTATGAATCAATATAGGCCCAGTATGAATCATACATGTACAGGAAACACACAACAAATTAGAAAACATGCACATAAGTATGAATCAATATAGGCCCAGTATGAATCATACATGTACAGAAAACACATAACAAATTGGAAAACATGTACATTAGTATGAATCAATATAGGCCCAGTATGAATCATACATGTACAGAAAACACAACAAATTAGAAAACATGCACATTAGTATGAATCAATATAGGCCCAGTATGAATCATACATGTACAGGAAACACACAACAAATTACAAAACATGCACATAAGTATGAATCAATATAGGCCCAGTATGAATCATACATGTACAGAAAACACATAACAAATTAGAAAACATGCACATAAGTATGAATCAATATAGGCCCAGTATGAATCATACATGTACAGAAAACACATAACAAATTAGAAAACATGCACATCAGTATGAATCAATATGGGCCCAGTATGAATCATACATGTACAGAAAACACATAACAAATCATAGAACATGCACATTAGTATGAATCAATATGGGCCCAGTATGAATCATACATGTACAGAAAACACACAACAAATTAGCAAACATGCACATAAGTATGAATCAATATAGGCCCAGTATGAATCATACATGTACAGAAAACACAACAAATTAGAAAACATGCACATTAGTATGAATCAATATGGGCCCAGTATGAATCATACATGTACAGAAAACACATAACAAATCATAGAACATGCACATTAGTATGAATCAATATGGGCCCTAGTATGAATCATACATGTACAGAAAACACATAACAAATTAGAAAACATGCACCTTAGTATGAATCAATATGGGCCCAGTATGAATCATACATGTACAGAAAACACATAACATATCATAGAACATGCACATTAGTATGAATCAATATGGGCCCAGTATGAATCATACATGTACAGAAAACACACAACAAATTAGCAACCATGCACATAAGTATGAATCAATATAGGCCCAGTATGAATCATACATGTACAGAAGACACAACAAATTAGAAAACATGCACATTAGTATGAATCAATATGGGCCCAGTATGAATCATACATGTACAGAAAACACATAACAAATCATAGAACATGCACATTAGTATGAATCAATATGGGCCCAGTATGAATCATACATGTACAGAAAACACAACAAATTAGAAAACATGCACATTAGTATGAATCAATATAGGCCCAGTATGAATCATACATGTACAGAAAACACATAACAAATTAGAAAACATGCACATAAGTATGAATCAATATAGGCCCAGTATGAATCATACATGTACAGAAAACACATAACAAATTAGAAAACATGCACATTAGTATGAATCAATATAGGCCCAGTATGAATCATACATGTACAGAAAACACATAACAAATTAGAAAACATGCACATTAGTATGAATCAATATAGGCCCAGTATGAATCATACATGTACAGAAAACACATAAAAAATTAGAAAACATGCACATCAGTATGAATCAATATAGGCCCAGTATGAATCATACATGTACAGAAAACACATAACAAATTAGAAAAAATGCACATTAGTATGAATCAATATAGGCCCAGTATGAATCATACATGTACAGAAAACACATAACAAATTAGAAAACATGCACATTAGTATGAATCAATATAGGCCCAGTATGAATCATACATGTACAGAAGACACATAACAAATTAGAAAACATGCACATAAGTATGAATCAATATAGGCCCAGTATGAATCATACATGTACAGAAAACACATAACAAATCATAGAACATGCACATTAGTATGAATCAATATGTGCCCAGTATGAATCATACATGTACAGGAAACACACAACAAATTAGAAAACATGCACATTAGTATGAATCAATATGGGCCCAGTATGAATCATACATGTACAGAAAACACATTTCAAATTAGAAAACATGCACATAAGTATGAATCAATATAGGCCCAGTATGAATCATACATGTACAGAAAACACATAACAAATTAGAAAACATGCACATTAGTATGAATCAATATAGGCCCAGTATGAATCATACATGTACAGAAAACACATAACAAATTAGAAAACATGCACATTAGTATGAATCAATATAGGCCCAGTATGAATCATACATGTACAGAAAACACATAACAAATTAGAAAACATGCACATTAGTATGAATCAATATGGGCCCAGTATGAATCATACATGTACAGAAAACACATAACAAATTATAGAACATGCACATTAGTATGAATCAATATAGGCCCAGTATGAATCATACATGTACAGAAAACACATAACAAATTATAGAACATGCACATTAGTATGAATCAATATGGGCCCAGTATGAATCATACATGTACAGAAAACACATAACAAATTAGAAAACATGCACATTAGTATGAATCAATATAGGCCCAGTATGAATCATACATGTACAGAAAACACATCACAAATTATAGAACATGCACATTAGTATGAATCAATATGGGCCCAGTATGAATCATACATGTACAGAAAACACATAACAATTCATAGAACATGCACATTAGTATTAATCAATATAGGCCTAGTATGAATCATACATGTACAGAAAACACATAACAAATTAGAAAACATGCACATTAGTATGAATCAATATAGGCCCAGTATGAATCATACATGTACAGAAAACACATAACAAATTAGAAAACATGCACATCAGTATGAATCAATATAGGCCCAGTATGAATCATACATGTACAGAAAACACACAACAAATTAGAAAACATGCACATTAGTATGAATCAATATGGGCCCGGTATGAATCAAACATGTACAAATATCAAACTCTGAAAATATTATCATTATTATCGTATTAAAAATATCATCATTAAATCAATATCATGATAATAATAAATAATCATAATATCATGATTTACTTGTACTATCAGAGGTTTCGAGGGTGTTTGAGAAAGATGTGTACAGGTTAGAAGGTTATTATTCTGTTTTCAAATTACGAGCTTCCCAGCGTGGTGGAGGTTTAGCTATATTTATCAGAAACAATTCGATATTCGAAGAATTGAACACGTATTCATTCATAAGTTTTGAAAGTATTGTTGGCACAGTTAAATTGCCAGATGGTAAAGTATTTACAATTATAACGCACTATAGGCCACCAAATTTAAGCAAGGCACCTTCAACAGTGAACTAGACCAATTGTTGGGGCAAGTAACGAGTAGTAATGAGACCGTGTTGGGGGATTCCAATATTGATACTAGAATTGAGGAAGATAGTCTTGTTCAAGATTATTTGTCTCTATTTGCAGTCCATGGGTTTCTTAATTGTATAACTGACGTTACACGAGAAGAATTCCGAAATGATGTATTGAGTCGAACATGCATAGATCACATATTTGCTAGGTATAGATGTGGTCCTAGTTGAATAATCCATTCGGCAATAATAGAAACAAAAATTACTGATCATTACTTGATTGCTGTGGTTATACCCACCGAAAAGACCAATACTAGCGATGACTTATGCACTACAATGAAAAACATTAAAGCAACCAAATGCATTAACGAGAAGAAAGTAAATATACTTCTAAAGGAAATAAATTGGGCTAACTTTTCAAACAGAAATGAACACTTATTATTGTACGATAATCTGGTACATATTTTCAGTGATTGTTATGATGAATCATCCTACATTGAAAAGCCTACTATAAACAAAGGTAGAGTTCGTAAGGGTTGGGCTACCAATGAATTAATTTAGCTTATGAAGGAAAGAGATTCCTTGTTTAAAAAGTGGAAATATTGCAAAACCAGCTTGAAACTTGTTCATAGAGATCGATATATAAAAGCTAGAAATCAAATAAATAAGAGATTAAAGAATGACAAAATAAACTTCTACAAGTGTGAAATAGAATCTTCTCGCAACAACATGAAAAAAACTTGGCAATTGATAAATGAAGTTAATGGTAAAAAGAAGAGATCGTCTGTTGATGAAGTGATAGCAGCGTATTTGGGTAGAACCAGTTCTGATCACGAGATCGCTAATTGTTTTGCGGATTGCTATGTTTACGAAATTGAAAATATTCAGCATGTATGTAATATTTATTGCACTCCGCTTGACATATCTTTACGGTCCGCTTCTGAATTGCTTTCAATATTTGTATGTCCAGTGAATGTAGCTGAAATAAAATCTATTATTATTGCTTTGGACGTGAACAAGCAGCCTGGTATCGATGGGATTAGAGTGTGTGACCTGAACAAATTAATTGAGGAAATAAGTCCAGTTGTAGCCATAATTATAAATACGTCTATCAGAAATGGTATAGTTCCAGATAAGCTCAAGTGTTCAATTGTTAAGCCAGTGTACAAAAAAGGTGACCAATTGGAACATAACAATTACAGACCTATTCCATTGTTACCAACTGTGGAAAAAATATTAGAACGATGTGTTGCAAATCGGTTAATTGATTATTTAGAAGAGTTTAAAATTATTAATATGGCTCAATTCGGATTTCAGAGAGGACGTAGCACAAATGACTTGCTTGTAAATTTTTCGGAGCTTGTGAATGTTAGATTTGATGATGATAAACATGTAGTTGCTCTTTTCATAGATTTTACAAAAGCGTTTGATACGTTAAATCACGCGACGTTAATAAAATCACTTGAGTGTGTTGGTATTAGAGGTCCTTTACTCCAATGGTTTGTGAGCTATCCGGACAATAGAAAGTTTGTAGTTAAAATAGGTGATGTGTGTAGCTTGAATAAGTCATGTGATAGTGGTGTGCCTCAAGGCTCCATTTTAGGTCCCATTTTGTACCTCATCTATGTGAATAATATGTTCAAATGTATGTCCAAATGCACCATGTTGATGTACGCAGACGATACAGTAATAATAGCTTCTGATAAAAATGTAAATGTAGCAGAAACATATTTACAAGAGGATTTTAACAGAGTACTGCTCTGGACACATGATCGAAACCTTGTAATCAATGCCAATAAGACGAAAATTGTCCATATATGTTCGCCATTTAATAAAAATCTAGATAAAAATATTAACTTGGAAAGTCATAAAAATGAATGCTTACATAGTTTAATTGAGAACTGTAATTGTATCGACTTGATTGAAAATGTACCGACACATGTATATCTAGGTGTTGTGATTGACAGGTTATTCTCTTGGAGACCTCACATTGACACTCTTTGTAAAAGATTACGGTCTTGCTCATATCAACTTTTTGTTCTTAAAGATATATTGCCTTTCAAAACATTACGTTCTGTATATAATGCGTTAGCAGAGTCCTTGTTGCTGTATGGCTTGCTATCCTGGGAAAATGCTTCTGATGGACACCTTCAGCGTGTGATAGTAATTCAGAATCGCATAATTAGAACTATTGCACCCCCCATGGCTCATAGCTCTATAGAAAATTATTATAAAATGTGTGACCTTCTACCCCTAAAAGATCAGTTTAGGTATAGATTTCTAATCAGATATTATTTCAATAGTGATCTCAAAATAAAATTTGTACATAGTGCTAACACCCGCCTTCAGCAGAGAACAACATACGTAGTGCCACCGTTCATCAATAAATACGGTAAAAGAATGTTAAGTTTAGTTATACCATATGTATTCAATCAGTTGCCACCGAATCTCACTAGTTCATCTACCTATCAAGAAGTGAAGAAAGTACTACGAACTTGGCTTATCGATAGGTAATTATGTTTTTCCTTTCCTTAGAAACTCAGAATTTTCTCAAATTGGGTTTATTGTGTTCATATGTTGTTCTTTTTGTAGTAATCAATGGATGTTTTTTTATTCAGAAATTGAACCAAGTAGAAGAATTTTCGAATTATTTGTTAAAAATGAACCTTTTATTTCCATTTCAGTGCTATGTTACAATTTCAATTACGGGTAAAATGTTTAATATGTTCAAGTTTGTGTAATAAGTGGTCATAACACATGAAGTTACATCATGTTCACTCTATGTAGTATGTTAATACATGCCTACAGACAAGTCTCATCAGAGGCTTTGTAGGATATTTAGTAGCAGAGTTCCTGATTTTATAATTTGTACTGAAAATGTGTGAATAAATGAAAAAATAAAAAATATGATCATTCTTGACTTTGTGATACGGGGATCATTTGGTCGTTCCACGAAGAGTTCTCACCATCGCCGCCCAAGTATTTTCTCATCACTCGAGATGTATTTCATCAAGGTTCTGGATTCAGATCAATTCCATCAAATAGTCATTATATCATTTGTTCCATAAACCCTAGAGATGCTTCACGGATAAGGTTCATGGCACGGCAGGTGTCTCCTCCTAATCCACTGTTCATTCAAGATGGCCACTTCCATTCCCTATAGATATGTGTTGTTTGATTTCAAACTGACAACACATGAAACTTGACGTTCTCGTTCATGGAAATTTCCAGACGATGTTCAGAATTGGGCATGTGTACCTAATTTCCTGAATCAATCTCAAGAACTTGATAATGTTTTGCTGAATTTATTCAAAGAATGAATTACATTAAAATTCACAAACTGATTGAATTGTGTATGTCTGCTTCCATTGAACTTCACACCTTGCCATGCATGTTCCTATATATCCTCGGAATGAATCATATGTAGCTATAGAATAGTATTGGAAATGTGGGAAGACACTCTCGAGATGGATTGAGAGGAAATGAGCCATGCTGAACTGTTGAGAGCTCTCAAATCATATTCTTTCATTACTCTATAATAATATATTCCTATTATTTCATCATAACTTATTGTTTCTCCATATAATTCGTATATTAATAGATGAAATTCACTTATAACTTTATAGTGTTCCCTTCATCAGGCCCACATCAGAATTTACTCATCACTTCATAACATTCACATTATTACATCATATTCACTAATTACTTTATATTATTCCAAAAATCACATCACATCTATTATACAGCTCTATGATTTTCATTCTATTACATCACTAACACGTACCACTCCGTAATCTTAACATCATTCACAAGACCGGGGCTTAATTTCCGTCGTGGTCGACCATCCTGACAGTTTCTTTCGTGGTGCATCTCTGTCTTTCAGGTCAATACTCAATACTGGCTTGCTTCCTTAACAACAGGCCACACACTATCTAAACAACACCTGATGGAATAACCTTCCATCTCACCATCTCACCATCTCATATATCATTCACCTACGGCAATGGATCGTGGTCATAGATACATAGATACCTGGAGAGGGAGTGAGAGAGAGAGAGAGAGAAAGAGAGAGAGAGAGAGAGAGAGAGAGAGAGAGAGAGAGAGAGAGGGAGATATGTATATCGAGTGCGTCGTTTAACCCAATAAGAATCAAAGAATAGGTTCAATTGGTGTGAAAATATGTTATCAATATTAATAAATGCCCTGAAATGTTCAATCCGATTCAGGAAAAACTTTGGAATAATTTGTGAATTTTCTTGATCAAATTCCTGAGAATTTTGAATTCATTCAGTCAGAATATGTTTCCAAAATTGTTACCTCTGGTTTGTTCTTATGGAGGTTCTCAAAATTTCGAAATATTCCCTCATAAAATGTGGTGCAACCGATTGCGCCTCGGAACTATACAGTATTGAGGTCGATGATATTATTTAATGTGTATGCCAAGTTTCAACCAGATTTGTATCAATATTCACCTCGTAGCGGGAAAAAGTCGTTCATTCAAGTGTGTTCAAATTGGGTGTTCGCTTCACCCATCCAATGATAATCCACCGTTCTGCACCAAGTCTCATCCTGTAGCAATGTTTAATGGAGAACCAATTAGTGATTGAAGTCTAGCGTGATACTTTAAATGTTTCCTGTGCATCGATCAAACCTCCCCCCTCCCCCCCCCCCCGCCCTCCAAAAACCCTCTATTATGTTCACATGGAAAGATTCTGCGAGTCCACCCACTTCAGTTAATCTAGTAGAGCGATCGCTCAAAACAATCCAAGTGCCGTCAGTATGTACTATCTGTAGCAACGCGCCATCTTTTACTCGAATCAGCATTGTGTGGAGGGGAGAGGGAGGGGGGGGGAGAGGGAAGGTGGATTTCTGACACTATTGTAGTGATACACAATCAGCGGCCCGTCATGATATTTTTTTTGGCTGTCAACTGAATAAAAATATCGTAAATCATTCACAGAATATCTCAACAATTCCATAAGAAATTGGTCTGTTTTTTCTGATAACAATAATGATGATGAATTATTCATCCAATATTCATTTTAGTAATGCTCATCCAACGACGACTTTATATTTCCGAACATCTCGAGAAAAAATGATGATTTATAATTTAACAATATAAAATAAGGACACTAAAAATATAAATTTGTCATAGTCATTCAACATATACAGATTTGAATGAGATATATTGGAATATATCAAA
The DNA here is from genome assembly GCA_964007535.1 of Brachyptera risi. Classification (NCBI taxonomy): domain Eukaryota; kingdom Metazoa; phylum Arthropoda; class Insecta; order Plecoptera; family Taeniopterygidae; genus Brachyptera; species Brachyptera risi. Next base: position 11,700,006 of record OZ023336.1, on the reverse strand, counting down.
CGGAACACATTGATGAACACATCCGGAAACATTTTAGAATACGTACCGTGAAAACATATCGACATATATCAGATGAAACAGAGTGAGTCATTTGGAAATGTGAATTATAACCACCATAAAAATTACACGTCAATTACTGAAATCATAAACCACAAGAATCACTTGATCCAACATTTGTGTCTACATGCAATAACAAATTCGACAATCATGAACTGTCCTGATTACCACTTCCGGTTGGTTGTTCGGGATGTTTGAAGGTCATGCCGACTTTATCCTCGCAACATGTTCCGCGAAGTCAACTGACAGCCAATCACCGATTGGTGTCAAAAGCTCTCAGTTTTGCTCAATTATCCGGCAATAGTCAGTCATGTACTTCATCCGTGGAGATAAGCTCATCTGAACCGTGATCTGTGCCTTTTGCCTGCATTTTTACACAGAAACGGACACTAAATCATGATGAATGGTCATATAATGTTACTGTATTGTTGTTGGAAATTTCAATCGAATGTCGATATTTCTGGATGCAAAATACCCCCAATAACCTCCACCCCCGGAAACCTGGTTGCTGAAGGGGTCTCGTCCATACACCCGATAACCCAGTTGCTGACATGGACTCTTCCATACCCCCGATAACCTGGTTGCTGAAGGGGTCTCGTCCATACCCCCGATAACCCAGTTGCTGACGGGGTTTCGTCCATACCCCCGATAACGCAGTTGCTGACGAGGTCTCGTCCATACCCCCGATAACATGGTTGCTGACGGGGTCTCGTCCATAACCTCGATAACCCTCTTGCTGACGGGGTCTCGTCCATACCCCCGATTACCTAGTTGCTGACGGGGTCTCGTCCATACCCTTGATAACCTGGTTGCTGACGGGGTCTCGTCCATACCCCCAATAACCCAGTTGCTGATGGGGTCTCGTCCATTCCTCTGATTACCCAGTTGCGGACGGGGTCTCGTCCATACCCTCGATAACGCAGTTGCTGACGGGGTCTCGTCCATCCCCTCGATAACCTAGTTGCTGACGGGGTCTCGTCCATACCCTCGATAACGCAGTTGCTGACGGGGTCTCGTCCAAACCCTCGATAACGCAGTTGCTGACGGGGTCTCGTCCAAACCCCCGATAATCCAGTTGCTGACGGGGTCTCGTCCATACCCTCGATTACCTGGATGCTGACGGGGTCGTCGAGCCAAATTTCACCATCATCTTCTCCATGAAGATTTAGAAATCTCCTTCGAATCCAATGAACCGGTTTCTCATGGCCATTTCTCAATCCTCCACCTTGATCCACAGTCAGGTCAGCACCGTTTCTCCGATCAGTGACATGATTCATATCACATGCTACCATCCTGAATATATTCGCATATAGCTCTGATCGTGTAAGATTATCACGACAATTCAACAGGACTGTAGTCAAGTGTTAAATTTGTGACAATAATAAAAAAGTGTTTGCACGGTACACGTCTCATATAGAACTCTCATGATCATAACATACTAGCAGGTTGCGCCCTCCGTTTACGACGTGCCATGGCTATGATGTGAATGGTGTACCTTCCATCCTTCCTCCCCTCTAGGCACAATTTCCATCACGGAAAAACCCGAGCCGAAACCCTCCCCTCACTCGGTGGTTTTCCCATCTCTTCGTTTTTCCCTATTTGATTCTATCGCTCGTTTACACTACCCGAAACCCTCACACTACCAGGCATTTCATAGAGCAAACGCACGCACGCACGCACGCACGCACGCACTCAGACACGGACACACGATACTCTCCCTCCCATCAATTGATTAGTAGAGATGTGCAATTCTGACAATTTTTCCGCGAGAGAAGAAGAACATAATCAACCAAATGATTGTACAAAGTCCATGGATATGTTATATCGCTGCAACTTCACGATGGAACTCTCTGGACATACGTGGTTGCTCCTCTTGTCGTGAATCTTGTTCTGACGGCAGTCGATTTAGTGATATATCTCATTTTTTTAAACTTCTGGACTGTATGAGATATCAAAATTCTTATATGCGAGAAACACGGATGATTATGATATAAGTTATGATTATTTGACTCATGTCGCACAACTGTCAAGCGTATACAGCTATGCGACATGACTTGAATAGTTTTGACTCATATCTTATAAAAGTTAATGTAATTATATCTATGTGTCTCGTGTATTGGAATTTCAAAATCTCACACAGTTCAGAAGTAATCACCAAAAAACTCATATTTCGCCAAATCGACTGCCATAGACTCTTGGATCTGGGTTCCTATAACGATTATATCACGTTACGTCCGTCGCAACTTCGGTCAACGACAGCTTTCAACCAATCACGCGCAAGAGAAAACAACAGTCGGAGGCAGCGATTTTTCCCCGTTCAAGTGGAGCAACTTGAACTTTTGACGTCCGTCACGGCACGGCACGGCACGGGACGATTTGCGGATGTCGTGCAGAGTACCAACAATCGAGTGTAGGACCGCATCGTCGCATTTCCGTTTTATTTCGATATTACTTTTGTGATCGCGAGCAAAATCACACGCTGCTTTATATTTTGAGGTTATATAAACAATAATTTATTTTTAATGATTAGTTTCGATCCCAAAATGTTCATCAATGCGATTAGAGAATATACCTACGTAAGATGGTGTCATGTCGACTCGTAGATTCGATGGTTGCCTTCAAAATGTTCTAGTTTCATTCGCTTTAAGTTGAAGGAGGCTTCATATTCTCAGTAGAATTTGATGATTGATGAATTGTTACATTTGTATGTTTTTGGTCCATAATCATGGCCTATACTCATGCTATATCATTATTAAATGATCTTTGTTATCAATTATCCACATATTTCATGAGCAGCATGAATATGCCACATTGGATCAACAAGGGAACATTGAATATGCCACATTGGATCAACAAGGAAACATTGAATATGCCACATTGGATCAACAAGGGAACATTGAATATGCCACATTGGATCAACAAGGAAACATTGAATATGCCACATTGGATCAACAAGGGAACATTGAATATGCCACATTGGATCAACAAGGAAACATTGAATATGCCACATTGGATCAACAAGGGAACATTGAATATGCCACATTGGATCAACAAGGGAACATTGAATATGCCACATTGGATCAACAAGGGAACATTGAATATGCCACATTGGATCAACAAGGGAACATTGAATATGCCACATTGGATCAACAAGGGAACATTGAATATGCCACATTGGATCAACAAGGAAACATTGAATATGCCACATTGGATCAACAAGGAAACATTGAATATGCCACATTGGATCAACAAGGGAACATTGAATATGCCACATTGGATCAACAAGGAAACATTGAATATGCCACATTGGATCAACAAGGGAACATTGAATATGCCACATTGGATCAACAAGGGAACATTGAATATGCCACATTGGATCAACAAGGGAACATTGAATATGCCACATTGGATCAACAAGGAAACATTGAATATGCCACATTGGATCAACAAGGGAACATTGAATATGCCACATTGGATCAACAAGGGAACATTGAATATGCCACATTGGATCAACAAGGGAACATTGAATATGCCACATTGGATCAACAAGGGAACATTGAATATGCCACATTGGATCAACAAGGAAACATTGAATATGCCACATTGGATCAACAAGGGAACATTGAATATGCCACATTGGATCAACAAGGGAACATTGAATATGCCACATTGGATCAACAAGGAAACATTGAATATGCCACATTGGATCAACAAGGGAACATTGAATATGCCACATTGGATCAACAAGGAAACATTGAATATGCCACATTGGATCAACAAGGGAACATTGAATATGCCACATTGGATCAACAAGGGAACATTGAATATGCCACATTGGATCAACAAGGAAACATTGAATATGCCACATTGGATCAACAAGGGAACATTGAATATGCCACATTGGATCAACAAGGAAACATTGAATATGCCACATTGGATCAACAAGGGAACATTGAATATGCCACATTGGATCAACAAGGGAACATTGAATATGCCACATTGGATCAACAAGGAAACATTGAATATGCCACATTGGATCAACAAGGGAACATTGAATATGCCACATTGGATCAACAAGGGAACATTGAATATGCCACATTGGATCAACAAGGGAACATTGAATATGCCACATTGGATCAACAAGGGAACATTGAATATGCCACATTGGATCAACAAGGGAACATTGAATATGCCACATTGGATCAACAAGGGAACATTGAATATGCCACATTGGATCAACAAGGGAACATTGAATATGCCACATTGGATCAACAAGGAAACATTGAATATGCCACATTGGATCAACAAGGAAACATTGAATATGCCACATTGGATCAACAAGGGAACATTGAATATGCCACATTGGATCAACGAGGAAACATTGAATATGCCACATTGGATCAACAAGGGAACATTGAATATGCCACATTGGATCAACAAGGGAACATTGAATATGCCACATTGGATCAACAAGGGAACATTGAATATGCCACATTGGATCAACAAGGAAACATTGAATATGCCACATTGGATCAACAAGGGAACATTGAATATGCCACATTGGATCAACAAGGAAACATTGAATATGCCACATTGGATCAACAAGGGAACATTGAATATGCCACATTGGATCAACAAGGGAACATTGAATATGCCACATTGGATCAACAAGGGAACATTGAATATGCCACATTGGATCAACAAGGAAACATTGAATATGCCACATTGGATCAACAAGGGAACATTGAATATGCCACATTGGATCAACAAGGGAACATTGAATATGCCACATTGGATCAACAAGGGAACATTGAATATGCCACATTGGATCAACAAGGAAACATTGAATATGCCACATTGGATCAACAAGGGAACATTGAATATGCCACATTGGATCAACAAGGGAACATTGAATATGCCACATTGGATCAACAAGGGAACATTGAATATGCCACATTGGATCAACAAGGGAACATTGAATATGCCACATTGGATCAACAAGGGAACATTGAATATGCCACATTGGATCAACAAGGAAACATTGAATATGCCACATTGGATCAACAAGGGAACATTGAATATGCCACATTGGATCAACAAGGGAACATTGAATATGCCACATTGGATCAACAAGGGAACATTGAATATGCCACATTGGATCAACAAGGAAACATTGAATATGCCACATTGGATCAACAAGGGAACATTGAATATGCCACATTGGATCAACAAGGGAACATTGAATATGCCACATTGGATCAACAAGGGAACATTGAATATGCCACATTGGATCAACAAGGGAACATTGAATATGCCACATTGGATCAACAAGGGAACATTGAATATGCCACATTGGATCAACAAGGGAACATTGAATATGCCACATTGGATCAACAAGGGAACATTGAATATGCCACATTGGATCAACAAGGGAACATTGAATATGCCACATTGGATCAACAAGGGAACATTGAATATGCCACATTGGATCAACAAGGGAACATTGAATATGCCACATTGGATCAACAAGGGAACATTGAATATGCCACATTGGATCAACAAGGGAACATTGAATATGCCACATTGGATCAACAAGGAAACATTGAATATGCCACATTGGATCAACAAGGGAACATTGAATATGCCACATTGGATCAACAAGGGAACATTGAATATGCCACATTGGATCAACAAGGGAACATTGAATATGCCACATTGGATCAACAAGGGAACATTGAATATGCCACATTGGATCAACAAGGGAACATTGAATATGCCACATTGGATCAACAAGGGAACATTGAATATGCCACATTGGATCAACAAGGGAACATTGAATATGCCACATTGGATCAACAAGGGAACATTGAATATGCCACATTGGATCAACAAGGGAACATTGAATATGCCACATTGGATCAACAAGGAAACATTGAATATGCCACATTGGATCAACAAGGGAACATTGAATATGCCACATTGGATCAACAAGGAAACATTGAATATGCCACATTGGATCAACAAGGAAACATTGAATATGCCACATTGGATCAACAAGGGAACATTGAATATGCCACATTGGATCAACAAGGGAACATTGAATATGCCACATTGGATCAACAAGGGAACATTGAATATGCCACATTGGATCAACAAGGGAACATTGAATATGCCACATTGGATCAACAAGGGAACATTGAATATGCCACATTGGATCAACAAGGGAACATTGAATATGCCACATTGGATCAACAAGGGAACATTGAATATGCCACATTGGATCAACAAGGGAACATTGAATATGCCACATTGGATCAACAAGGGAACATTGAATATGCCACATTGGATCAACAAGGACACATTGAATATGCCACATTGGATCAACAAGGGAACATTGAATATGCCACATTGGATCAACAAGGGAACATTGAATATGCCACATTGGATCAACAAGGAAACATTGAATATGCCACATTGGATCAACAAGGGAACATTGAATATGCCACATTGGATCAACAAGGGAACATTGAATATGCCACATTGGATCAACAAGGGAACATTGAATATGCCACATTGGATCAACAAGGGAACATTGAATATGCCACATTGGATCAACAAGGAAACATTGAATATGCCACATTGGATCAACAAGGGAACATTGAATATGCCACATTGGATCAACAAGGGAACATTGAATATGCCACATTGGATCAACAAGGGAACATTGAATATGCCACATTGGATCAACAAGGGAACATTGAATATGCCACATTGGATCAACAAGGGAACATTGAATATGCCACATTGGATCAACAAGGGAACATTGAATATGCCACATTGGATCAACAAGGGAACATTGAATATGCCACATTGGATCAACAAGGGAACATTGAATATGCCACATTGGATCAACAAGGGAACATTGAATATGCCACATTGGATCAACAAGGGAACATTGAATATGCCACATTGGATCAACAAGGGAACATTGAATATGCCACATTGGATCAACAAGGAAACATTGAATATGCCACATTGGATCAACAAGGGAACATTGAATATGCCACATTGGATCAACAAGGGAACATTGAATATGCCACATTGGATCAACAAGGGAACATTGAATATGCCACATTGGATCAACAAGGGAACATTGAATATGCCACATTGGATCAACAAGGGAACATTGAATATGCCACATTGGATCAACAAGGAAACATTGAATATGCCACATTGGATCAACAAGGGAACATTGAATATGCCACATTGGATCAACAAGGGAACATTGAATATGCCACATTGGATCAACAAGGGAACATTGAATATGCCACATTGGATCAACAAGGGAACATTGAATATGCCACATTGGATCAACAAGGGAACATTGAATATGCCACATTGGATCAACAAGGGAACATTGAATATGCCACATTGGATCAACAAGGAAACATTGAATATGCCACATTGGATCAACAAGGGAACATTGAATATGCCACATTGGATCAACAAGGGAACATTGAATATGCCACATTGGATCAACAAGGGAACATTGAATATGCCACATTGGATCAACAAGGGAACATTGAATATGCCACATTGGATCAACAAGGAAACATTGAATATGCCACATTGGATCAACAAGGGAACATTGAATATGCCACATTGGATCAACAAGGGAACATTGAATATGCCACATTGGATCAACAAGGGAACATTGAATATGCCACATTGGATCAACAAGGGAACATTGAATATGCCACATTGGATCAACAAGGGAACATTGAATATGCCACATTGGATCAACAAGGAAACATTGAATATGCCACATTGGATCAACAAGGGAACATTGAATATGCCACATTGGATCAACGAGGAAACATTGAATATGCCACATTGGATCAACAAGGGAACATTGAATATGCCACATTGGATCAACAAGGGAACATTGAATATGCCACATTGGATCAACAAGGGAACATTGAATATGCCACATTGGATCAACAAGGAAACATTGAATATGCCACATTGGATCAACAAGGGAACATTGAATATGCCACATTGGATCAACAAGGAAACATTGAATATGCCACATTGGATCAACAAGGGAACATTGAATATGCCACATTGGATCAACAAGGGAACATTGAATATGCCACATTGGATCAACAAGGGAACATTGAATATGCCACATTGGATCAACAAGGGAACATTGAATATGCCACATTGGATCAACAAGGGAACATTGAATATGCCACATTGGATCAACAAGGGAACATTGAATATGCCACATTGGATCAACAAGGGAACATTGAACTGATTCCTTCAGAAAACAGTGAAGAATGTCTTCATTGCGAATACAGTGTGTTGTGTTAATGGCTATGAACGACTTCTGCATAATGATCACCAAACCATGTTCAACAGTGAATAAAACAATATATCGACAGAGTCATTCACGTTCGTGTTCCATTCATATATTATCCAATTCAATTCAATTTTTCTATATGTTTTGTGGATACATATGAGAAATATAATATATATATATATATGTAGGATATATATTCCTACTCACGAAGCGAAATGAATATATTGTATATGGTACAAAAAAAGCGATATATATTTCTTTCGCGAAACCAGGTCAATGTACTGTTGATCTTCCAATTGACCATTGAAAGATGGTTGATAGATACGAGTTATCCATCGAGTTATTATATAATTCCCGACTCATATGTATGTAATCAGTATTTTCGTACGTTTCAACATATTTCACATTCATTCAACTTGTTGAAATTGAAATTCATTCACGTTGTTGTGAGAAGATCCAGATGCATGATTGAGTGATACTCATTGAGACCAAGCCCCAATTAGAGGTCGGAATATTTCGAATGGGAACATTTCTATTCACCATGGACAAAATTTTTATGAAGCATGTTTCGACATAGCTGTTTCGACAAAGAATGATAATTAGTCTTCCAGTTTGATCTTGAGATATACATCTAGCCTTGTCGTCGTTATATCATGTTTTTCGGAAAGGTTCTTATCGCATGATCTTGATTGATTTTTGTCAAGTTCTGTCCAAAATGTTGGAACCCTGAACATGACAATGGAAAAATCATTGAAACGTCCAACGCGGTTCCTTACGATGAGAGACGGTTTTATACATCTATTGTGATATTACCGTCTGTGAAACCTCCACCCACGAATGATTATGACAGAAATTCGAAATCGTGACTATATAATGAATTTTTCATGATCAAATCAGTGAGATACTTTTCCTTCCACTCCTCTCAGTTATACATCTCATCCTACTTTCTATGCAACTCAATCTTGTATCCCACTGTAGAGTAAATCGCTACACCCAAATCAATGTTCTTGCTCAACTCATCCAGTGTGTGACTGCTGCAAGACACGCGATAACGTCGTAGTATTGCTATCAGCACAGTTGACATTGCTAACAATGCATACTTGTATCCTATGCACATGCGCGGTCCAGCGGAGAACGGAAGGTAAGCGTTTCCTTGACGACCAATGTTGTTCTCAGGAGTCCACCGCTCAGGACAGAAGCTGTCAGGGTCCGGGAAATACTCGGCCGAGCGGTGCATTCTGAATAGTGATATCACGGCAACTGAGCCTGAAAGAGAAAAGAACAGAATATGAGAGACAAATATTGTGACAAATTAATATGTTATGATTCTTCTCGCAAAGCACCGAATGAGATCGTACGTAAGCAGCAGATGTGTATGAGATAACGGAGCAAAAAATCCATGAATACGTTACTTGGACGATTATTCTCCAAATCGGAATTCACCAACATCTGTCTGGAATCTGGGTGCCTAGTCTCGAACTTCCACCAAAAACACGCGCCCACATTTCCAACATTTCCACGTACCAATTCCGCGGTGGTTTTGTTTCCGTGATTTACTCTAGTCTCGAATGAAAATCTAGCCTTGTGGATTGCTTTCAACTGATTTCACACGGCAACAAAGATTGCCTCTACTCAAATCAATCAGAGCGCTTTAGAATCATGACGTCATGTGTGACGTCATGAATTCGAATAAATACCGCCATCTTGGACAAAATAATTCTCAAAACGTTCGCAGTTAATGCCCTGCTTTGAGGTTATGTCATCTGTCAATGGGTATAGGCCCGTCGCGGCTTGTCAAATCTGTGTGTGCCTAAGTAAACAGTCACTGAGAAAGAATCAATATGAAACTGAGTATCATAATATAGTATACATATGTTTCTTCATCATAAGAAAAGTGTGTTCAATTCGATTCTCATAAACCCGAACAAAGTGCTCGCATTAATTGCTTATGCTGTTACTTTTGATTCCCTACTGTAGCCTAGTGTCTCGATAGCTTCCAGTAATGCCCTGCTTTTGGACCCAAACGTCGCCAGATCGAATCTAGCCGCAGTTCCTTTCAAGATTAAAATATTCTTCTTTATTCTCCCAAATACTCGATCATAATATAAATTAATATTGCTGTAGCTGTTACTATGTATTACGGAATAAGTGGAGGTTGGCTGTGCTGGGTTATTGCCTCCTTTAATGTTGTATAATGTATTTTCTCATGTGTTTGTTCAGTTTTATAGAGGGAAGGTTTAAACTGTATTTTCTTCGAATAAAAAACTACCCACTGTTGATTTGCCAATAATGAAGGGTGTTTAGCTAGGCCTAGAACCTAGAGCGTTTGGTCCTAGGCCCTATATGGGATTGTGACAAGTCAGCCGTATTCTCCGCCAAGGAATAGGCCTAGCCTTAGCATAGGGCACAGATCTACACAATAAAACAGTAAACACAGGTTTACTGACTAATGATTTCAGTTTCTATTTCAAAAGGGAAATGATCTATCATAACTTACAATTTATTCTATACGGATAAAGCCTATGCTTCGGCCTAGATGAATGACGTTATAGGCCTAGGAAAGCCTCAACACATTTTAGTTTCACACACAAGATTCCGAATTGATACCTTTGATTGAAAATATAAATCAATAAATCATTGATCCTATATATCAAAGGCATCAAACCGATATTAGAAATACGTTCTTATCTAATGGCTCGTCTTTCAATACATTCATTCTCAAAATATTCATCCAGCAATACGTCCATCTTGATTCTTTAGCAATCTGACAGTTCAGAGCTTCGACTATACGCTGTGCGACGCGCTTCACTCTTTCACCGGTGAAATTCAAAAGCACAAACCAAATGCCTAGTAAAAATTTCCACACGGTGGATTTGAGCACTGCCACGTGGATTTGATTCGAGACTTGCATTCCGCGTGTTTGCCGTGAAATCACGGTGAAAGTGAGGCAATTCCACCGCGGAATGGATTCGAGACTAGGCACTCTGGAGTGGAAGTGCACAGACCTGCAGGTAGAATATGTCCTCCTGCGATTTCAACATCCTCAGATATCTCTCTTGGTGAGAATGAGGCAACAGAAACAGCCTCAACGTCTCCTTGATGCAATACTCGACATGTTTCAGCTTGTCAATATCCTTCATCGTTGGTTCGCGATCCGAATCTCCAAATACCTCGAACAGCTCCTGAAATGACGAGGTCAAACATGAACGTCGTAGAAGAGGTTATGGAGGAAATGACGGATCAGATTGCAATATGTTATTGAACATATCCCTTGATTGATTTGAGGTGAAAAACCTCACAAGCCATAAGAGTACCTTGTCTATTTTATCTTGATGTTCGGGATGCAGTCCCAACAGAACGAGAGCATATGATAAAGGTACGTTCATACTACTACGGCAAAACGTGTTTGCCGTCACGGCTGGTCACGTGAACCAATCAGAAACTTGCCGTACCAGGCGATACGGCACAGCCGTCCGAGTTGAATTAACTTTAACTTTCTGCCGTACTGCCAGCTCGCCGTGATGCGGTTTGTGACGTAGTCGGCCCAATCACAGCCCTGTGTATGCTCTGACCGCTTTTCCTACGCACAATGGGTGTAGAACCAACTGTTCAGCGGTCGACTCTTTTGGCGCGTCAACTCTTTTGATTGTCCTCGTCCTCTAACCTCATTTGTGGTATGAGATTGTAATAATTACCAAATCTTTCTCGGTTTCGAAAGATTGGACGAGTATCCCATCTTCTAGGTCTTCCTTTTCTTCTTTTCATACTCTGTGAATGTGCAGCTGCAGCTAATAATAGTGCTTTCTTTTTCAAAAGAAGTGAAAGAAGTAACTTTTTACTGTTGTAGTCCATTTTGACAGATAGCAGACCGTGCTCACTTGCCGTCTGACGTTTACCGTAGTACTCTGAACGAAAGAAAAAAGCTTGTGTTTACCACAACGGAAAACCCGTACATGCGGCAAGTTGCCGTAGTAGTATGAACGTACCTTTAGGCACCAGTCACGGTTTCCGAACCAGATAGAGTCATAGTCGATACTTCATCTCTGATCTCATCTGGGCTCAGAAGTTGTCCACGCTTGGTTCCTTCTATTATGATATCCAGGAAAGATTTTATCCTCTCGCCTCCACTTGTCAGATCATTCGACTTGTTGCTTCCATGACGATAGTTGTTCAGTCTAGTAGCGATCACGCCCTCACTGAATCCATGCAGAATCTATGAAAACAGCATGAAGAGCAGGATAATGTAATTATCATTCCACAAATAGCAATGATTCTCTCAAGATGAACTTTGTTCAGGAAATTTTTTATGAGCTATGTCATCTCATGATCCGATCATTCGCCATCGTGATCCCATCACACGGACATTCTGAATAATTTTAAGCTGTTTGAAAAATTATGTGAAGAATATAATCTTTGCTAACATTTGAAAATTCATATCATGACCTCCGTACTTTCAGATCAGGAATAACAAACTTTGGAACAACATCATTCTTGGTTGATGGTCATCGTTGGCATGGTGACCATTCATGACAGTCATTTCTACGAACATTCAGCACAAACATCATCGAGATCAGTCATAAAATACCTTAATAGAACGAATTATGAAAATACCTTCACTAAACTTTCTGACGTCTTGTAATTGGGACTCATCGAATAAATCCAATCAATCAAGAACCAAGGATTTAATATGCGATGTATTATCAAATATCTGGATTTTGATAAAGCAATACTCAACGGATTTTCACCGTTTTTCTGAATGTTCATGTTGACACCCATTGCGGTCTCGCAGATCGCGTCCAACATACACATCTCGATAGCATGGTGTATGTCTGTTGTTCTCCCATCAGCAATATCTTCCAGTCTCTCAACTAAGATGTTTGCTTTTTTCTGGAAGATCCTCAAATAAGACTCCAAGTACTTGTAATGAAATGCTGGGGCAATCAGTTTGTGATGTCTCCTCCAGATGTCATCACGACTGCTGAGAAGTCCGTCGCCAAGGTACTGACGCAATACTTTGGTGATGTTCACATCCCTGTTCATCACTTTGGAGCTCGTCAAAACACTTTGAGCGTCGGCCGGATCACTGAGCATCACGTGAAGGTTCGGTCCGATCCATATCTTGTAGACATCACCGTACTTCTCATGTAGTTGAAAAAACCTGGTGGGAATAAATGTAGAAGCTATAAACAATAATCCGCTCTTGGTGTCAATATCCGTAACATAAATTGTCATCCTTGGATAATGGAGTGTCTCTCCGACTGCATAGTTACTCATTCAATAACCATCCGTTTATCAATGATAAACATGACGTGTTGGAGGTATTTCCATTTCTAGCACCAATAATAATATAATTAGTGGAACATGGCAAATCTTTCCACTCACGTTTTGAATAAATCTGCACGATTTCCTCTCAGCATGAGAATGTTGCCCAGCAACGGTAGTCCTGTGGGTCCTGGTATGTTCCTGGTTATTGACATCATTCGTCTTATTGGCATCAGGTACAGTACTATCCATGATGCAGACACGATAGTCAACAGTATAGCAGCTAACAACATGGCCGTAACTTGGTCTGGAAATAACAGATAATTCAATCAGAGTTAACGGAGAAGTTGATCAATATATGAATCCCATCTAACGGAATGAGCCAACTTCCGACACAAGCGTGAATAGGAACTGATAAATGCACTGGGATTCAATCAACCTCGAATCACAGACACAGGAGCGGAGAGGGAGAAACAGAGCAACAGAGAGGAAAAATATTTCCACAAAAAACAAAACTATGGAGTCATGTTGGAAAAAATACAAATGGCATACGAAAGTGGGATGTCACATTCAAATTTTTCAGCAAGTATTTACGTATTCTTTTCTGCAGTTATCGCACATCAATTCTGATTTCTTCCATCATTTCATGAATGTGAACTGTTTTGCGATGATAAACCCCTATGTTGTCTTCCTTGAAGTATGAATGTATTTCAACTTGGAATGAATTCAAAGAAACGATACGTGAATACATTCCAAAGAAGTCCATCAACAGCGGATGCAGGTCATTGAAATTTGTGTTAAGCCAATGGCTCACAAAATTTTGATGACGTGGTTGATGTCACACTCTGGCGTGAGACCATGGGCGCGCAAGAGAAACGAACGGGGTATTGAGAGAAAGCTCCAGAAGCAATACTACGCACTGGTAATCGGAAGAAATACTCCTAGCCAAGTAGTCAATTCAGAGAGACTTTCGACGCGAGAGACAAACAAAGGTGGGATGCCGAAGACCAATGACGGACAGTGACGTCATGAAGGAGTGGTGAAGTAAAGAGATTTCTCATCATTGGAATGTAAGAACAACCATGAGGCCTATTGTCAAACACATAGTCGAGTCAGTCGTGAATGCGTCACAAAGCAGTGGATAGCCACACGGTGATGAAGAGAACCACATCAAGAGAACCGAAATTGGGAACAACGCATAGTCGTATATATCCGTGATGCAATCCAATGATAATCAATTGCAGTAATAATGGACCATAGTGCACGATCTAAGGTTCGGCATTTGATAATCAGATGATTACATAACGTAATACGGTCCTTGATATGCTGATCTATATGAATCATACAAGAAGCAATAATTATTTGACTCGTTTTCGAGATGTGACCTTCAGTACTCAGTGAATGAGTTGATTCGATTCAAGTGTTCTAGATTATCCGTAGTAGATTCTTGTGGAATCAATTCCAATCCAGGATTAATTCCTACGGGTTATAACTTGTGGGAATTGAAATCAAATCGTATTCATTCTGGAGAAGCCCAAACTTCTTGTTCGTCGGATTGAGAACTTTAGGCGGCAACTGATATCGATTCCTTCAGTCATTCAAATAACTTAGTTCGATCAGCTCTACAAGGATTTGAGAAATCGGAATCGTTTCACGAACTATTCACAATGATTGTGCTCGAAATTGAAACTTCAGGCTTATATGGACCGCACTTCAACTGCCTATTTAAGCCAAACTGCCAACTTTTTCAACTGCCTAATTGTATTTACAACTCTCCAAACGTCGAACACTTATTGATTCGGAACAGATCATCAAGAACGACCACGATCATTGCTACACAAATATGAGTGTTATCATTCGAGAAATATCCAGATTCCTGGATGTATTGATTATTTATTGATGAATCATTTGAAATGCAATTGTGGCTTCGCAAGGCGCAAACGTTGGCAAGGACTCGATGGAGTGAGATAATTATTGGACGAGCTTTAGCGAGGATTCAATTTGACATACTGGAAAAAATTGGTGTTCGTTTTTATGTTTTTTTTTTTTTATGTTTTTTTGTCGGTTCTCCACAGGTCAAACGGCTACAGCTATCAACTTCAAACTTTTTTTCGTCTTGGTTCCTCATCTAACTTAGATCTGTATAGTTTTGTGGCAGTATCGGGTGGTAACTTTTTTTTTTATGAATTTTAGAAATTTCAAAAATCCCCATTAGAATAACCCGGAGGAAAATACTTGAAAAATCAAAATATTTCAAGACTTCTCATTTTTTCGCCGAATATGAAGGAAACTATTAAGCACATTTCGAGAGATTTTTTGCATCAATCGAATGAGAAATAACGAAGAAAACGCATTTATAATGCATTTTCCCATCAATTTAGGCTATTACGGGAACCAATTAAATCTATAGCAACAAGTGTCAGCAATTAATTCAAAACGATTGAAATGAATGAAGAGGAAGGCCGTGACATAACTGATTCTCGTAAGGTTTTTGAACGTTTGGATTGATCCAAGGTCTGTAGATGCAGATTGGGTTGACAAATTATTTTTCATTCTAGAATTCTATACCCCTAAGCTCGTCTAACAACGCGCATCCCGCGTTTTCCTAGTGATAGATATGAAGCAACTCATGAGAAATCTGATAAACCAGTGTCACAATTCTGAATCGAATGAGATAGAAGAAGTGATGATTATGTACACAAATTAACTCTTCTTTTATATCATGAAACAAATTAATCATTCACAATGTAGTGAAACAATTCCGAATAGATTGAGATGGGAGAGCTGAAAACTTCGAAAACGTTTTTAGACGAGCTTTAGCGAGGATTCAATTTGACATACTGAAAAAAATTGGTGTTCGTTTTTATGTTTTTTTTTTTTTTTTGTTTTTATGTTTTTTTGTCGGTTCTCCACAGGTCAAACGGCTACAGCTATCATCTTCAAACTTTTTTTCGTCATGGTTCCTCATCTAACTTAGATTTGTATAGTTTTGTGGCATTATCGGGTGGTAACTTTTTTTTTTATGAATTTTAGAAATTTCAAAAATCCCCATTAGAATAACCCGGAGGAAAATACTTGAAAAATCAAAATTTTTCAAGACCTCTCAAATTTTCGCCGAATATAAAGGAAACTATTAAGCACATTTTGAGAGATTTTTCGCATCAATCGGATGAGAAATAACGAAGAAAACGCATTTATAAAGCATTTTCCCATCAATTTAGGCTATTACGGGAACCAATTAAATCTATAGCAACAAGTGTCACCAATTAATTCAAAACGATTGAAATGAATGAAGAGGAAGGCCGTGACATAACTGATTTTCGTGAGGTTTTTGAACGTTTGGAGTGATCCAAGGTCTGTAGATGTAGATTGGATTGACAAATTATTTTTCATTCCAGATTTCTATACCCCTAAGCTCGTCTAACAACGCGCATCCCGCGTTTTCCTAGTGTATAAAATATATGAAAAATAATAATGCAATAATATTATCTACATTTTAATTATTAGACGAGCTTTAGCGAGGATTCAATTCGACATACTGAAAAAAATTGGTGTTCGTTTTTATGTTTTTTTTTTTTTTATGTTTTTTTGTCGGTTCTCCACAGGTCAAACGGCTACAGCTATCAACTTCAAACTTTTTTTCGTCTTGGTTCCTCATCTAACTTAGATCTGTATAGTTTTGTGGCAGTATCGGGTGGTAACTTTATTTTTTATGAATTTTAGAAATTTCAAAAATCCCCATTAGAATAACCCGGAGGAAAATACTTGAAAAATCAAAATATTTCAAGACTTCTCATTTTTTCGCCGAATATGAAGGAAACTATTAAGCACATTTTGAGAGATTTTTCGCATCAATCGGATGAGAAATAACGAAGAAAACGCATTTATAAAGCATTTTCCCATCAATTTAGGCTATTACGGGAACCAATTTCCTAGTATGGCTCAATATCATCATCTGATCATTCATATGATACGCGCAGTGCTGGTATCTGCAACAAATTCCTCTCCTCGATGTGTCTATTCAACACAGAATTATCATCAATAGCTAATTTGACCGCCCTCTCTTGTATCTTGGAATCGTGTCTATTGTTTCTATAATGCTGTGGATTATCCATTCTCTTCCTCACAATCCAAGCTTCCATACGTCATCGCTTTGTGAATATAGCCCCTACTTGATCTCCTTCCTTTCTCTAGCGTCTCCCAACCAGTCCTGGCATCGTAGACAGTTCGTTGAAATTCTCTGGTACTAACTTGAGATTCAATTTGAGCCCGCTCATGTTATTTGTTATGATTCATTTCCCACTTCTGAAATGTACCGTTAGGCTTCACGCTAACTTCTTCTGTACATTCTTGAAATTTTGTCTTTAATCGTACGGATCAAATAGTCCAGGAGCATATTCCGCAATTAGTCGTTTTACTGTCGTATGCTTTCTCTCCCATTCTGGAATCATTTTCTCTCAATGAATCTCATTTGAGGATCGATTTCCGATTTGACTACAATTCGACATGCAGTGATTCAAATCTGTTTATTTTGTGTCAGAAAGTATTTTCAGATGCTCACAATTTTCTTCCACCTTCAATCCGGAATGACTCAATTTGTGAGTGATATCATTCTTCTGTCTTTTCTCAATGCATTTTGTAATATATGACACTTTTACACTTTCCCTCTCATTTTGTTGATCCTTACTCAATTGTGTGTATATTAATTATTCATGTCTTCTTGACAATCTTTTGCTCCTCCGATATTCCTATGAATCCATATGAATTTATTGATCATCGGCGAATAGTTCAACATTATATGTCTCACCATCTTGCGAATCTCCGATATATATAACGAATAGTATCGATCATAGGACACTCCCTTGTGGCACACCTGATGTAACTTTTCCCACACCCGACAATTCATTATTGACCATAGCTCTCCTTGTTCTTTTTTCCAAGAAACTTCACATCCGAATTGAAATGTGTGCATTAAACCTCATTTCTTTTACCTTCTCATTGATATTTATATTTCATCTCCCATCTCATCATCTCTCAGTAAGTAGTATCAACAATCCAAGACAACTTCAATTGAGGAAAGGAGATGAAAGATGAGGTGGATATTCAAATGAGGCATGCAATGAGAATCTGAACAAACTTGATCATGAAGTTACTCTACAGATTTGATGAAACTTGTAAGACGAGCTTTAGCGAGGATTTAATTTGACATACTGAAAAAAATGGTGTTTGTTTTTCTGTTTTTTTCTGTTTTTTTGTCGGTTCTCCACAGGTCAAACGGCTACAGCTATCAACTTCGAACTTTTTTTTTCATTATGGTTCCTCATCTGACATGTATAGTTCATCATCATCATCTCATCTGCATAGTTTTGTGACAATATCGGATCTTGACTTTTTTTATGCATTTTAGAAATTTCAAGAATACTCATTAGAATAACACGACGGAAAAAAAGGAAATATTTTTATTTTCCAAAAAAAAATGAAATTCTGCGTAAAGTTGGGTTACATTCTGATACACATTTCCGAAAACTTTCAGCTTGATCGGGTGAGCCATTTAAAAGAAAAGCCATAAAATCTGCTAAATTGGTACCACTCGAGGCAGTTTTTACCCATTTCTGAATTAAATGTCACTCAATTGGCGAATGTAGGCAAAGTTTGGTCATGAAAGTCGACATACTATTACTATCCGCTCGTCTATCAACGCATATATGGCGTTTCCCCAGTATTACTTCAACGAATGGCACATTTTTGATTGCGAATGATTCGAAAAGTACTCATCAAAATCAGGAGACGTAATTAAAAGGTTGAAATTGTGTCCACTGCTTTCGATGAGTCACCTTTGTCGAGGTCACGCCGTCCATTTGTTAGCTCTGACAGTTTGTGTGGGCTGGTGTTAGATGACTCATACACACACACGGTTCATTCTTTGATTATTTTTGTGTGTGCATAGGTCCAAATTGTACTTTGATGCAAGTATTTTCAGACGAGCTTTGGCGAGGATTCAATTTGACATACTGGAAAAAATTGGTGTTCGTTTTTATGTTGTTTTTTTTTCAATTTTTTTTTTCAATGTTTTTTTGTCGGTTCTCCACAGGTCGAACGGCCGAAGCTATCAACTTCGAACTCCTTTGCATAACGGTTCCTCATCTAGCTCAGATCTGTATAGATTTGTGGCATTATCGGGTCATAACTTTTATTTTCATGAATTTTCGAAATTTCGAAAATACTAACAACGCGTATAGAGCGTTTTCCTAGTAACTAGGAAAACGCTATTTACGCGTTGTAAGACGAGCGTGAAGTAATAGTATGTCGACTCCTTTGCCAAACTTTTGCCTAAATTCGCCAATTGGGTAACATTTTAGTTATAAATGGGTAAAAACGGCTTCGAGGGGTACCAATTTAGCACATTTCATATTTTTTCCCTCAAAATAGCACACTCAATCAAGCTGAGAATTCCCAGAAATGTGTATCAATATGTAATTCAACTCCACACAAAATTTGAATTTTTTTGAAAATCATTTTTTTTTTTCGCCGTGTTATTCTAATGAGTATTCTCGAAATTTCTAAAATTCATAAAAATAAAACTTAACGACCGATAATACCATAAAACTATACACATCTAAGCTAGATGAGGAGACATAAAGAAAAAAAGTTTAAGTTGATAGCTGTAGCCGTTTGACGTGTGCAGAACAGACAAAAAAACAAAAAAAAAGAACATAAAAACGAACACCATTTTTTTTTCAGTATGTCAAATCGAATCCTTGCTTAAGCTCGTCTAATAAATATATTTTGATTGATTGTGAATGGTGAGAAATATCTCTGTTTTACTCACGCTTGTTGACAATATGGAACCAACTCTGTGGAGTTCTTATCTTGCAGAACAAGTTACGGATGCAAGTTACAATAAGTACAGCAGAACCCGAGTATCTCCTCACAGCCTGGATGTCCGATGTCGGATAGAGAAATAGACAACAACCAAGTCGGGATCGATGTTTATATATACCCATTCATTAAAACACCCCGTTATTAGAGTGAATTAGGTATAACACTCAAGAGATTCATATCACTCGTGTTAATTGAATCGAATTATAGTCACACAGTAGTCTTATTCCGCGAGTACATTTCTCACGCCTGTTAGGATTCGCAAGTTATATGAATAAGATTTCCTCATGATAATTTTGAACAATTTGCGATAAAAACGACGACAATTACGAGGTAATCACGAATATAATCACTAGAGGAATAACAAAGTGATGACGATTACAGAATTACAAACTTTTTTTTTCAATAACATCGAAACTTGATACAAAATCATTGTTCCCCAATCAAGGCTGTGGATGAAAGATGGGATCGATCAGACGGGGCACCACAAGGTCGTTCTTACCACCCCATTTTAAATGTTTTTAAACAATGAACTTCAACACCAGGACTGTGCTGTTGGTCACCATGAATTTCCGCCGCAGATAAAAGTATTTCAGTCTCCGAAAGTCCGGAACACATTATTAGACGAGCTTTAGCGAGGATTCAATTTGACATACTGAAAAATATTGGTTTTCGATCTTATGATTTTTTTTTTTCAAATGTTTTTTTGTCGGTTCTCCACAGGTCGAATGGCTACAGCTATCATATTCAAACATTTTTGCATAATGGTTCCTCATCTAGCTCAGATCTGTATAGTTTTTTTAGCATTATCGAGTGGTAACTTTTATTTTTATGAATTTTAGAAATTTCAAAAATACCCATTAGAATAACACAGCAGAAAAAAGGAAATATTAGTATTCTCAGAAAAAGAATGAAATTTAGCGTGACGTTGAGTTACATTCTAATACACATTTCTGAAAACTATCAGCTTGATCGTTTGAGCCATTTCGAAGAAAAAAGATAGCATGTGCTAAATTGGTACCACTCGAAGCAGTTTTCACCCCATTCATAACTTAAATTTCACCTATTTGGCGAATGTAGGCAAAAGTTTGGCGGAAAAGTCGACATACTATTATGATCCGCTCGTCTAACAACGCATATATGACGTTTTCCTGGTATATGCCCAATCTTGAAATGTTTTACAGTACTCGTAAGTTTTTCAGTACAGTAAGCATTTTTTGAGACAAGGGTGATAACAAGGTTGATAACAACTGTTAGTACATGGTTGAAAATAGGGTGGAAACGGGGTTGATAAAGGAGGTGAAAAAAGGGTGATAACGAAGTTCGTATGACTTGAACATGCAGTGAATCCTTTCCTTTCAATGAATCACAACTCGATACAAAATCATTGGTCCCCAATCAAGGTTATATGGATGAGAGGTACAATCGTTTAGACGGAGCATCACAAGGGCGACCTCACCACCCCAGTCCAAATTGGAATTGAAATCAAATTTAAATTGAATCTAAAAAAAATCACCAGGAAAACGCTATAAACGCGTTGTTAGACGAGCGGAGAGTGATAGAAGTTTCATTGCCAAACTTTTGCCTAAATTCGTCAATTGGGTTTCATTTTAGTTATAAATGGGTAAAAACGGCTTCGAGTGGTAACAATTTGGAACATTCCATGTTTTTTCTTCAGAATGACTGACCCGATCGAACTGAGAATTCTAAGAAATATGTATCGAGATGTTATTCAACTTCACACAAAATTTCAATTCTTTGGAAAATAAAAAGTTTTTAGTTTTTTTTCCGTCGTGTTATTCCAACGGGTATTTTTTAAATTTCTGAAATTCATTAGAACAAAATTTACCACACGATGGTGCCACAAAACTATACAGATCTAAGCTAGATGAGGAACCATGATGAACAAAAGTTTCAAGTTGATAGCTTCGGCTGTTTGACCTGTGGAGAACCGAAAAAAACAGTTAAAAAAAAAAAAAAACGAAGACCAATTTTTTTCAGTATGTCAAATTGAATCCTCGCCCAAGCTTTTCTGATTATTATTGCTCATGAAAAAAATCCTATTGCTTAGATAAGCCCACATTGTGTATTAATATTCATTCTACATTAAGACAGTGATTGAATATGAAATTTTGACGTGACGAAAGTAGAGAAATAAATTCACCATACTGTATCCACAGAAGAAGGAGGTTGTCCACCAACAATACTATTGGATATTATTAATATTAATATCATTATTATCATTTTAAGATCTATATTGCCGGCGGAATCCCTCAGAGCCGTTCTTACATTTAATCAGTTTGAAACATAATTCAAATAATTTCTGAAACAAAATTAAATACACGGAAAATACATCAAAATACAGAGGGATACAGAGATACATGATATATAGTGGTCGCACACACGAGAAATTACCATTCATGTTATTAGACGAGCTTCAGCGAGGATTCAATTTGACATACTGACAAAAATTGGTGTTCGTTTTTTTTTTCATGTTATATTGTCGGTTCTCTACAAGTCAAACGGCTACAGCTATCAACTTCAAACTTTTTTTCATGATGGTTCCTCACCTCACTCAGATCTGTATTGTGTTTTGGTATTATCGGATGGTAACTTTTTTTTTATGAATTCAGGAAATTTCAAAAATGCCCATTAAAATAACACGGCGGAAAAAAAAATTCATCGAGAAAAAAATGGAATTCAGCGTGAAGTTGATTTACATTTTGATCCACATTTCTGAAATTTTCCAGCTTGATCGGGTGAGGTAAATCGAAGATAAACCATAAATTGTGCTAAATTGGTACCACTCGAAGCAGTTTTCACCCATTTCTATTTGAATGTCACCCAATTGGCGAATGTAGGCAAAAGTTTGGCAATAAAGTCGACATACTATTACTTTCCGCTCGTCTTACAAGGCGTATATAGCGTTTTCCCAGTTAGAATAACACGGAGGAAAAAGGAGGGAATATTTTTATTTTCAAAAAAAATGAAATTTTGCGTGGCATTGAGTTACATTTTGATACCATTTCTTAGAACTTTCAACTTGATCGAGTGAGCCATTTCGAAGAAAAATTGTGAGATGTGCTGAAATGGTACCACTCGTAGCAGTTTTACTCATTTCCGAACTAAATGTCACCCAATTGGCGAATGTAGGCAGAAGTTTGGCCATGAAAGTTGACATACTATTACCATCCGCTCGTCTATCAACGCATATATGGCGTTCTCCTAGTAATAACTATCACAAGAATGGTTTGAATGCCCAATTTGTCCCGGACTCCCAGAAGCAATCAAATGCAGCGAGATAGTTTGTTCTCAGACAGCGCTGTCCTGGTTTTGAAGTTTTTTCCTGTTGGACGAGCTTCAGCAAGGATTCATTGTGACATAGTGGAAAAAATTGGTGTTCGTTTTTATGTTTTTTTTATGTTTTTTGGTCGGTTCTTCACAGGTCAAACGGCTGCAGCTACCAACTTCAAACTTTTTCACATCTGGTTCCTCATCTAACTCAGATCTGTATAGTTTCTTGGCATTTTCGTATGATAACCTTCTTTTTATGAATTTCAGGAATTTCAAAAATACCCGTTAGAATTACACGTCGGAAAAAAAAGAAAATATTTTTACTCTCAAAAACATTGAAATTCTGCGTGAAGTTGAGTTACGTTATGATAAACATTTTCGAAGACTTTCGGCTTGATCGGGTGGGCCATTCTGAATAAAACCTGAAAGATGTGCTAAATTGGTACCACTCGAAGCAGTTTTTACCTATTTCCAACTTGAATGTCACCCAATTGATGAATTTAGGCAAAAGTTTGACAAAAAAGTCGACATACTATTACTATCCGCTCGTCTCACAACGCATATATGTCGTTCGTCTATCAATCATTGAAAATAACTAGGAAAACGCGGGATGCGCGTTGTTAGACGAGCTTAGGGGTATAGAAATCTGGAATGAAAAATAATTTGTCAACCCAATCTACATCTACAGACCTTGGATCACTCCAAACGTTCAAAAACCTTACGAGAATCAGTTATGTCACGGCCTTCCTCTTCATTCATTTCAATCGTTTTGAATTAATTGGTGACACTTGTTGCTATAGATTTAATTGGTTCCCGTAATAGCCTAAATTGATGGGAAAATGCTTTATAAATGCGTTTTCTTCGTTATTTCTCATCCGATTGATGCGAAAAATCTCTCAAAATGTGCCTAATAGTTTCCTTCATATTCGGCGAAAATTTGAGAGGTCTTGAAAAATTTTGATTTTTCAAGTATTTTCCTCCGGGTTATTCTAATGGGGATTTGAAATTTCTAAAATTCCTAAAAAAAAAAGTTACCACCCGATAATGCCACAAAACTATACAGATCTAAGTTAGATGAGGAACCATGACGAAAAAAAGTTTGAAGTTGATAGCTGTAGCCGTTTGACCTGTGGAGAACCGACAAAAAAACAAAAAAAAAAAAAAAAAAAAAAAAAAACGAACACCAATTTTTTTCAGTATGTCAAATTGAATCCTCGCTAAAGCTCGTCTAATCAAAATGGTGTGTAGTGGTGAAGTTGCCATCACGGTGCCCCATCCAAACGATCCAACTTTCATCGGTAGATTTATGCGGAATACAATGATTCAGTATCAAGCTTCGAAGTAATTCAATGAAAATTTCGCCCATGAAAATATTCGATCAATAATGACTGATTTGTTGCCCATATGGCTGCAAGAAAACACGATCTTGCCAAGGCCTATACACAGATGAGGCACTCGAGCTGCCGTCTCAAGATGTCAAGATGTTTCATTGTTGAGTGTGCTCACAGTATATCCAGGCTGAGAGTAAACTAGAGAATTGGATCTCTTCTCTTCACAAATAAAAGTCATGGAAAGCTAGGTTTTCTCATTCATTGACAATTTCTGCAGTTTTTTCTTGTGATAATATTTTTTTGTTACAAAGAATGTACGTAAAAATGAATGAGATTTGTATATTGATTGATGTCAACTTCAGAATTTCCATCTGTCAAATATCAATAGGAACATTCAAGAATCGCTTGCCCACCTAAGAATAATAGCCGGTATGAACATTTGTTAATAATTAAGACACAGTCTGCTATATTCCACATAAATGGTGAGATATATCTACCCTCGACTCCCACTTGTGATGAATCATACACAAGTCACCGCCTTCATGATGTGCTCGATCCAGTTAGTGCCCTTGGGCCTGGTTTTACCAATCTTAGTTAGGGTGCTAATCCAATAACTATTAATTGAAGGTACGAAAATAACATATGTGACCAATGGTGATGACAAATTAATCCACTAACTATTGCTCAATCCAGTTTCGTAAAACCGGGCTATGGTGAATTTAGTTAGTTTAGCAAGTTTGCTCAGTTAGTGCCGTTGGGCCTTTCAGTTTATTCATGTCTGCTCATCCCCATCCATTCGAATACATTCTAACATGATGATGATGTTACTGTATTGTTTTCCACAATGTCTTCAATAATCACCTATATTCACATATACGACGACAAGCACTTATGACCTCCACAATCCCCTATAAGTCTTCAACTGTGATGTTTTTTACCTCGAATAATAAATACAAATATATGCCCTGCTATAAACAAATGGCTCATTAGTTGAGCGATCTTGGAGACTTCTTTTCTTCGCTCACGGAGCTAATTGTCTGTGTACATGTAGTCCAATTAGAGCACTGCACAGGTCGCAAGGTCACACTGATCGACACGCAACGGTCGCTGAACACAGAACACGCGGTATTTCCAATCCAGAACCACGTGGCAGTGATAACAACACACCCCATCATGATAGGTCTATACAGCATGTGTGATCCGCATTCTGAGGGTTATGTTCTCAAGGAACTATTATATCAGGTTTTGACTGGGCCAATGAGCCTAGGCCCAGGGTTGGGCGGTGAAGGACAGTGTTGAATGGATTGCAAGATTCTAATTATGCGGCTTGTATATTGAATTCATAACCATAATTTAGGTGGCCACCGAGACGCGTGGCCGAGTGGTAACACACTGAACCGTTATTCGGGAGACCAGGCTTCGATTCCCGCCATGGTCGACAATCCTGACGGGGTTTTTCGTGGTTTCCCTCTGTCGTTCAGGTTGAAACTGGGATGGTTCTTCAACAACAGGCCACGACCGACTCCTTTCCACCATCCAAAACACATAATCAAATAAATTGCCATCTCATCATAACATCATCTCATTAATCATTCACCGATGCCAATAGATCTGACGCCAATAGATCTTAGTAATCATTACAGTGCGTCGTTAAGACACACAACGCCAATAGATCGTACCCATCAGTATATCATACTGTTCGTACAGTCTCCGATGATGATTATTGTTTGCTCAACGACCCCACCAACAGCCAGGTTATAAGGGGGTGCGAATGAGCTGGTGATGAGAAATGTATGGGTATGCGAAAAACCAATATCATTATTATTCTTTCAATAACATCAAAACTTGATGCAAAATCATTGTTCCCCAATTAGGGCTATGGATGGAAGATAGGATCGTTTGGACGGGGCACCACAAGGGTGCATATACCACCCCATTCATTATATTATTCATTTAGCCATTCATTTATTCAATCATTATCATTATATATCTATATTATATCATTATTAACCATATAGATATGATTTATAATAATATATATATATATATATATATATATATATATATATATAAATATTTTAACATTACCGGTTTAAATAAATACAAATTATGTTTAAAAAGAGGAATATATTGTTTCAAACACACATTATTACAATTATTACACTTTGAAATTACACAATGAAAATAATACAAGTCCTTTATGGCGATTATTATTGTTCTTGAAGAGGGTAGTGGGGGGTTCTAAAGGGCAAATGTGGTGGATTTGTTTGTACTTAATGTTTGATGCTGCAGAGGTGAGATCCCCTCGGCCTGGTGACGGAATAGCTGGTGGCGGAGTCGAGATGGAAGTTGAAATACGTAATTTTGAATTTCAATCGAATAAATTGTCACAAGTTCAGTACATAATAATTAAAACTCACTAATTGTAGAAAACACTATTTATTCTGGAAGATTCACCATTTTCTCACAGCTTTTTGGCACAACTTGCCTGTGTCGCGGTCCATAATGAACTCTTTGGATATTTCCTAAATTTCTACTGCAATTACATTTGGTTCACTCCCTAAATGTATTACACTATCAGAACTAAAGTTTGATTGGTTAAGGTTTAGAACGCAGAGTTTTGACTGGTTATCTTTGTTAAATTTTGGTCATATATGGCTTTTAAAACATGCCTGCTCTCCCACGTTGAAACTATATATTTAATACTGACTTCAGAACTACAAATTAAACGTGTGTGAATTGATATTGTCCACATCGTGAAAGGTTTGTATTTAGAAACAAAATAATCACCCTCTATTTTTAAGTAATAACCATTAAAATTAATTGCTTTTAGCACTTTGTCGAACCCAAACACTACAAAACTCTGTTTTCCCTCTTAATCTTTGACACCTCCTTGTTGGGACTGTTAAAGTTAAAGACCAAAACCACTTGACAGATCCTTTCATGAATAATGAAACTGAAATAAAATAAAACGTAGAAACTGTATGTTATGTTACAATTGCCCCCAAAAAAATTTTCGAACTCTTAAACGCACATTAAATTGAACAATTTTAATTATACAATGATATAGCCCCCTAATTAAAATTTCATATTTGATGTTATGCATCCTACCAAGATATAACATTCTAGAATACAATTACAATTACTAGGAAAACGCGGGATGTGCGTTGTTAGACGAGCTTAGGGGTATAGAAATCTAGAATGAAAAATAATTTGTCAACCCAATCTACATCTACAGACCTTGGATCACTCCAAACGTTCAAAAACCTTACAAGAATCAGTTATGTCACGGCTTTCCTCTTCATTCATTTCAATCGTTTTGAATTAATTGCTGACACTTGTTGCTATAGATTTAATTGGTTCCCGTAATAGCCTAAATTGATGGGAAAATGCTTTATAAATGCGTTTTCTTCGTTATTTCTCATCCGATTGATGCGAAAAATCTCTCAAAATGTGCTTAATAGTTTCCTTTATATTCGGCGAAAATTTGAGAGGCCTTCAAAAATTTTGATTTTTCAAGTATTTTCCTCCGGGTTATTCTAATGGGGATTTCTGAAATTTCTAAAATTCATAAAAAAAAAAGTTACGACCCGATAATGCCACAAAACTATACAGATCTAAGTAAGATGAGGAACCATGACGAAAAAAAGTTTGAAGTTGATAGCTGTGGCCGTTTGACCTGTGGAGAACCGACAAAAAAACATAAAAACAAAAAAAAAAAAAAAAAACATAAAAACGAACACCAATTTTTTTCAGTATGTCAAATTGAATCCTCGCTAAAGCTCGTCTAATAATTAAATGTATATGTGTAGATTAAAGCACGTTAACAACATCCTAATAATATTCAAGATGGTACTCATTAGCTTACATGATATAATATTGAAGTTACACTAGGAAAACGCGGGATGCGCGTTGTTAGACGAGCTTAGGGGTATAGAAATCTAGAATGAAAAATAATTTGTCAACCCAATCTACATCTACAGACCTTGGATCACTCCAAACGTTCAAAAACCTTACGAGAATCAGTTATGTCACTGCCTTCCTCTTCATTCATCTCAATCGTTTCGAATTAATTGTTGACACTTGTTGCTATAGATTAAATTGGTTCCCGTAATAGCCTAAATTGATGGGAAAATGCTTTATAAATGCGTTTTCTTCGTTATTTCTCATACGATTGATGCGAAAAATCTCTCAAAATGTGCTTAATAGTTTCCTTTATATTCGTCGAAAATTTGAGAGGTCTTGAATAATTTTGATTTTTCAAGTATTTTCCTCCGGGTTATTCTAATGGGGATTTTTGAAATTTCTAAAATTCATAAAAAAAAAAGTTATCACCCGATAATGCCACAAAACTATACAGATCTAAGTTAGATGAGGAACCATGACGAAAAAAAGTTTGAAGTTGATAGCTGTAGCCGTTTGACCTGTGGAGAACCGACAAAAAAACATAAAAACAAAAAAAAAAAAAAAAAAAAAAACATAAAAACGAACACCAATTTTTTTCAGTATGTCAAATTGAATCCTCGCTAAAGCTCGTCTAATAATGAAATTATCATTTTTATCATCATAAGTATTTACTTGAACTTAACACAAAGACTATAAGCTTTCATCATTTACACTCATTTATTCATTATTTTATTATAATATATATATTTTTTTTCATTTCACTAAACACGTCAAGCTGTGGCACAATTCATTTTTTTTTTCAACAGCCAAACGATCAAACAATCGAAAAAACAACAAACACACATAGAAAAACAAAGTAAAGCAGTCACGATTTGAAATACCAAAAATTCCAAGTTATGTCATAAAAAAAATTATCTTAAAATAAATTGAAATTGCTGGAGTTGAGTTCATCTCTTCCTCATCTTTCAAAACGGTACAATACAATAGAAATACAAAATAATACACTCTTAAATCTATTTGCTGTTTTCGAGCAAACCCTCAAGTTTCAACTCTAGCATTTTTTTTTCCTTTTGGGTAAACACGAATTGGTCTATCCCAAATTACACAATCATATAAGCCACAATGAAAGATGACGAACCGATTAATCAAAGGCCAACAAGCATAAAACACAAAAATACAGGAACTACTGACACAAATTCAAAAGTTAATATCGTGATGAAAACTCGAAAAAGCAACTCGGTAAAGACTAATCTAAAACGATCCCAAAGTTAATGATTATTTTTTTTCCAACTTGTAATAGAAACGCGAAAACCCTATTCAAACTCATATAAGTAGTGATTAGCAACTCGGTTTTGTCTTTTCTATTCCCAAAAATTCTCAATAGCAAAATCAAAGTTCAGTCTATCCATTTTCTTATCTTTCCTCACAATTGAATATTACTAGGAAAACGCGGGATGCGCGTTGTTAGACGAGCTTAGGGGTATAGAAATCTAGAATGAAAAATAATTTGTCAACCCAATCTACATCTACAGACCTTGGATCACTCCAAACGTTCAAAAACCTCACGAGAATCAGTTATGTCACGGCCTTCCTCTTCATTCATTTCAATCGTTTTGAATCACAGCCTTCTTTATTCAGATCATTCTTCTCTGATACTGCCCTTTCACTCGGGGTATGCTTCCCATGTTAACCGATGTCCAATTATTTTAGTTCACAAAATCGCCGATGGTGCCGTTGTTTCCAGACCATGACGTCACTTTCCAAAGATGTTCAAGTAAATCAGTTTGTTTGAAGTGTCATATCTGCGAAGATACGAATAACTTTGGGAATTTCCGTAAGATAATTTAAATTACGCACGCATTCTATTAGGCCGTGACTTCGCGAGGTCACCAACTTTTAACTTTGTTTATGATAATAAATGATATGAAAGATTTTATTCAATAATATAATGGATCCGGAATATCACCGGGACAAGTTCTTGAATGATGTTTATTGCTTTGTTTGATGTTGTTTGCATTGCTTTGCATTGTTCATTGCATTGCATTGCTAAATATCGTTCACGTCTAAATCTGGGTAAGCCTATAGGCCCTAGCCAAAATGTAGATATGACATAACCTCAATAACGTCGCAAGAAATTGACAGAATATTGTGACAAGAATGACTGTTGAAAAGAATGACAATTGTTCGAAGTTGGAACTTTAGATACCAGGGTGCAGAACATACCAGACCATTTTTGCCTGCGCGAGCAAATATGCGCGAACCCGTCAAAATAGCCCGAGTGAAAGGGCAGTATAAGAAATGATTGATTTGAATAAAGAAGGCTGTGTTTTGAATTAATTGGTGACACTTGTTGCTATAGATTTAATTGGTTCCCGTAATAGCCTTAATTGATGGGAAAATGCTTTATAAATGCGTTTCCTTCGTTATTTCTCATCCGATTGATGCGAAAAATCTCTCAAAATGTGCTTAATAGTTTCCTTTATATTCGGCGAAAATTTGAGAGGTCTTGAAAAATTTTGATTTTTCAAGTATTTTCCTCCGGGTTATTCTAATGGGGATTTTTGAAATTTCTAAAATTCATAAAAAAAAAAGTTACGACCCGATAATGCCACAAAACTATACAGATCTAAGTTAGATGAGGAACCATGACGAAAAAAAGTTTGAAGTTGATAGCTGTAGCCGTTTGCCCTGTGGAGAACCGACAAAAAAACATGAAAAAAAAAAAAAAAAAAAACATAAAAACGAACACCAATTTTTTTCAGTATGTCAAATTGAATCCTCGCTAAAGCTCGTCTAACAAACGTAAAAATACGATTCAACAATCCTTGGAACAATTATCACTTGATTTCGCCACATAAACTGAATACATTTCAAACCCTTATTACAATTTCTAGTAATCCAACATAAAGTAACCTATACTATTTCTACCAACTTAATATCTCTGATATTGCATGACTTTATACATCTTGTTTCATTTATGCAAAATATCATTCTACGAATTCTGTTTCTGGGTAAAAATGTACCATCAAAAGTAATTGAAATAGATACAAAAAAACTATATAATATTTATGAAGTAAAATCATGATCGCTTCCTCATATTTTCTTCACAAAGTATGACACATACAAAATAATACACTCTCAATCCATAATTATGCTGTTTTCGAGCAAACCCTTAAGTCTCAACTCTAGCATTTTTTTCCCCTTTGGGTAAACACGAATTGGTCTATCCCAAGTTACATAATACAAATACATTTGAACATAAGATAACGAACCGATCATTAAACGACAGAAACAAAATTAAATAGAATTATAAAATACTAGGCATGAATGAGAATACAAAAATTAAACTTATAGCGCAATGAACACTCTAACTTATTTGAACAATTAAACACCCTTCAATTGAAATACGTGAACACTCATAACGGAACAATATTCGGAACTTCCTCAAAACATATAACCGAATGAAGTAATCTTTTCTATCCAACCTTTTTTTCTAGTATTGAAAATCATCGTGGATATCTTTCCCCACATTGATGGTGATAATACATTCAGGTGATTTAAATTCATCTTGTTTGGGTGTTGTAACATTCTCTTCCAGTAAGTGGTCAATTGGTTTAGGGAATATTGCATCTATTTGACGCGTGGAAGATATTTCATTCCTCGTTGTAGGTAGGCGAGTCGCGTCATAATTCTCTCTACCCTCATTAGTTCTCCCGTTGTCGTCCTCCATTGAATGGTTGCCTTTGTTGAGTTTCGTATCCCATGCTAGGTGGAGGTTGAGATGGGTTGTATGCGAGTGGTTGCGTTATGGTAGGGGGGTTGGGTGCTTCTTGTCTTCGATAGTTAGGGTCATAATGTTTTCCCCGGTAACCTACTTTTGGACTTTGTTTGTTGTTGTTTTGGTTATTTAATTCCTTCCTGTATTCGGCTACGCCTACACTTCGGTTGACGAGTAAGGGTGTCATGTCTCCGGTTTCCAAACGCTCCAAGGCGGCCAATACCCTTTCTTTTGACATATCATGGTTTATGAATAAAATCCTTATGTCGGACGGCAAGTGCTGTAAGATTAGTCGCACTAGTTCCCCCCCATCAAGGCGATTGTTGAGGAATTGAGCCCGATTGTATAGTTTATTAAAATAATCAGCCATGGTGATATTGCAACCAACAACATATTTATCGCTGAATATCTGTTTGGTTAGTTGTGTTTGTTGCGCGCTTCCCCAGAATCGTTCCAAAAACGTCCACTTAAAATCGTCGTAATCAATGAATGTTCTCTCTTGATACCATGCTTTGGCTCTATCCCGCAGACATTGCGCGGCCAGGCCTAACCTTTGGCGGTTCGGGACTTTAAAGTCACAGAATCTTGAATCCAATGTGTTGATAAAATCCATTGGGTGTACACCGTCATCGGTGCCCCGAAACAACATCCCTTCCTTAACTAGCCCCTCCACAGCTTGTATCCCCATGTATGTGATGTGAGAAGTTTCTTTATCACCTGAAGCCGTAGTTTGCGATAAGGTGGTATCTAGTTTGTCGCGTAGTTCTTTCAATTCTCGGCGAATAATTTTACTTTCTTCATCATCTAAAGATCTAGTTTTTGTTCCGGCTCTCAATTCTTCTTTTAAACTTTCGATTTCCAATTTCATCGGTTTAATAATCTCATTATCACTCTTCAGTTCTTCTCGCAGACTGTTAATATCTTCTTTGAATCTTGAATTTAGAAGTTTTGCCATATCACTTATTCTTTGTTTTGTTTCTTGTGCACCTTCTTGTTCCAATTCGGTCAATTCTTGACTGAACACTGAGCTTTGTGCTTCTGTGTGCGTGCGTACATAATTGATTTTTCCTTGCAACTCATCTTTCACTTTATTCACCTGAAAAACTACCTCATTGTGATTTTGTGACATTTTTTGTCTTATCGCAGCCAGCCTGGATTTTAACTCCTCCTCAAATCCCAAAAACATGTTATCAATTTGGTCTAAAATTGTACTTTCATATTCTTTCATGAAATTTCCCTCTACCTTTTCCTCTTTGATGATTTTTGTCACATCTGCCTGTGCTTTTTCGTCGTCGAATTGCACGTTGAACGAATCTAAAGGTTTTTCCTCCAACAACTCTCTTACAACATTGATATTATCCATTCTGATTTTATTTTTGATTGGCGTTCAAAAATGGATATACTTTACACTACGAATTAACAATGAAAAATACGAAATATCAAATTATTACAAATTAAAACTTAATCAAAGGGTGAGAAATATCGAGCCTAGCAGTTGGGCGCCATTTTAACATTACCAGTTTAAATAAATACAAATTATATTTAAAAAGAGGAATATATTGTTTCAAACACACATTATTACAATTATTACACTTTGAAATTACACAATGAAAAGAAGACAAGTCCTTTATGGCGATTATTACTGTTCTTGAAGAGGGTAGTGGGGGGTTCTAAAGGGCAAATGTGGTGGATTTGGTTGTACTTAATGTTTGATGCTGCAGAGGTGAGATCCCCTCGGCCTGGTGACGGAATAGCTGGTGGCGGAGTCGAGATGGAAGTTGAAATACGTAATTTTGAATTTCAATCGAATAAATTGTCACAAGTTCAGTACATAATAATTAAAACTCACTAATTGTAGAAAACACTATTTATTCTGGAAGATTCACCATTTTCTCACAGCTTTTTGGCACAACAAGCCTGTGTCGCGGTCCATAATGAACTCTTTGGATATTTCCTAAATTTCTACTGCAATTACATTTAGTTCACTCCCTGAATGTATTACAATATCAGAACTAAAGTTTGATTGGTTAAGGTTTAGAACGCAGAGTTTTGATTGGTTGTCTTTTTTAAATTTTGGTCATATATGGCTTTTAAAACATGCCTGCTCTCCCACGTTGAAACTATATATTTAATACTGACTTCAGAACTACAAATTAAACGTGTGTGAATTGATATTGTCCACATCGTGAAAGGTTTGTATTTAGAAACAAAATAATCACCCTCTATTTTTAGGTAATAATCATTAAAATTAATTGCTTTTAGCACTTTGTCGAACCCAAACACTACAAAACTCTGTTTTCCCTCTTAATCTTTGACACCTCCTTGTTGGGACTGTTAAAGTTAAAGACCAAAACCACTTGACAGATCCTTTCATGAATAATGATACTGAAATAGAATAAAACGTAGAAACTGTATGTTATGTTACAATATATATATATATATATATATATATATATATATATATATATATATATATATATATATATATATATGAATTATCATAGTGCGTCGGTAAGACCCAAAATAAATCGACGTTCACACGACGTTCTTGCCAATAGCCGACCCCACTAGGCTGGCTATTCGTAAGAACGGCACACCAAGCGGTTCTTGGGAATACCAAACCAGATGCTGTTGGCTATTCGCAAGAGTGAACTCACGAATGCACTCCGCGGTTGCACGTGGTTCATTTGACCGTCGTGGGAGGGTTCTGAACTCAGAAGGAGTCCGATGGGTTTGCATTCCACTAAGGCCGACCTTATTCCCACGAACGATCAAGCGGGTTGTGGCTCCAAGCAACCTATAATCACTATTCTCAAGAAACGTTCTTGCCGGCAAGACGCACATACACTATTCCCACGAACCGGTCGTGTGAATAGAAGTACCCGCGCTGGTCGGCTATTCCCACAACCTTGGTCGTGGTTCGTGTCGTGAAATGAGACACTTTGTTGAATCAAAATCAAAATTCTCACTCTCAGTTCTCGTGGTGAGCGGACGTGTTTTGTTGCTCTCCAGGAACTGGTTATCTCTGTTGTTACAGTGTGCTATCAGGTATGTCGTGTGGAAAATGTACTCTTGCTTTACCAACGGATGGTGACTATGTCTCTTGCTTTGCTCGCAAACGGGACTTGCATTATAAGTGTTCGGGTCTTGCGAAGGCGACTTACGCTGCGAAGACAATTGAAGGTAAGCAGGTGTGGAAGTGTCCTACCTGTCGTGAAAACAAGAAATCGGGCTCCGGTACGCCAAGCGCAGAGGAGGCATCTCAGAAATTCAATTTCGTCGATCCTGACCTTAAGAAAATAATAACTGAGTTGAAACAAGAACTACAAGAAAGCTTCAGGTTCTTCACTAACGAATTGAAAGTTTTCAAAGAAGATTTTGCCCGTGACTTCAAAGACTTGAAGGCTTCTGTCGCGACCTTGACTAAAAGGTGTGAAGAAAAGGATCAACAAATTGACAGTCTTCAAGCGCAAGTTAATCTTCTTGATCAATACGGGAGAAATAGGAATCTTGAGTTTGACAACGTTGAGCCTTGTGTGGGTGAGTGTGTTGAGGAAATCGTTCTGAAAGTAGCCTCTATACTGAACATTGATTTACATGTTGATGACATAGACGCGGCTCATCGTTTGCCTGCCAGAACCCCCGGCCGTACACCTAAAATTATTGTGCAATTCACATCGAGGAGGATACGTGATTTGTTCATCGAACGTAAGCGTAACGTAATCAAGAGCTCCGAGATAACAACAGGTAATCGAGATCAGCGTATATACATCAACGAAAATCTGACAGTATTTAACAAGGAATTGCTTTGGAAAACAAAGGAAAAGGGAAAGGAAGTGGAATGCAAATTCATTTGGGTTAAAAACGGGAAAATATTTGCTCGTAAAGACGAAAACACTCGTCAAGTAATAAGAATCTCTTCTTTTGCTGACATTGAAAAAATAAAATAACCTGCTCGATTTTAATAAAGTTCTACGTCATTGTGTATGTTGCCGTCTTTCGACAATGATCTGTTTATTGATTGTTGTTCGAGGTATGTCGTTGATGACCTTGATGTATTTTCTGACGCAAATGATGGTTTAACATTCCTACATTTAAACATTAGATCTGTTCGTAAACATTGGGACGAGTTGTGTGTTATTCTGTGCAATTATATCGGCGTTTTTGATGTATTACTTTTAAGTGAGGTGTCGCTCTTAGATGTTATTGATAAATATGCTTTAGCAGGGTATAACTCTTTTTCCAAGACTAGGTCTGACAGAACTGGAGGTGGTCTCTTATTATTTGTAAAACAAAATATTCATTTCAAACAATTTAATTCCAACTTTGTACATTTTGAGGGTATTCATGGTTTACTCACTCAGTGTGATAATAGCACCGTTGAAATTCTGGCGGTATATAGGCCTCCTAATCAAAGCAAAATTAAATTCATAGAAGAAATTGAATGCTTTTTAAATAGCTGTGATGAACGTAATGCTGTTATCCTCGGTGACATTAATCTAGATCTACTGAATCAAAATGATAATATTATAATTAAATATGAAAACATTTTAGCTGTTAATGGATTTATCAAATGTATACAGGGTGTGACTAGAGAGGAAGTGAGACTTGGTGAGATAGTTACTTCCTGTATCGATCACATATTTGTCAGGACAAGAGCAACTAAAATCAATTCAGCTGTATTTACTACAAAAATTTCGGACCACTACATGGTAATGATTAGCATTTTCCTTACAATTAATGTGCATACTTTTGAAAGTACAATTAACTCTTCAACTGTATTACATGAATTAACACTAAATCGAAATTTCCAGAAATGTGATTGGAATTATTTGTTATCTATTAACAACTGTGACTTGCTATACGAAACTATTATTGCACAATTCAAATCTTGTTATGATCAGTCGTATATGCATATTTCTAGAAGTACGGGGAAATCTAGGAAGCAGAAAAGCTGGATCACAGATGATGTGAAGGTAGCGATAAAGGAGAGAGACATTTTATTTAAAAAATGGAAAAATTGTTCAACCTCATGTAAAAGTATTTTCAAGGTGGATTATAAATTATTCAGAAATAAGGTGAATAGGTTAATTGTTCTAGCAAAATCGAAGTATTATAAGAAAATATTTGATGCATCTAAGGGTAATATTAGGGAAACGTGGCAATCAATTAATCAAGTATTAGGTAAAAAGAAAAAAGATTCGGTTGATGATGTAATAGCTAAATATATTGGCAAAGTTACTTCAAATGAAAAATTAGTCGATGAGTTTGCAAATTCCTTTATTGATGACGTAAAATCAATAGAACATTCATGCAATTTGAAAACATCTGTTGTAGCCTCTCCCGTGATTCAGATTCAGACTATGTATATGCCACCAGTAACTTCTAGTTATATCAAAGCTATCATTGAACGCTTAGACATAAATAAGCAACCAGGCTATGATTCTATCAGAGTCAAAGATTTGATTTTTTTATCCGAAATTATTAGTCCTATTTTATCTAAATTAATCAATTTGTCCCTTGAGCAGGGCAAAGTTCCGGAAAGAATGAAAATTGCTGTGAACCGCCCGGTTTACAAAAAAGGGGACCATATGTTATACTCGAATTATCGGCCAATAGCTTTACTACCAGTAATTGATAAAATTATGGAGCGTTGTGTCGCAACTGCACTAACTAGTTATTTAAAAAAATTCAATATAATTA
Source organism: Brachyptera risi (assembly GCA_964007535.1). Lineage (NCBI taxonomy): Eukaryota > Metazoa > Arthropoda > Insecta > Plecoptera > Taeniopterygidae > Brachyptera > Brachyptera risi. The sequence continues at coordinate 11,661,434 of OZ023336.1, read as the reverse complement.
CTAAATTGCAATACGGTTTTCAGAAAGGAAAAAGCACATCCGACTTATTAGTAGATTTCTCAAGTTTCGTCAATGAAAAATTAAATAATAATATGCACATTATTGCTATGTTTATCGACTTCTCAAAGGCTTTCGATACTTTATGCCATGTAAATTTAATCTTATGTCTAGAAAATATTGGCGTCAGAGGGCCTATGTTGGCGTGGTTTACTAGTTATTTAAGAAATAGACATTTTTTAGTCAAAGTTAATAATACGTGTAGTGAGTTGAGATCTTGTAGCACTGGTGTACCCCAGGGCTCCATTTTGGGCCCAATTTTGTATTTAATTTATGTTAATGAAATGGTTAATTGTCTCTCTTATTGTAAATCCTTTTTATATGCTGATGATACGGTATTACTTGCAGTGCATAAAAAACTAGCAATTGCAGAAAATCATATGCAATTAGATTTTAATCAAATTCTGAAATGGACCCATGATCACAATTTGGTAATAAATTCAAATAAAACGAAATTGGTACATATTTGCTCCCCTTTCAGTGATTCAAAGCTCGATCCTGTTAATATTATTTATCATAATTATAACTGTCTGCACAATTTAAATGATGAAGTATGTGATAATTGCACAGAAAAAATAAATGTGGTAAATACACACATATATTTAGGTGTAACAATTGATCAGCACTTTACTTGGAGACCTCATATTGACCTCCTATGTAAGCGATTAAGATCTTGTGCATTGCAGCTATATGATTTGAAATTTATATTACCTTTACATGTTAGCCGGTTAATATATACTTCTCTTGCCGAGTCTTTAATTTCATATGGTCTTCTTGCCTGGGGTAATGCTTCAGCTGTTCATGTTAATAAAATTATATCCCTACAGAACAATATGATTACTTCTATTACGCCAATTGATGTAAGACTAAAACTTGATAACAATATTACGGCTCTCTATCAACATTCAAATTTACTGCCAGTTTACAGACTCTTCTTGTACAAATTTATATTAAAGTTCTATTATTCAGGCCAATTTAAAAATGTGTATACAAATCCTAGTAACACAAGGTCTTCTAGGAATGTAACTTATGTGGTTCCACCTTATAATAATAAACATGGTAAGAGGGACCTCCAGTACGCTGTTCCTGTAATCTTCAACAATATACCTAATCATCTAATAAACTTGAATACCTTCAACATGGTTAAAAGTCAAATTAAGTGTTGGCTTCTGGAAACGTTAGGTAATAATGCTCTAGATATATTTCGCTAATTTATTGCCATATTTTGATTTTATATGCAAGGGCCTGGTAATGCTATGTATTGTATAAATTCACATCTCATTCGGTTACTTATATATATTTGTATTTGCATTTATGTATAGTCTTGGTTTATTGCTTACGACGTAATTGCTTTTTCACCGTAATTTATTTATACCTATTGTACATTGTATTTTTCTGTACTTATACCACGGATAAGCCTAAATCAGGCTTCGTGGATTTTTGTGAACGCTCATTGATGTATGCCTACACTGAAAAATAAAAGGAATTTCAACTTCAAAAAAAAAATCCAAGGTTCGTAAATGTGGATTGAGCCAACAGAATATATTTCTTTTCAGATTTCCCTACTCCTGAGCTCGTCTTACAACGCAAATCCCGCGTTATCCTAGAATATGAAAGTTGTAGAGAGTTTATTCTTGTTTCGAATTCAACTAACACTCAATTAAATACTTCAATTCGGATACGGTTCTGATGACGCGAAATGAAAATGGAGATTCAAATTTTGAGAGTCCCGCTTTCAACATCCAACGGTTGGAATACATTTGTATCATTTGGTTTTCTGATCACCAATTTGGGAATAGCTCAAAATGACTTCTCAAATTTCGATATCAAGATGATACGATCAGTGTTGAACCCAGGAATACCTGCATCGTTTGCTGGTCTATTATATGGTCTATATATATGGTCTATTTTTGGAGAAACTTGTATTCCGGTTTTTTCTCCCCCCCACCCCCCACCCAGGCGCAGAAAATACAAAACCTCGCCCGCAACAAAAACTCTAAGTTCTTCAACACTGGGCACGATGAACATTCCTTCTGTCAAATATCTATCACGATACTGATTAAATTCAAGTATC
>OZ023336.1:11469303-11654303 GCA_964007535.1 Brachyptera risi | reverse complement strand
GAGCGGTTATGGAGACTGCGGCGGCCATGTTCTTACCAATTCACTATTCACAGAATATAACTCATCTCAATCCGACTCATTTGGAGCTCGAGGTTACGTGAGAGATAATCTATAATCATGAGTATTCGAATAACAAATGAACCTGAATATTCATGATATTATTGGTAATTTGAGAAGCGCTGACCGTCTTCATGTCGAAGAAAGTCACTGTGGGCCACTTTATTCATAAAAGATGAGTTCTCCATCAGAACCGAGTACAAACTCGGTAGTGGAGAATAATATTTCCCGATACTGACCCATCATTCAGAACTACGGGGTTCGATTCCCACCATTGTCACTCATCCTAACATTTTTGTCAATGAAATCCTTCTGCCGTTCGGGTCAATACTGGGATCGCTAGGAATGACGAGGTCATGAGAAAACAGTACGTACACGTATAGGATTAATGAAATGGAGGCATTTGAATACGTCAGATTCCATATCATCATACTTTAATTTACCTGAATCCAAGCTGCATTCGACCATTCCGCATGCGATTTTCTGCGGTTGGGCAGAAAGTTGACCAGAGCTGAAGTTGCGCGACAAAACCACGCACCATCAAGCAGTCTTCGCTGATTGTTCAATAATTCAAAATGGCCGAATCACTTCCGCATGCGATCGCAGTACCGCATCGAGGATGTTATGTGGGGCCAGCGTGATGCACCGCTCGCTGCGCCCTCACCGGCTAAACTCGGTGCCTATATAAACTCCGTTCTCTACTCGGTTGTTGGCTATTCCTCGACCCGACATCAGGCATCCAGGCTGTTCAGAGGTACGTACGTTTCCCTTATTCATTGTAACTTTCACTCGTGACTTGTTCGTCACGATAAGTAGGCCTACTTCACAACACTCGTCCATCATCATCAACAAGTGTAAGTGAGAGTGTATTAATGGAAATACCAGGTATTCGCGTTATGTGTGCCGCGTGGATGGATGAGCTGGAACATATCAACTCATATCTTTGGATTGGTTACCATATTTAACCACCTTTAGATTCAAAAAATTACGTCACTGGCCTCCCATTCAATAATCAATTCCTTCCGATGATACAAGAGGCCTTGTTTTAATCGTTTCCAATCAATTAGTGGCACCTGTTGCTTGAATTTGATTGGTAACTTGAAGGGAGTGTAAAGTGCAAATCTTCATTTCTATTTTGGTCCGTCTCATTATGTTGTGACATGAAACGACATTGCGTAAATTCTTAACTCATTTGACCTGGGAGGGGGGGGGGGGGGGGACATGGAAAAAGTCGATGGTTGGATGAGCAAAGCGAAGACTCAATTCTACCATACCCAAAAAAAGTGCCAGTTTTTGTATTATTATTTTATACCATTTTTTCTCTTCACGCACCACAGGTCAAATGAAAATCCCAAATCAGTTGTATCTTGGCATACACAAGTATTCTTGTCTAACTTGATACTGTATAGTTTTGAGACGCAATCGGTTGAATCACTTCTGAGAAACATCATTTCAGAATTCTCAAAAATCTCATGATAATAACCCAGAGGGAAAAATTCGTCGCGAATATTTACTCAGAGAGAATTCTTATTCTTATGACATTTCAATATTATAATTTCACACCTCATTCTGAACTCTCAGTCCAATCAAATTAGCCGTTTTGACGTAAAACAATTCAATCCAATATTTTCGAATCACTTACAGCTATTAAGAAATCAATCCGGGTGTCACCATCAATTGGAAACAATTGAAAAATACCCTCTCCATCATCATAGGAATTGATTGGCAAATATTATGGCAGTGACATAATTGTTCGGATCTCGAGGTGTATATATATGAACGACCAATCGAAAGATGTGAGTTGATATAAGTAGCTAATCCATCAACGCGAAAACACATAACGCGTTTGCCTAGTATTCACCAGCCTAACAAAAATCTCTCTTATGGAGAAAACATGTGAAGTATTTTTGAGCTGGATACGTGAAATAGCTTGGATGGGAATAAAAGAAGTAACTCAATAGAATATTTGCGCTCGAATGTCATCTCTCGTTTGATATGTATAACAAATAGCTAATCATTTCCGCCATATTAATCCGATTGATTAACTCGCTCAAGATATTGTGGCGTGTAGCTTTATTGTTGCAATTTTTATCGTACAGTTTCCCAGCAACAACCTCAAGCTGTCAACACTGCCAAACTCGCATATTTCCACTATGCCATAGAGGGCAAGTGTTGGAGTGGAAGAGAAAACATTAGTTTATTCACAATGATTGTCAGAAACTTGAACGACGGACGTGTGTACAATACTGAACCAAATGAAATCATATTCCGCGAATATTGAGTGTTCTTGAACAGCCTATTTTTCAAAAATTTTCTCGTGAATATTCGGGATAGTTGATTCTTTCTGGAGTGCTTTTCATGTCTTATCAAATTAGGCAAACGCGTTATGTGTGGCCGCGTTGATGGATGAGCTGGAACATATCAACTTATCTATGGATTGGCTATTATATATATACACCTTGAGATCCGAACCATTGCATCACTGCCATCTTATTTTCCATTAATAATCTCTATGATAATGAGGAAGACTTTGTTTTAATCGTTTACATTCAAGTTGTGTCACCTGTAGCTTGGATTCAATAGGTATCTTGATAGCTTTGAATGATTCATACAAATTACATCATATATTTTTTTACATCGGAACGACTGATCCGATTTGAGAGGAAGTTCGGAATAATGTGTATCATTATCGGATTGAAATCCCATGTGGAATTGTATCCTCTCGGATGAAATATTTTTCCAGAATTTTTTTGGGGGGTTTATTCTTACGGGATTTTTGAAAACTTTGAAATGATTTTTCTCATAAGTGGTTCCACCGATGGCACCACAAAACTATACAGTATCAAATTAGATGAAAATACTTTTGTATGCCAAGTTTCGACTGATTTTAAATTCTCGTTGACCTGTGGACAGACAAAAAAAAACTTTTTTTCGGGTATGGTGACATTGAGTCTTCGCTTCGCTCATCCAATAATGAAGAAGGCTTTGTTTTAATAGTTTATAATTGAGGGGTGACACATGAAGCTTGAATTTAATAGGTATCCTAATAGCTTTGAATGATTCACAAAAATTACATCATATATTTTTTCCCATCAAAACGGCTAATCCGATTTGAATTAATATTTGATACACTGTTTATCACAAGGCGAACGCGTTATGTGTTGCCGCGTTGATGGATGAGCTGGAACATATCAACTTATCTTTGGATTGGTTATTATATATATATATATATATATATATATATATATATATATATATATATATATATATACACCTTGAGATCCAAACCATTACATCGCTGCCATCTTATTTTTGATTATTAATTTTTATGATAATAAAGGAGACTTCGTTCCAATTGCTCACATTCGAGTGGTGTCACCTGTAGCTTGGATTTAAGAGGGATCTTGATAGCTTTGAATAATTCATACAAATTACTTTATATATTTTTTTACATCGAAACGGCTGATCTGATTTGAGGGGAAGTTCGGAATAATGTGTATCATCATCAGATCAAAATTCCATGAGGAATTGAATTCTCTCGGATGAAATATGTTTCATGAATTTTTTTCATGGGTTATTCTCACGCGATTTTTGAAAACTCTGAAATGATTTTTCTCAGAAGTGGTTCAACCGATCGCGCCTTAAAACTATACAGTATCGAATAGGATGATGATACTTGTGTATGCCAAGTTTCAACTGATTTTGAATCCTTGTCTGACCTGTGGAGCGTGAACAAAAAAAACCCACTTCTTTTCGGGTATGGTGAAATTCAGTCTTCGCTTCGATCATCCTATTAATTTTTATGATGATGAAGAAGGCTTTGTTTCAATCGTTCACAATTGAGTGGTGACATCTGTAACTTTGATCCAATAGGTATCTTAATCAAGGACTGAGACCGTAACCAAAAAATTATAACCACACCCTTTGAAGACCCGTACTTCTTGGGCAACCGTGACAGTAACCACAACCATTATCATTTGTATGATACTGGGCACACGCGTTATGTGTTTCCTCGTTGATGGATTAGCTGGAACATATCAATTTATCTTTGGATTGGTTATTATATGTATATATATATATATTATATATATATATATATATATATATATATATATATATATATATATATATATATATATATATATATATATATATATATATATATATATATATATATATATATATATATATATATATATATATATATATATAAGTATATATATATATATATATATATATATATATATATATATATATATATATATATATATATATATATATATATATATATACACCTTGAGATCTAAAACAACACATCACTGCCATCTTATTCTCCATCATTAATTGGATGAGCGAAGCGAAGACTCAATTACACTATACCGAAAAAAAGTGCCTTTTTTTTTTTTTTTTTTTTTGTTCGCGCTCCACAGGTCAGACAAAAATTCAAAATCAGTTGAAACTTGGCACACACATGAATCCCTATCTGACTTGATGCTGTATAGTTTTGAGGCACGATCGGTTGAACAACTTCTGAGAAAACTCATTCCAAAGTTTTCAAAAATCCCATTAGAATAACCCAGAGGAAAACATTCGTGAAAAATATTTCATCTGAGAAGATTCAAATTCTCAGAGAATTTCAATCTGATGATGAGTCACATTATTCCGAATTTTTACTCAAATCGGATCAGCCGTTTCGATGTAAAAAAATATATAATGTTATTTGTGTCAATTATTCAAAGCTATTAAGATACCTATTAAATCAAAGCAACAAGTGTCACCACTTGATTGTGAACGATTAAAACAAAGCCTTCTTCATTATTATATAAATTATTAATGGAAAATAAGATGGCGGTGATGTAATGGTTTGGATCTCAAGGTGTATATATATATATAATAACCAATCCAAAGATAAGTTGATATGTTCCAGCTCATCCATCAACGCGGAAACACATAACGCGTTTGCCTTGTTTATATGATAATAGAGAAGGCTTTGTTCTAATCGTTTACAATCAAGTGGCGACACTTGCTGCTTTGATTCAATAGGTATCTCAATAGCTTTGAATAATTAACACAAATTAGATTATATATTTTTCCACATCGAAACGGCTGATCCAATTTGAATTGGAGTTCGGAATAATGTGTATCATTATCATATTTGAATTTGCTGAGAATTTGAATCCTCTCAGATGAAATATTGTTCAGGGATTTTTTCCTCTGGGTATTTCTAATGGGATTTTTTAAACTTTGGAATGAGTTTTCTCATAAGTGGTTCAACCGATCGCGCCCTAGAACTATACAGTATCGGAATGGATAAGGATACTTGTGTGTGCTGAGTTTCAACTGATTTTGAATATTCGTCTGACCTGTGGAGCGCGAACAAAAAAACAAAAACAAAAAAAAACAGGCACTTTTTTTTCGGGTATGACAAAATTGAGTCTCCGCTTCGCTCATCCAACGACCATAACCTTAACCATAACCGTAACCGCAACCGATAACCTTTATGCTGAGATGATGAGGCCCATATTCACAACCAGTAACCTTCAAGATTTCTGTTATTCGGTTCTCAAAAAGGGCTCAAAAGAGCTTGAGACGGTTGTTTCAACCATACAGTGATCCGAGGAGAAGGAAATATAACTTGTATTCTGTTTAGTGTCATTCAACTTCCAGCACTCCAAACGTAAGCTTAGCAATGTCTAGGTTTTGGGGCCGAGCTCTATGAGAAGGAGGAGGGGTAGTTGAGTGACAGTAAAATAAAATCACGCTCTCAAGATTTTTGTCCAAAATGGTGTAACAAAGATTAGCAGAAGTCAAAGAAATGCCGGCGGAAATTTGTGGGATTTCCGACAGATTACCAAACGGTTAGCAGTGATTCGAAACAAGTTTATGCCTACTGGAATTATCAAGTACAATTATGATTTTTTTCAATAACATCGAAACATGATACAAAATCATTGTTCCCCAATTAGGGCTGTGGATGAGAGACAGAAAACGGATTTCAAATTTTGGAACGGATCTCATATTTTGGGAATTACTGGAGAGTAATTGAGCCAAATGTTGACAAATATTGAACATGAGCTCAAATATCAATGTCGTGACCACAACCACAACCGAGACCTTCATAAAATTCAGTTCGTGGCCATACCCACAACCAGGACCTTCGAAAAATTAAGTTCGTGGCCATAACCACAACCGAAACCTTTATAAAATTCAGTTCGTGGCCATAACCACAACCGAGACCTTTATAAAATTCAGTTCGTGGCCATAACCACAACCGAGACCTTTATAAAATTCAGTTCGTAGCCATAACCACAACCAAGACCTTAAAAAAATTCAGTTCGTAGCCATAACCACAACCAGGACCTTTGAAAAATTTAGTTCGTGGCCATAACCACAACCGAGACCTTTATAAAATTCAGTTCGTGGCCATAACCACAACCGAGACCTTAATAAAATTCAGTTCGTGGCCATAACCACAACCGAGACCTTCATAAAATTTAGTTCGTGGCCATAACCACAACCGAGACCTTTATAACATTCAGTTCATAGCCATAACCACAACCGAGACCTCTATAACATTCAGTTCGTAGCCATAACCACAACCGAGACCTTAATAAAATTCAGTTCGTAGCCATAACCACAACCGAGACCTTTATAAATTTCAGTTCGTGGCCATAACCACAACCGGGACCTTTATAACATTCAGTTCATAGCCATAACCACAACCGAGACCTTTATAAAATTCAGTTCGTAGCCATAACCACAACCGAGACCTTAATAAAATTCAGTTCGTAGCCATAACCACAACCAGGACCTTTGAAAAATTTAGTTTGTAGCCATAACCACAACCGAGACCTTTATAGAATTCAGTTCGTGGCCATAACCACAACCGAGACCTTTATAAAATTCAGTTCGTGGCCATAACCACAACCGAGACCTTTATAACATTCAGTTCATAGCCATAACCACAACCGAGACCTTTATAACATTCAGTTCGTAGCCATAACCACAACCAGGACCTTTATAACATTCAGTTCGTAGCCATAACCACAACCGAGACCTTTATAGAATTCAGTTCATAGCCATAACCACAACCGAGACCTTTATAACATTCAGTTCATAGCCATAACCACAACCGAGACCTTTATAACATTCAGTTCATAGCCATAACCACAACCGAGACCTTTATAACATTCAGTTCGTAGCCATAACCACAACCGAGACCTTTATAAAATTCAGTTCGTAACCATAACTACAACCAGGACCTTGATCAAATTCAGTTCATAGCCATAACCACAACCGGGACCTTTATAAAAATTCAGTTCATAGCCATAACCACAACCGAGACCTTTATGAAATTCGGTTCGTAGCCATAACCACAACCGAGACCTTTATAAAATTCAGTTCGTAACCATAACTACAACCGAGACCTTTATAAAATTCAGTTCGTAGCCATAACCACAACCGGGACCTTTATAAAATTCAGTTCATAGCCATAACCACAACCGAGACCTTCATAAAATTCGGTTCGTAGCCATAACCACAACCGAGACCTTTATAAAATTCAGTTCGTAACCATAACTACAACCGAGACCTTTATAAAATTCAGTTCATAGCCATAACCACGACCGAGACCTCTATAAATTCGGTTCGTAGCCATAACCACAACCGAGACCTTTATGAAATTCGGTTCGTAGCCATAACCACAACCGAGACCTTTATAAAATTCATTTCGTAACCATAACTACAACCAAGACCTTCATAGAATTCAGTTCATAGCCATAACCACGACCGAGACCTTTATAAATTCGGTTCGTAGCCATAACCACAACCGAGATCTTTATGAAATTCAGTTCATAGCCATAACCACAACCGAGACCTTTATAAAATTCGGTTCGTAACCATAACTACAACCGAGACCTTTATAAAATTCAGTTCATAGCCATAACCACAACCGAGACCTTTATAAAATTCAGTTCATAGCCATAACCACAACCGGGACCTTTATAAAATTCAGTTCATAGCCATAACCACAACCGAGACCTTTATCAAATTCAGTTCATAGCCATAACCACAACCGAGACCTTTATAAAATTCGGTTCGTAGCCATAACCACAACCGAGACCTTTATAAAATTCAGTTCGTAACCATAACTACAACTGAGACCATTATAAAATTCAGTTCGTAACCATAACTACAACCAGGACCTTGATCAAATTCAGTTCATAGCCCTAACCACAACCGGGACCTTTATAAAATTCAGTTCATAGCCATAACCACAACCGGGACCTTTAGAAAATTCAGTTCATAGCCATAACCACAACCGAGACCTTTATAAAATTCGGTTCGTAGCCATAACCACAACCGAGACCTTTAGAAAATTCAGTTCGTAGCCATAACCACAACCGAGACCTTTATAAAATTCAGTTCGTAACCATAACTACAACCAGGACCTTGATCAAATTCAGTTCATAGCCATAACCACAACCGGGACCTTCAAAAAATTCAGTTCATAGCCATAACCACAACCGAGACCTTTATAACATTCAGTTCGTAGCCATAACCACAACCGAGACCTTCATAAAATTCAGTTCATAGCCATAACCACAACCAGTACCTTTATAAAATTCGGTTCGTAACCATAACTACAACCGAGACCTTTATAAAATTCAGTTCATAGCCATAACCAAAACCAGGACCTTTATGAATTTCAGTTCGTAACCATAACTACAACCGAGACCTTTATAAAATTCAGTTCATAGCCATAACCACAACCGGGACGTTTATAAAATTCAGTTTATAGCCATAACCACAACCGAGACCTTTATAAAATTCAGTTCATAGCCATAACCACAACCGAGACCTTTATAAAATTCGGTTCGTAGCCATAACCACAACCGAGACCTTTATAAAATTCAGTTCGTAACCATAACTACAACCGAGACCTTCATAACATTCAGTTCATAGCCATAACCACAACCGGGACGTTTATAAAATTCAGTTCATAGCCATAACCACAACCGGGACGTTTATAAAATTCAGTTCATAGCCATAACCACAACCGAGACCTTTATAAAATTCGGTTCGTAGCCATAACCACAACCGAGACCTTTATAAAATTCAGTTCGTAACCATAACTACAACCGAGACCCTTATAAAATTCAGTTCGTAACCATAACTACAACCAGGACCTTGATCAAATTCAGTTCATAGCCATAACCACAACCAGGACCTTTAGAAAATTCAGTTCGTAGCCATAACCACAACCGAGACCTTTATGAAATTCAGTTCGTAACCATAACTACAACCAACCCCTTGAAAAAATTCAGTTCATAGCCATAACCACAACCAGGACCTTTATAAAATTCAGTTCGTAACCATAACTACAACCGAGACCTTTATAAAATTCAGTTCGTAACCATAACTACAACCAGGACCTTGATCAAATTCAGTTCATAGCCATAACCACAACCGGGACTTTTATAAAATTCAGTTCATAGCCATAACCACAACCGAGACCTTTATAAAATTAAGTTCGTAACCATAACTACAACCAGGACCTCCATCAAATTCAGTCCATAGCCATAACCACAACCGAGACCTTCATAACATTCAGTTCATAGCCATAACCACAACCAGGACCTTTAGAAAATTCAGTTCGTAGCCATAACCACAACCGGGACCTTTATGAAATTTAGTGCGTAGCCATAACCACAACCGAGACCTTTATACACTTTAGTTCGTGGCCATAACCACAAACGAGACCATTATAACATTCAGTTCGTAGCCATAACCACAACCGGGACCTCTATAAAATTCAGTTCGTAACTATAACCACAACCGAGACCTTTATAAAATTCAGTTCGTAGCCATAACCACAACCGAGACCTTTATAAAATTCAGTTCGTAACCATAACTACAACCAGGACCTCCATCAAATTCAGTCCATAGCCATAACCACAACCGAGACCTTTATAACATTCAGTTCATAGCCATAACCACAACCAGGACCTTTAGAAAATTCAGTTCGTAGCCATAACCACAACCAGGACCTTTAGAAAATTCAGTTCGTAGCCATAACCACAACCGGGACCTTTATGAAATTTAGTGCGTAGCCATAACCACAACCGAGACCTTTATAAATTTCGGTTCGTAGCCATAACCACAACCGAGACCTTTATAACATTCAGTTCATAGCCATAACCACAACCGAGACCTTTATAAAATTCAGTTCGTAACCATAATCACAACCAGGACCTTGATCAAATTCAGTTCATAGCCATAACCACGACCGAGACCTTTATAAAATTCGGTTCATAGCCATAACCACAACCAGGACCTTCAGAAAATTCAGTTCGTAGCCATAACCACAACCAGGACCTTTATGAAATTTAGTGCCGAGCCATAACCACAACTGGGACCTTCATAAAATTCAGTTCGTAGCCATAACCTTAACCGGGACCTTCATGAATGAAGGTCTCAGTCCCTGATCTCAAAAGCTTCGGATGATTTACAAAAATTACATCATATATTTTTTACATCAAAACGGCTGAACCGATTTGGATGTTAGTTTTGTAAAATGTGTATCATCAACAGATTGAAATTTCCTGAGAATTTGAATCCTCTCGGATGAAATATTTTCCATGCATTTTCTCCTCCGGGTTATTCTTAAGGGATTTTTGAAAATTTGAAATGAGTTTTCTCAGAAGTGGATCACCGATCACGCCTCAGGACTATACAGTATCACAGTGGATAAGGATACTTGTGTGTGCCAAGTTTCAACTGATTTCGAATTTCCGTCTGACCTGTGGAGCGCGAACAAAAATAAATAAAAAAAAAAACATTTTTTTTTCGGGTATGGTGAAATTGAGTCTTCGCTTCGCTCATCCAATAATGGGATGTAACAATTGTGAACATCGAACTTTGCAACGTATCAACCCTTCAATAGCTTGAAGTGATTTGAAAAATGACATTAAATATTTTTTACATCGAAACGGATGATTCAATTTGGGTGAGAAATCGGAATAATGTGTATCATTATCAGATTGAAATTTCCTGAGAATTTGAATTCTTTCGTATGAAATATTCTCCATGCATTTTTGGATGAGCAAAGCGAAGACTCAATTTCGCCATACTCGAGAAAAAAGTGCCTTTTTTTCGTTTGTGTTTTTGTTGGCGCTCCACATGTCAGACGAAAATTCAAAATCAGTTGGAACTTGGCACACACAAGTATCCTTATCCAATTCGATACTGTATAGTTTTGAGGCGCGATCGGTTGAACCACTCATGAGAAAACTCAGTCCAAAGATTTCAAAAATCTCATTAGAATAACCGAAAGGAGGAGATTCGTGGAAAATATTTCATCTGAGAGGATTCAAATTCGCAGGGAATCTCCATCAGGTAATGATACACATTATTCTGGATTTTCACTCAAATCGGATCAGCCGTTTCGATGTAGAAAAATATATATTGTAATTTGTGTTAATTATTCGAAGCTATTGAGATACCTATCAAATCAAGACAACAAGTGTCATCACTTGATCGTAAACGATTGGAACAAAGCCACCTTTATCATCATATGAATTGATAATGGAAAATAAGATGGCAGTGATTTAATGGTTTGGATCTCAAAGTGTATATATATATGATGACCAATCCAAAGATAAGTTGATATGTTCCAGCTAATCCATCAACGTGGAAACACATAACGCGTTTGCCTAGTTTCCTCCGGGTTATTCTTTTTGGATTTTTGACAACATTGAAATGAGTTTTCTCAGAAGTGGTTCACCGATCACGCCTCAATACTTTGCAGTATCGAATAGGATGAGAATACTTGTGTGTGCCAAGTTTCAACAGATTTTGAATTCTCCGTCTGACCTGTGGAGCGCGAACAAACAAAAAAAGGATTTTTTTTTCGGGTATGGTGGAATTGAGTCTTCGCTTCGCTCATCCAATGATAGGATGTGACAATTGTGAACATCGAACTTTGCAACGTATCAACCCTATAATAGCTTGAAGTGATTCGAAAAATGATATTAAATATATTTTTACATCGGAACGGTTGATCCAATTTGTGTGAAAAATCGGAATAATGTGTATCATCATCATATTGAGATTTCCTGAGAATTTGAATTCTTTCGAAAGAAATATTATTCACGGATGTTTTTCTTTGTGACATAATTAGGGGGACTTTGAAACCTTCGAAATGAGTTTTAGTACCGTAGTAACAAAGAAGAACTACATATCAATAAAATGAACTTGAACTGAACTTGAACTTGACCAGTAACGACTTTCAATGATCATACCTTATACAGATATCTCGTTCATCTCACAAAGCATTAAGGCCCGTTTTCATGGCTCGCGGCAAGCGGCAGGCGTTTTTTCTCCTGGCCAATCAGAATGAATGAAATACCTACCGCTTGCACTTGTTGCTCTCTACCGTGAGACATGGAATAAATTTAACTTTGGAAAAAAACGCCGCGGTTAAATACCCTCACTCATACAAGTGGTACAAGTGGTAGGGTTATGTCGGAATATTACTGCCAAAACAGTACTTTTCAGATATACACCATGATGATTCTTGCGTGCCACGTAATACGATACTAAAAATCACTTGACCGCCTGAATTGAACAAAAATTACATATTTAAATAAATTGGACAAATCTCGAAGTGAGTGCGAAGAAACGCGACTTTGTGAACAGGGCAGACGGCAGGCGTTTTTTTAACCACTTGCCGCCTGCCGCCTGCCGCGAGCTATGAAAACGGTCCTTTAGGCTGCGTTTGACTGGTGATAATGCACAGTTCACTTGTTGAATTGATATATTTGTGGGACCATATCTGACTGAGGATGAAAACTGATCTGTGCTGTCATCATTACTATAGAACGATGTTCTCATGAGCATATCGTCAAGCATTTTCCGAGTTTCATACCAACAGGCTTCAATAGTTACCATAGCAACACAGCAAACTGGTGGACTAACGAACATTCTGATTGGTCAATTCCAACCGGTGGACATTGTTGTCTGTCTTTTTCAACAATGGGTGACGTCACTTGACAGAAGCCCATACTGATTTTCAGCTTGTGTTTGCATTATTTTGTTGTATTCACGATACAATGCGAGGAATTGTGAGTTCTCTGTCTTTCATCGCACGGCGACGCCCTCAGTCGTTGATCATCGCGCTCTAATGAATGTATTTTAGACTTTGTGAGTTGACACAACACTCCTCCATTTGTGACATAAGTGTCACGTGGGTTGAAGTGAATTGTAAAACTTCTCCATAGTGTAGGCGTATATGTATTTTATCATCAATTATTCGAGAAATGTTCTCATCATTCTGAGAGAACATTCCATATTTTCCATCACTTCAAGAGGGTGGGCGTTATCGAGGCCCATTTGTGACATCCTATCAGTGCTGATAATCTCAATGACAAATTGAGACAAGAGAATCGTGAATCGTATTTGCATATGGACGTAGACTTCGCAGTCTATATGAATATAGCTTACTCTGGTCTCTTTTTTTTGTGAGGAGGGGAAATCTTGCATAAGACCCCCACAGGTTGAATTGTGGGGAGTGTCGGATTCTTACCGACTAAAACCCCTCCTCATTTGTTGGTGACCCCGACAACGTGGTCATATCATCACCCATTTTCATCCTGATTGTTTCGGATATAATTACTCGAAATTAATGTTAATAAATCACTATGTGAGCTCGATCAAATTTTATCTATCAAATCAGTTTGATTTGGGAAAATGAATACTTTGTTGATAGTATTACTATCATCGGTCAAAACTTTTAAATTGAGTCTTCAAATGCTTGTTGTTGTCTGATATTGTTATATTTGGTACATATCAATAATATATGTTTTATGGTCAACACCTCATCACAAGTGTCGCAAATAGGTAGAATTTTCTCCGCTGTGAACAAAAAAGCATGCAAGAGCAGTGAATGCCCAATTCGCATGAGTGTGAGAACTACTTCTTCTCTTCAGGACCCTCGAATCGAGGAATCCCAAAGTTCAATTGTAGGTGTCATATCACGAAGCTTGTTGTTTATTTATCTGTTCCATTCTGATTGCCATTTACGTTTGAATAACAGTTTGAAATAGAATCTCAAGTCAAAAAATGGTACGAGTGGTTCATCGACAAAATTTCTCGACGTAGCATCTTTAGCTGCCTCATCAGCGATCTCATTGCCCTGAATGCCCACATGACCAGGAATCCAACAAAACACTATTTTAACGTCCCGTAATGCCAGGTTGGTCAGTAGGTTTTGCGCCTTTTGTATCAAGTAGTTATCAAGAAATATTTTGGTGATGGCTTCTAAAGTACTGAGTGAATCTGAACAGATGAAAAAATTCTTCTCTTGGCGGCAAGATATGTGTTCCAGAGATTTGATAATGACTATAATTTCGGAAGTGAAAACACTACACATTGAATTGAGTTTAGAACAGCATTGAATATTGGGAGACCAAAACGCACTCCCTACAAAGTCGTTCAGTTCTGATCCATCCGTAAAGTAATGAACAAAGTTTTGGAAGAGTGAGCATATTTCGTGAAATTTCTGACGATAAATGAGTGAGCTGGTATCTTTTTTTCTGTGGATTGTTAGTTGAGTATTGACTTCGGGTCGTGGCACCATCCAGGGAGCAGTAATGCTGAATCTGGTTGGGTAGACAGCGGGTAGAATCAATTTAAAGTCAACCAAGAGACGAGACAAACGAATACCCGTAGGTGTGGTGGCAAAAGGTTTCGCATCATAGATGGGTTGGAATTTCGGTTCAAACATTTGTTCGTATGATGGATGATTTCTCATGGACTTCAATTTAGACGTATAGGCAGCGAGAAGATATTGACGACAGTGTGCAAGTGATGGTTCACCAGATTCACAATACAGACTTTCTACACGACTGGTACGGAGAGCTCCGATAGCCAGTCGAATGCCAGTATTATGAATGGTGTTCATCAGAGATTTGAGATAGCTAACACGAGCAGAGTCGTACACCATACAGCCATAGTCCAATTTGGATCTAACAAGTGCTCTGTATAGCATCATCATTGTTGTTCGATCTGCTCCCCATGTAGTCCCACTCAAGTATCGTGATAAATTCAGAGATTTGTAACATTTATTCTTGATGAAAGCAATGTGATTTTTCCAGTTTAATTTTGAATCAAAGTTGTGACCCAGGAATTTGGCATTGTCAGAATGTGATAGAAGCTCTCCTTTCATGAAGAGGTCCGGGTTTGGGTGCAAGCCTCTCAAACGTGAGAAGTGCATGCACTTGGTCTTGGAAGTTGAAAATTTGAAACCAGTCTCATCAGACCATTCATCAAGGTTTTTAATGGTCGATTGAATTTGTCGTGCAGCTGTTGTTAATCTTGCTGACATGCGAAAAATTGCTGAATCGTAAACAAATAAGGATGACGTTACAGTGTCTGGAATACAGTTTGCTATGTCATTAATGGCAATAGCAAATAGAGTCACACTAAAGACTGAACCTTGTGGCACACCATTCTCTTGAATAAATTATCGAGACAGTACGTTAACCACGCGTACGGAGAATCGACGATTAGATAGAAAATTGGTTATAAATGAAGGGAGGTGACCTTTCAGGCCCCAATTATGAAATATATTCAAGATGTTATATTTCCACGACGTATCGTATGCTTTTTCCGGATCGAAGAAAACAGATATGGTGTTGTCTGTTGAGGATAGCATCTTGGATGAAACTCTCCATGCGAATAAGATGATCAAGTGTATTTCTGTTCCTTCTAGAACCAAACTGTACTGCACAAACGAGGTTCTGGTCTTCCAACAACCACACTAGTCTGTTGTTGATCATTCTCTCCATCACCTTGCACAGGCAGCTGGTCAAGGATATGGGTCTATATAAAGACGTACTTTTCTTATCCTTTTCGGGTTGCTCTGGTCCCTTCAATTTTTATATCATTTTCATTCTCCCATATATGACTCTCCTATATTCCTATGATCCATATTCTGATTATTGATGTACATTTTCATCAAGGATATATGCATGGCACCCTATCCAAATTCTTGTCCCCCTTTTCCCCTCTTCCAACCCTGAATCCCGAACACGCCACTGTAGTAGTGGCCTCGGCTCGTGAATCCATCCATCAGGAGAGAAGAAGGTGGGAGGAAGATAACAATAACAAGATAACAGAAATTGAGTTGAATGAACAAATCATTATCCAGGTGAAAGTCTTTTTTGAAAGAAGAACACAAAGAGTTATGGTCAATAGTGAATGATCGGATATGGGATAAGTCGAATCGAGCGTACCACAAGGAAGCGTCTAGGGACAGCTACTATTCGTTATCTGTATCAATGACTCGAAAGATGGCATGACATCTACTGCTGGAGTATATCCAGATGATGTTTTTTCAAGACAACATGAATAAATTCCACATCAATTGCATCTGTTGTCCTTCACCACGTGTCCAACTATTAACTGATCACTGTTGTGAATCACATGAGTGTTGCAGGTTTCCGAGTGGCCAGTCAGAGGGCGATCCCCATCAAAATCAATCCCACTTCCAAACACGACTGTGAATAGTTTGTGGGCCAATTCTGATTTTTATACACTCAATATCCCCAATCTCAATTACTCGATTCCAATGTCTCAAATCCAACAATCGAATACCATCTGTATTGTTATTTGAACAGAGCCTGATGAAATTGATTTTGAGCAAACTTCTGTTTTTGTCGCTTCTCTTGAGTAGCTCGAGGTCGATTCGAACTCAGTGCGTTGGTTCTGATGAACGCGTGTGCGGAAGTTTTGTGAGGATGCACTTCTCTATCCACTCTGATTGATCGATTCTATTATTTCCAGACCCAGTTTCGGTCGGCCATGTTGTTGGCTGCTATACTATTGACTATTGCGTCCGCGTCATGGATAGTACTGTACGTGATGCCACGACGACGAATGACGTCACTGACTAGGAACATACCAGGGCCACCAGGGCTACCGTTACTAGGCAACATATTCATGATCAGAGGAAGTCTTTCAGATATATTCAAAAAGTAACTGAAACATTTGTCATGTTTCACCGATTATATTCTTATTGGTGTTATAAATTGGAGTATCTCCATCACGTCAATGCTATTATTGAGGAATTGATAATTATCGAATGATCAACTTTGCTCTCAAATAGATCCTCCATTATCCGAGGGTCGGAATTTATTTAACGGATATGAGCAACAAAATCGGAATATTTATGATAGCTTCTAAATTTATCTCCAGGTATTTTGAACTACATGAGAAGTACGGAAGCATCTACAAATTTTGGATCGGACCAAGACTTCACGTGATGATCAGTGATCCAGCCGACGTTCAATGTGTTCTGAAGAACTCCAGAGTGATTAACAGAGAAGTGCATATCACCAAAGCACTGGGTCAGTTTTATGGCGACGGACTACTCACTAGTCGTGATGATATCTGGAGGAGACATCACAAACTGACTGCTCCAGCATTCCATTACAAGTACTTGGAGTCTTATATGAGGATCTTTCAGAAGAAAGCAAACATCTTAGTTGAGAGACTGGAGAATATTGCTGATGGGAGAACAACAGACATACACCATGCCATCGAGATGTGTATGTTGGACGCGATCTGCGAGACCGTTTTGGGTGTCAACATGAGCATCCAGGAAAACGGTGAAAATACGTTGAATAATGCTTTTTCACAATCCGAAATTCTCACAATCCATCGCATTTTCAATCCTTGGTTTCTAATTGATTGGCTTTATCCGTTGAGTCCCAATTACAAGACGTCAGAGAGCTTAGTAAAGGTATGAAATATATCGTCCAATTGAAACCTTCCATCACAAATAAACACTATGCTTCCATAAACACTATGATCAATTGAATGAGGCATATTATCATTGCAATCATTATTATTGTATCTCGATGATTCTTGGGCTGAGAGTTTGTGGAAATGACATTCATTATTGGTCACCATGGAGACAATAATTCTCAACCGACTGTGAAGTTGTTCCAATATTCGTTTTTCAATATCTGAGAAATCAGAGGTCAAGATATGAGTTCGCAAATGTGAACAAAGATTGTAGCATCCTCACAAGCTCTCAAACAGATGGAGTTGATCAAGATTGTTCGTATGATGAAATTACGATTACAAGTGTTCGATTTTGAGATGACCTTGCTCATACTAATATCCTGATCAAAGTTCATATTTGATATTTTTTTTTGAGTTCATATTATTGTGGGATTACATCATATAATTTTGCTCTTCCCACTTGTCACATAGATCATACATGGATTCAGTGAGGGCGTGATCGACACCAAACTGGACGAGAATCGTGATGGAAGCAAGAAGTCGGATGATCTGACAAGTGGTGGTGAGAGGTTACAATCTTTCCTGGATATAATAATGAGAGGGACTAAGCGAGGAGGACAAAGTCTGAGCTCAGATGAGATTAGAGATGAAGTATCTACTATCGCCGCAGCTGGTTCGGAAACTGTGATAACCGCCCTATCATATGCTCTCGTTTTGTTGGGGTTGCATCCCGAAGATCAAGATCAAATAGACAAGGTACTCTTATGTTTTGAGAGAATTTTCACCCTGAATGGATGGACGAATATGTTCAATAACAGATTGCGATTGAGTCCAAGTCATTCTTCATGTCATCGCTTCTACCATGTTCAAGTATGACCCCGTCATTTCAGGAGCTGTTCGAAGTATTCGGAGATTCGGATCGCGAACCAACGATGAATGATATTGCCAAGCTGAAGCATGTCGAGTATTGCATCAAGGAGACGTTGAGGCTGTTTCCTGTTGTTACATTCTCACCCAGAGAAATAAGTGTGGATGTAGACATCAGGGGAGGGCGGATTCTACCTGCAGGTCCGTGAAATTCCATTCCATATCTCAGACCCATGTTTCACGGGTTCAATCCAAAAACAGTCGTCCACATAACGTATCGATGGAATTTTTTTCATCCGTCGTAAAATTCTTATCTGCTGTTTCCATACAGTTGCACTTGTATGTGAGTGTGTCGCGAGAAAAACGCTCACATCAAATACTTGTCACAATATTCATCCGTCATATCTTGTTCTCCTCTCTTTCAGGCTCAGTTGCCATAATAACCTCATTCAGAATGCACCGCTCAGCCGAGTATTTTCCGGACCCTGAAAGATTCTGTCCTGAGCGATGGTCACCTGAGAACAGCATTGGTCGTCAGGGAAACGTCTACCTTCCGTTCTCCGCTGGACTGCGCATGTGCATAGGACACAAGTATGCGTTGTTAGCAATATCAACTGTGCTGATAGCAATACTACGACGTTATCGCGTGTCTTGCAGCAGTCACACACTGGATGAGTTGAGCAAGAACATTGCTCTGGGTGTAACGATTTACTCTACAGTGGGATACAAGATTGAGTTGCATAGAAAGAAGGACAAGATGTTCAACTGAGATAAGTGGGAGAAAAAATATCTCACTGAGTTTGATATGGAAACTAAAATTCAAATTCAAATTCAGAAAACTAAAATTCAAACAGTACAGAATTTATGCAACCGTTCCGCATTCAATATTCGGTGATATGATCACGTTCCTGATATTTTCAGACAAAATAATATTCCCAACATAAAAAAACGGAGGAATTCACATTTTCTATGTTTTGTGAAAAGAATTCTAACAAGCGGTCAGCCTACCTATCTATTCTCAAGACTTCCAAATTCCAGGTCTTTCCATACTAATAGCACGCGTCACAATGATCCTACTATTCCACTTCACGCATATCTCTATCTGAATCGACTTTTCCAATTCTGGCACCTCGAGCGTGGATGCGTTACCAAATCGAATACGAACTCAAAATGGTAATAATTTCAGAACAGAATGTACAAAATTTCTCCTTCAAATTCGAAGCGATAGTAAATACTTCCTATATACTGGTTCAGCAGGCCTATATCATCAATGTATTCACTTTTAATTGAATTTACTGTTAGGTTTCAATTGATGCCACTTTCTCACTATTGATTCTTTATATAACTTTTCCCTATGAATGTTGAATACAATATGTGAATATATATATATAAATATATATATATATATATATATATATATATATATATATATATATATATATATATATATATATATATATATATATATACATATATATATAAATATATATATATATATATATATATATATATATATATATATATATATATATATATATACATATATATATATAAATATATATATATATATATATATATATATATATATATATATATATATATATATATATATATATATATATATATATATATATATATTATATATATATATATATATATATATATATATATATTTATATATATATATATATATATATATATATATATATATATATATATATATATATATATATATATATATATATATATATATATATATATATATATATATATATAATGTTGGTAATTTTGATGAAAATATTTTGTTATACTCATATTTATGTTGTTATATTGATTCCATGTGAATTTACATCGTGTTTCATATCTCTGTGTATACAACTGATGTATTCTTGTATCATTCTGTATTTTGTTGTATTTTCTGTGTGTTTAATTTTGTTCCTAAATGTATGTGAATCATGTTTTAAACGGGTTGAATGGAAGAACGGCCCTGCCGAATTTCACCAGCAATAAAGTTTCTCTAATGATAATAATGATGAGGTTTCTGAAATTCTCTTTTTTTTGCCTTTCTCAAAGTTCTTCTTAGACATCGTCGAGAGAGAAGAAATAATCCTTGAAAAAAACTACAATTGAACACAAATAAATTTGAATGAATGTCTCAAATACACGTGGAAAGACGCAATTCTCCCCAATAATAGAAAACAATCATCAACATTCCCCAAAGATTGAACTTGACTTTTGATTCATGTTGAGAACATTCGAAAAGAAACAAAAATAGAAACCCAATCATCTCCCCCATTATCTCTTCTCAACGACAAAACCGGCAGAGAAACGCTTCCAACATTTCCATCTTCATATCCGACCATTCTATTCTCACTCCCACATCCAAGCACATCCAAGCACATCCAAGCACATTCAAGCACATCCAAGCACATTTGAGGACATCCAAGCGCATTCAAGCACATCCAAGCACATTCAAGCACATTCAAGCACATTCAAGTACATCCAAGCACATTTGAGCACATCCAAGCACATTCAAGCACTTTCAAGCATATCCAAGCACATTCAAGCACATTCAAGCATATCCAAGCACTTTCAAGCACATTCAAGCACATTTAGGCACATTCAAGCATATCCATGCACATTCAAGCACATTTGAGCACATCCAAGCACATTCAAGCACTTTCAAGCATATCCAAGCACTTTCAAGCACATTCAAGCACATTTAAGCACATTCAAGCATATCCATGCACATTTAAGCACATTTGAGCACATCCAAGCACATTCAAGCACTTTCAAGCATATCCAAGCACATTTAAGCACATTCAAGCATATTCAAACACATCCAAGCACATTCAAGTACATTCAAACACATCCAAGCACATCCAAGCACATTCAAGCACATCCAAGCACATTCAAGCACATCCAAGCACATTCAAGCACATTCAAGCATATCCATGCACATTCAAGCACATTCAAGCATATCCACCTAATGACGTCACTCGAGCGCGGTCTCGACGTCGAAGTGGGTCTTCACTTCTTGACAGCCGTAGGCAACTCTGTTTGATACGCTGGGGGGGGGGGGGGGGGGAGGAACCATGTATCCGGCCGACATCAAAAGGTTTCGCGATCTGACTGTTTGTGTCCCCCAGATAGGCTCGAATTGTCGACACCGTGGCCGGGGCTAAGCGATCCGTGGGCCCAGAGGGGTGAAGGGTAGAGTTACTTCATGGTTTTTAGACGTATTTCGTACTTCTTCTTTGCGTGGAATTTTGACGGTGGTTTTATTCATAGGATGTCATCTTCATTGTTATGTATGTGTGTTCGGTTGAGACTTGAAACTGATGTGTGTTGAAATACCAATATATAATATCATTCACACAAAACTACACACATATTTATCATATCATGATATAAATTAACACACACATTACATTAAACTACACATTTCTCTCATGGATTTGTTTGGTCTACTTCCTCTCTTTCCCCTGAAATCCGATACACATTGTGCTATCATGTATATTAATGACTATTAAATTGATATTATTTTATTTTGATTTATATTTGTTCAGGTTGATTCCTCTTCTATTCTACTTATACGTTCCGGTCAATATCATGACCAAACATCGGATGGGTGAACATTTTTATACCATTCATGACGAATTTCGTTTATATTTCACAGTGAATTTGAATATTCTCACAACGAAGTATTTGCGAACATGAAATGAGTACGTCTACATATGGACAAGTATATTAATCACTTAAATGATTAGATGAGCGTAGCGAAGACTCCATCCCACTCTCATACAGCTTTGTCTGTGTGTGTGTGTTTTTTTTCTTTCTTTTTGTAAGCACTCCACAAGTCGCAATGGTTGACTGATCAATATGAACATTTCTTCAAACACGCAAACTCATCCAACTCAGAACTGTATAGTTCTTGTGATGAATCCCTTGAACCGATTTTGAGAATCATCATCTCAAAATTTCTAAAAACCCCATAAGATTTGGCTGGGCGGAAAATGTGGGAAATAAAATCTCTCCAAATAAGAATAAAATTCTCTCTAAATGTGTTTACATGGATTTTACACATTATTACGATTTTGTAAGCAATTCTGATCAGTCGTTTTGAAGAAAAAAAAAAAATGACTGATAATATTCATAAAATGTATCATAAAAATTATGACAGAATTAAGTTGTCGAGATTCACTGCTTTCTAGATTCAAGAGTTGACCAACAATGAAGTATTTGTCATATGCGTCAAGGTGTGTAGAATACCAGAGTTGATGAAGTGGCAAGAGTAGAACTACTTTAACGACTTTTATAGCTTATTCAGATATCAAGGTGTGTAGAATACCTGAGTCAATGAAGTATCAAGGGTAGAACTACTTCAACGACTTTTGTACCTTATTGGGATATCTCGCTCATCTTACAACGCATATTTCGCGTTTGACTAGTTAGATGAGCGTAGCGAAGACTCCATCCCACTCTTATACAGCTTTGTCCGTGTGTTTTCCTTGTTTGTTTGTATGTTTTTCCTGTTTGTTTGTTTTTTGTTTGTTTGTTTGTAAGCACTGCACAGGTCACATAGTTCGACTGATCAACATGAAACTTTTTTTGTACTAGCAAACTTATCCAACTTAGAACTGTATAGTTCTTGTTATGAATCGGTCGAACCGATTTCGAGAAATATCATCTCGAAATTTCTGAAAGCCCCTCAAGATTTGACTGGGCGAGAAAATTTGGAGAATAAAATCTCCTCAAATGGAATGAAATTTTCTACTGATGTGTATACATGAAAGATGGAGGATACACATAATCACGATTCTGTGTGCAATTTGAACAAGCCGTTCTGGAGAAAATAATTAAATTAACTGTAATTATTCATCAAATATATCATGGAAATGTATAGAAATTCAGGTTGCCGAAATTCACTGCTCTCTAGATTCGATATTTGCCCAACAATGAAAGATTTCCTGTATGCGTCAAGGTGTGTAGAATACCAGAGTCGATAAAGTGGCAAGGGTAGAACTACTTTAACGACTATCAGAACTAATTCAGATATCAGGCTTATCTTACAACGCATGTGTTGAGTTTGGCTAGTGCATATGATGAAGAATTCCTTGTTGGGCGAATATCGGATCTTGAAAGCAGCGAATCTTGGCAACCCGAATCTGCTTCAATTTATCAAGGTCTGCTCTATCTCCGCCTAGCGGACAGACGGTAAACCGTTAAATAAGGTCGTCGCATCAGAAGAATTAGAAGTCATTTTGGAGCTCACTTCAAAGAGCAGGTGCTGCGTGGAGGTTCACGTTTCTATGTTTTCAATTATTAATATTCATCATAAGGACTGGCTGTGCATCCCGCGATTGTTCCCGACATTCCAGGCAAGTGCTTAGAATCTTTCGTTTTTCTTTTTCTCCCTGAAGAAGAACGAAATGACTTCAAAATAGGCTACGGGACGAGCAAACTGGACCCGAAAAAACATCGTCCAGATTGTGCGAAGTCTGTATTATCCATTGATATCTAGTAAATGTCATATATATACGTCTAGTCTGACTTGAAAGTTATGCTCTAGGCCTAGCCTATGAGGATCTATAATACCGGTGTTTGATAATGTGGAGCCTATAGGGCATTGGCCTACTGTGAAGGTAAGCCAAGGTCAAAATTTAATACCAACCTGATATAAATCCACCACCTCGAATATAGAATGTAGGCCTAGCCTAGGGCCTAATATGCCGGCATAATTTGAAATTAGGCCCAGTTGAGTTTTTTGATTGTCAATTGCACATCATTGTAAAACCAAACTTTAGGTACCAGGACCCTTACCTAATAAATCTCGTGCTAGTGCTAGCTAGCTCCAAGAAACTAGGACGCCCATTGCTTAATGTTCACTATGAAAGCTACCGACAATGACAAAATATGATGAAAACCAATTCACGGCCTCTTGAACTGAATAAGTCATCACATTTCGTAGCTCACCTCAAGAGCAGCTCTAAGATGTTGTGCTAAGAACAATGGAAGTACACGGAGACCAGACATGTTGCCATGACAGGTAGCTCCCCTGGGAGATATTTACCAATCAAAAACTTGGCCTCTTGGAGCTAGCTAGCACTAGTACGAAATTTATTAGGTAAGGGTCCAGTAGGCGAGGCCTAGGCCTGAACAAACACATCAGATTTTCAAATTTCTCAATGAGGAGAATAATATTGAGGGCCCAGACATAAATAGGTGTGTCAAACTTGCAGTCCATATCAAGTTCACTTTTCGATATGATTCTTTATACTTCAGAAACATTGTGTAGATTGTCAGTACGGAAATCATGAATATCCTGGCCATAGAAAGCTGAAGCGCACAGCTGTACCGTCATTGTTCGACGTTCCAAATGCTCCCGTCTTTGGCTGATATCCGAAGAAGGCGACGAATTACGGGAATTACTGACTTCACTTCAGGCGATGCGGGTTCTAAAGTTGGTGGGCATGTCCCAGTTTGTTGAAAAACACACTGAAAAATCCTAAAATTAGACCTGGATGATGATGTGGGGACACCATGTTGCTGTTTTCACATCGGTCAGTATTGAGGAGTGCTGTTCTGAAGTAGATCCTGAAAGCCTACAGCCAGAAACAGCACCCCCATACATTCCATGATTCAGGCCAAGAACCGACGTAAGTACGACATCGAGAATATGTCGTTAACCGCGGTCGGAGAACTACCTCGTCGTGATGTTGATATTGATAATAACAATGATTCAAATTTGGTACTGCCTGGGATATCTCCGATACCTTTCTACTTCTCATTGTTCTACGGAATAGGCCTATTTGTTGGGCATGGGCTACTTGTGAATAATTGTTATATAATGTCATGCATAATCACAAAATGATCTCAATGTTGATGCGCTTTGAAATGCAAGATCAATTTGTTCACAAGTGAGGCAGTCGCTAGCGGAATCAATCGTCCTCCCAGACACAAGTGTTCGATTCCTCGCAGAAGGGGCCTACTGGGTTAGTACTCGGTCAGGCCACGACTATTGCCTTCTATACATCTCAAAAGAGGCTCATTCAATGAAACAAACTATCCCCACAGCATACCCGATCATAAAGTAGGCCTGCAATACCCTTTTCAATATATTGGTGTTTCTAGCATCAACTTGTAATGTGTGAATTATTTTGTAGGCCTATGCATATTGTGTATATATGGATGCATATATAGGCTACATCATCAGTGCCGGACTGAGCTACCGGGTGATCAAGCAATGCCCGGTGGGCCGCGTTGTATTTGTATTTTTGTATCTATTTACGGTTTTATGAAAAACATCATCACATGTATGAACCAAGTCAAAATTGAAAATAAGTATTCTACAAATAGTTGAAATGCAATGTAACGAGACAAATAAAATGAATGGTAATGATAAAAAATCGTTGTGTATATAAAATCAGTTATTCTCGAATTACAAGTCCTCAAGAGCTTAGATATTCGTCTACACTTTGGTGTGTCCACTGTCTACATTGTGAAATGATGTCAACGAGTATGTGTGTTGATGCTTTCGTACTACCTACCGCACTGTTATTTCACTTCAACATTTCACTTTCATCCAAAGTTTCAACTTTCGGTAAATGATAATATCTAGTGGAACAACTTTAGTAGGCCTAGGCCTATAGGCCCTGAAGCCTAAGAGCCAAATAACATGACAGAGACAAGACTTGGACCAAGCGATGACAGGAGATAATGTTTATGTAGGCCTACCGGTACTGAGTAATTATCGATTCCGGTTGATAAACCTAGATCATAACAATTCACCTGAATGAAATTTCACTCAGCAGTGAGTTGGATATCTAATCCCCATTTATTCATGAACACCTTTTTGGACTGCTGACACTACCAATCAAAAATTAGTTCTTCTTGAATCAATATTTTTTTGCACTATTTTCAACTATTTGTGTTGCTTTTGCCAGTTTTGAAAAATAAAATGAAAATGAATAAATAAATTCCAAATATTCCAGCAAATTCACTGAGGAGTGCACCAACTTTCATCGTGTCTAGACCATCTGGTAGATGAAAATGTATATAGATATTGTATGGATTTCAATTTGAAATTTGTATCATTTATCATATTGAAATATGGAGACTGCCACTGTGGCAAAGCCATTTGACAGCTCTGTTGATTCATTGTTCACGTTCTACTTCCGAACCTTGCCACAATGGATCATACTGCAGCAAATTAAATATCAATAATGTCAAATTTTTTTGATCCTGACTTGGTTTTTCGTGGTTTCCCACACTCATCGAAACAAATGCTTGGATGAAGTACTAATTGGCCACGACCATTAATTAGTAGAGTGATAGGCCTAATTATAACATTATGGGCCTATCACTAATTTAATTTGTCCATTTTGTATAATGATGAACTTTACAATCTGCTGTTAATGGAAAGAAGTGATCATTGCCCAGGAGACTTGTTTCAAAGTGTAAGATATTAGTTCAAAGTGGAAGATATCAACATTCGTGTGTTTATACTGAAAGACTTTTATCCACGGCGAAAAATCATGGTCACAAACAACGCAGTCCTGGTGTTGAAGTTCATTAGTTTTAAATAATCAAAATGACGTGGTAAGATCACCCTTGTGGTGCCCCGTCCGAACGATCCTATCTTTCATCCATTGCCTTAATTGAGGAACAATGATTTTGTATCAAGTTTCAATGTTATTAAAAGAGAAAATATTGAGAAAAAGTAGGCTTTCTTCTGATTGAGTGTAATGATTGATAGTGATATGTGTACGAATCAATCGATCAGTGTTTCAACTGATGATGTGAATAATGATACGATTACTCGAGTCAAACTAAGTTTTAGCCTCAAACAAATTGTAACAGAAAATTTTTTCGTTGAATTTTGATTGCCTTGAAATTTTGAATTGAATGCAAAAAAGTTTGCTCAAATCGAAGTCGCCATTTTGTTTTTAATAGAATTTTCATGAAAATCTTATTTATTTTTCATTGGCCGTTGTTAGTGAACCACATTCCTACATTTTATTGTAAAATCCCGACAAAAATGTTTCACATGACACCAGAATAAATCAGAATAATCGAACAAAAATTGCTATGATTTTGTGATTCAATTTAAATTAATGCCAAATTTCATTAATCAACTCTAGTGAACAGGGTTCAGGAGTTAAAAATGTAAACTCAACGAAATCTCATCAAGATAATTATACGTAACTGCAACAAATGAAGTTTGCTCAAATTGAGGCGGCCATTTTGTTTTAAAATACATTTTTGGGAATTGATCAGTTTGATTCAAATAGTCGGCCATTATCGATGAATTGTCAATTTTTTCAACATAATGAACAATGAATTCGTTATTCAATAAAAAATTAATAATTGAGATAATTTTACTACAAATTGAATGAATTTTGAATTAAATTTGAATAAATATAATTTTGTGAAATAGGCTGTGGGGAGCAAGCGGTGAGTGGTGAATATCTCAATTGAACGGTAAAGTTATGTTGTAATTATATGAAATTACTAGTGAAGAGTTTGCCGAAATCAATGGTTAATTAAAAAATTTGCATATAGGCCTATGGTCAATATGTGGAAAAAATATTTTTTACGTGTTTTATTCCTCGATTTTCACAGGGGAGACACATCTGTGTAGCAACAGGAAAAAGTATAACTTTGATCATTCAATATCAATAATCCAATGTATTTATAAACTCATTTGGTATCTCGCAATTTGATCTAGAAACGTTTCAAATTTGGAATCTCAAGCTCGCAATTGGAAATGGTCGAGCATCAAGCCCAAGCTTGAGCAATTAAGCAATTGTTTTTTTGTTTTTTTAATAACATCGAAACTTGATACAAAATCATTGTTCCCCAAGGCTAAGGATGAAAGGTAGGATCGTTTGGACGGGGTACCACAAGGGCGATCTTACCACCCCATTTTAAATGTTTATAACCAATGAACTTCAACACGAGGACCGTGTACCGTTGGTAACCATGAATTTCCGCCGCGGATAACAGTCTTTCAGTTTCCGAAAGTCCGGAACACATTATAAGTAAAAACCGTTTCAAGTAGTAGTAGTAGTAGTAGTAGTAGTAGTAGTAGAACAGTTTATTACTTTAACCCTCTTTCGAGGAAATCGGTACACAATTTACATATTTTACAATATAACTTATCAATAAAAGCAAAAGCAAAAAGCTTGTAAAGCCTTATTTAAGTAGAAGCAATTGTACATCCGTTTGTAGGACGTTTGTGGGAGAAGCGTTAATCAATCAACCATGCATTGAGTAGGCCGAATGAGACTCAGATTGCCTCAGCAACTAATGAGAATGCAGGATTGCCGTGAAAGAATCACGGAAATGGCGTCTCTTTGGCAATAGTAGGCTTATAAGCGTCGCAGAATATGTGTTACATGAAAAAAAACACAATTGATATCCTGATATCTGATATCTACATGACAATTATGTGCAATACACATAGTATTAACGAAAAATCCTTCTCATGTGAGAAAACAGTGAGATATGTCTGTCATTTGAACAACAAAACTGAGTTGGAGCAAAGCAAAGCACTGAGCTATGATTTAATAATTTGTGTTGGGTTCACAGACGCGATTTAATGATAATATGCATCCATTGGATTCGAATGTATTAAAAATTAATAAGATAATGAGATGAAGGTATCTTAGGCAATGGGAAGGATAGTGAGAAGCAAGCGGTCGTGTCCTAGACTACAAAGGGAAACTACGGGAAAGCCCATTTAAAGATGGACGGTGGCGGAGATCGTACCAGGTCCGACATGTCATTTTCCTACCGGATCACATGAGAGAGTGCGTTAGCAACCGAGCTGCATGTGCCGGTAACATAGACCCCCCCCCTCCCCCCCCACACACACTCACACACTGTGTCAAAGCAAAGCATCCACTGCTTCAGTGCTTCTCCTTCAAATGTCGATTTAGATTATTATGATGTGCAAGCTTAATTGCTCGAACTTGGGCTTGATGCTCGACCACTTCCAAGTGCGAGCTTGAGATATCAAATTTGAAAACAATTCTGGATCAAATTACGATATACCAAATGAGTTCATGAATACATTGGATTATTGATATTGGATAATCAAAGTTATACCTTTTCTGTTGTTACACAGATGTGTCTCCCCTGTGAAAATCGAGGAATAAAACACGTAAAAATGTTTTTTCCACATATTGACTATATATGCAATTTTTTTATTCAGCATTGATTTCGGCAAACTCTTCGCCAGTCGTTTCATATGATTACAAGATAACTTTACCGTTCAATTGAGATATTTACCACTCACCGCTTGCTCCCCACAGCCTATTTCACAAAATTATATTCATCCGAATATAATTCAAAATTAATTCAATTTGTAGTAAAATTATCCTAATCATGTATTTTCATCATATAACGAATTTATTGTTCATGATGTTGAAAAAAAAATTGACAATTCATCGATAATGGCCGACTATTTAAATCAAATTGAATAATTCCCAAAAATGTATTTTAAAACAAAATGGCCGCCTCAATTTGAGCAAACTCTACTTATAGCAGTTACGTAAAATTATCTAAATGAGATTCCGTTGAGTTTACATTTTCAACTCCTGAACTCTGTTCACTAGATCTAATTAATGAAATTTGGCATTAATTTAAATTCAATCACAAAATCATGGCAATTTTTGCCCAATTATTCTAATTTATTCTCGTGTCATGTGAAACATTTTTGTCGTGATTTCAAAATGAAATGTTGGAATGTGGTTCACTGATAACGGCCAATAAAAAATAAATAAGATTTTCATAAAAATTCGACTAAAAACAAAATGGCGACTTCGATTTAAGCAAACTTTTTTGAATTCACTTGTAAATTTTGAGGCAGTCAAAATTCAACGATAAAATTTTCTGTCACAATTTGTATGAGGTTACGGCCCTTTTTGGCTTAGATTCACTGGAGTATATCCTCAATTGCTCATTCTGGGCGCATCAAGCTATTTTTACCAGTAGGTCTATACCATTGTTCTCTATTTGTGACCCATCATTTGGTAATCTCATGTGAACTCATGTTCGATTGATAATTAATAGACAAAGTTTTCATGAAATTCGTGTTATCTTCAAGGTATTGTTTACAGTACGATATTTTGTACGCGTGTGAATAATTCTTCGGATCAACAGAGGTTTAATTTCATAAACAACTCCAAGCTGAAATATGCATCCATTCTTTGTTCATACATTCTTAAAGTATGGAACAATATATTTTGGGTTAGTTGGATGAAAGCAGAAACTGGGCATCAGCTCCTGTGATTGTGCCCAAAAAGTCTGGTGGCCATCGATTGGCTGTGGATTATCGAGCTGTGAACACTCGTACGAAGGTGCCAGTGTACCCCATGCCATCGAAAGAATGTGTGTGTGCTCAACTAGGGCAGGCAGCTTGGTTTTTGGTGCTCGACTTGTCGCACGACTTCTACCAAGTCCCTGTCGCACCAGAAGGTCGCCCGAGGACGGCTTTCATCTGCCACTGAGGCCTCTTCGAGTACTTGCGAATGCATTCCGGGCAGGCTGGCAGTCCCGCTGCGTTCCAGTCTTGGGTGTCCACTTGTCTCGCCTTGAATTTTGCAACCTGAATCTTCATCTTGAAGAAGACGGAAATCGAAACATTCTGACACATTGTCTAGAATGTTTGGAACAATTGGGTGCCGCACAGCTCGTCATATTTTGAAAAGTAATTATTAAAAAGGCAAAAGAATTTCACACTCGCTTCTAATTTATTGAAGCGATCACTTTGTTCAGCGGTCACCATAGCAACCAGTTTGTTAACGTGTGAAGTTCACTTAGAAAGATAATGGGCCATTCAATAGAATTGCTAATGAAGACTTATCATTATTATTATTTGAGGAAACGATCAAAACCTGACAAAATAACCCTAACCACAGCTCCTGTGTGCTCAACACCAATTCCCCGAAATAGTAGCTCCCACGGCATTATGACATGCCAAGCCCACGTTCACTCTTGGTGGTATCTTTATTCCAGTTCCCCCCCCCTCCCCCCCCCCAGGTGCTCAAAAACAAAGGGAGGCTGAAGGAATCACTTTTTGTATTCAACAATTTGATTCAATTCGAAAATAATTTCATTCTATTTTACAGTTTTAAGAAATGTGCAGTTTTCTTTTTTCACATTGTTCTCAGTTAACATTATTCTCAGAGACTAAGCTCCTCTTAGGAGATCTCAGCTGAGATGATCAGGAGATCAGAAAACATAGCGAGTACGAGAATGTGCATGATGAGAATGCACCGACATGAATGTATACGAGAACAAATCGACGGCGATTGAAAGCACAAGGTCAAGGGAAACGGATGTATCACGAAACAGGAATCCACGGCGAGACCTGGCTGATGCACACTCCGGCCCTCAAGGGACCAGATGTATGCGCCGTGACAAATCCAACGGGATTTATTTGCGGCACAGGGCGATAATCCCTGGGACTGGGGTTGATATAAGTGGACTCGATAGGGTTTGAGAAAAGGGTTCGGAATATAAAGCACGATACCTGAGTTTCTCCTGGGCGGCGTGTCTGGAGGCGTCGCAACGATGCACCTGAGGGAATGCACTTTGTTCGAAGACGTAGGATAGGAGAGAGAAATACGTACGTAAGGTCTAGGTTGGGTCATGGTAGAACGAAATGATACGAAAAGGAATAGTACTGCGTGATTTAACCGAATAAAACTTCACTAAATATCAAGTAGAAAACAAAGCGACTCGCATATAGACGAGAAAAGCCACTGACGAATGGGTGTCCAAAATGGGACGACAAACGAGAAACTAAACTTCTGGTTTCGATCAAAACGAGATTGCAACTGGCAAAATCTCTAGCTAGCGAACTGCACTAGACGAGTTATGAAAAATAACTGACTGAACATTACGTCGGTATTGACAACCGAGAATCAGTACCGGCCGTTGGTCATGTACACCAAAGGGGTGGGGGGATGACAGATGCAATGGCAAACGAGAAAAATCAGAACACGTCACAATGTGACGTAGCGCAACACAACATGGGAAAACGAGATAACATGCTTCATGGCCGGAGGGAACTCGGCGCCAACAGCTGTTTTGACTTCATTCCACCGGGCTAACGTCAAAATATCAGATTTGACTATAATCCAGTAAGAAATTATGGTACAACACCCATTTGACGTTAATCACGGAATAAGGTCAAACAACAAATTCTCTGATGAAATGTGAATCTGTCATAAGATGATGGATGAGAGAATTCCGAAGAGGGACGTCAACATATTTTTCGCTCTCCGGAAAAAATAAAGTGAGGAAAAAAGTCATTTTCTCGGGACGTTATTCCAGTCGAAACAACTATTGACTTGACGTTGGTCGTTGGAATAGAGTCGAATGCAATTTGACTTTATTCCTATGCTAGGTTCTCATGAGAATGAACGACGGAAAGAAGTCAAATTCCTGTTTGACGTTATTGAGCAAAAGCGTTATGTGTTGCCGCGTTGATGGATGAGCTACTTATGTCAACTCCTATCTTTGGATCGGTTATTCAAATATATATATATATTTATATATATATATATATATATATATATATATATATATATATATATGTAATGAATTGAGAGGAGACTATTTCTTTCCATTTTGTATAGTCAATATTCTTAAAGGCCCACATAAATCTATTTAAGTACACATCTAAATTCATATTCTTAGAAAGCCAACTGTAAATTCTAAAACCGTTTCGATCATTAACCAAGTGTGCATATACAATGCCTTGAGCAAAGTAGTCCGTGATGAGCCTATTAAAATCTAGTATTTAAAGCCAAAACCGTTAATTACGAGTCGGACAGTACTTCAATCACTCAGTTACCCTCACTTCTGATATGTGACCCTCGTCTCTTCAACGTCTCTCGTCGTTCGTCGTCTCTCGTCAACTTGTATTCTTAAAACGTCCATCAAACTTTATTTTGTAAAAACTATCACTGTTCGACGCCTGAGCATCAAATTATTAAGGTAAATACAAATATTAGTGCATTCTTATTTCAAAATCTAATACTTTATTGATCGACTCCAGGGTCACCCCACGCCTCATCCGCATCCTCATTTTTTCCTACTCGAATAATGTAGGTGGTGACAGCTAACGCTATCTTTAAAAAAGGCCCCGTTACAAAAGTGGTAAACAGCGGCGGGATAATCATTTTTTTCCATTCAATAAAGTTAGATTGAACTCTTCACAAATTTTAATTACTGTCAAATCAATTTTTTCTCTATGAATTCCATTCCAAATTGTAATATTTTCCATTTCGCTTGTCACTAATAAAATGAATCTTCAACATCAAATACATATAATTATCAATTCGAGTCGAATTTATTCGAACTGAATATCATTGTTACTCTCATTCAAAATAACTTTTGTCAGAATAATTAACTTACTCCCAAGATCAAACGAAGTACATTTATTTTTACTGAACATTTTTAAACTAATGTGGTCGATTAATTTCTCAATTCTTTCTGTCTCCTAGTTACCACCTTTAATTTTGTTCGCTCCCAAATTATGTCTACCGACACCATACCTGTTTCAATCTCTTCCCTTCACCCAAATATTGAGTTTCCTAGATCAACTATCAACGTCGCAGGAACCTCATCACAAAATCCGAATCCCACAGAAACTTTCGTTCTACCTAATTTTAACATAGACACTACGTCACACCCAAACGTTTCTGGTAGGACTAACGGCTTGTCTGTAGCAGAGCGTGATGCTATCACACGCAGTAATATCGCTGGAGTACTCAATGGTGTGCCTATGTTTTCTGGTGAACCTCACACAACTCCTATCAAAGTATTTTTGGAAAGATTGAGAGACGCTGCCTTGATGGGAAACTGGTCAATTATTGTTTTACTCACAATTTTTGAACAACGATTGATTGGAGCAGCTTTGGATTTCTATGTCAGCAATCCTCATTTCGAAAATGCCTCATGGGAAGAACTTTGTCAATCTTTCTCAAACTGGTTCAAAGATATTTCCTCTGGTGAAAATACCCTTCACTCATTTTTTCAATGTAAACAAAAACCTGGGGAAACTGTGAAACTATTCTTGACTAGGCTAAAATTAGCAGGAATTCAAGCAGCCTCTCCTAACAGTAAAGATCCTGAAGACATCGCAGTTCGAACCTGCGTGAATAAAGCACTTCTCAGTACTTTCTTGAATGGACTGAGAGACGATTCAGGACGCACCATGATAAACATGCACAAACCCAGAACGATTGACGATGCTCTCAGCTTAGCACAGGAGTATGAATTACTCAAGAAACAAGAATCAAGAATTAGGATGCTAGATATCAAGTCGAGTGTGGAAGAAACTGTCAAAATGATCCAAACTCCTTCAAATCAACCACATTCTATTCCTACTCCAACTTCTCAATCAAACCAGGCTTATCCCAACCAACTCAATCACCTACCAGCTCTCACACAAATCCCAGGAGTACCAACGTGTTATCGGTGTAGTGGCCTAGGTCATTACGCTAAGGCGTGTCCCTCTCCAGGAAAAACTCCTGCTCAACAAACTGCAGACTTGTTTGTCAAATCTTCGCCTAACATTCTCCAACCTCAAAGTTCTACCCCACTGCACAAAGAATGTAACTATTGCAAAAAACCAGGTCACCTGATTTCTGAGTGCCGTAGAAGGGTCTATAACAATAACAAGCGCGCTTTGCTGTCTCAAACTTCTGCTCAACAATGCCCTCAAAATCCGTCTCATGAAACATCTTTTCAAAACGCATTTCTACCCAACCAACAACATTCGGCTTCATTCAATCAAAACTCTCAAAATCCTATCTCACAAAACTCACTTCCACAACCCACTTACGCTCAACAAACGGAATCAAACATTCCACAAGGCGCTAGAGTCACCCAAAATTCAAATCAGAATTTCATTCCTCGCTTGGCTTGAAACCCCTTCAATGTCGAGCTCAAGAACGGACAGTCTATTCGAACAAAAGGCCTCAAACTTTGTCTAAAAACAAACCTTTTGTAAAGACTTACATTCTAAATTCGCAGACTCCGGATATCCAACTTTCTTATCCTTGCCTAATTGATACCGGAGCTGACGTATCTATTATACATGAGTCCGTTCTTAAACAGGGGAAAATTAAAATCAACTACACGGATCGCTCAATTTTTGCTGTAACTGGAGATAAACTTCCTATACTTGGAGAAGCATTTGTCAACATCAAAATGGGGGATAAAATCTACACTTTTCTATTTCTTGTCGGCGACAAACATTTAGATATGGGAATGGGTGGCATAATTGGTTTCGACTTCTTTGATCATTTTCATTTGAGTATAGATGGAGATGCCAGATGTATAGTCGATGGTTCAAACTATATTCCTTATGGAAATTCGAGTGTATCCTCAATTCACGACTTCCAACCTGACCCAGAACCTACGAATCTCTTAGAACCTACGAACCTCTCAGAACCTACGAACCTCTCAGAACCTACGAACCTCTCAGAACCTACGAATCTCTTAGAACCTACGAACCTCTCAGAACCTACGAACCTCTCAGAACCTACGAACCTCTCAGAACCTACGAACCTCCCAGAATCTACGAACCCCTCAGAATCTACGAACCTCTCAGAACATACGAATCACTTAGAACCTACGAACCTCTCAGAATCTCAAAAACTCTCAGAACCTACAAACCTCTCGGAACCTCAAGAACTTTCAGTACCTCCTAACCTCTCACAACACCCGAACCTTTCAGAACCTCCAGGACTTCCCGAAACTTCCAGTCAAACCTCTGTTCGAATTGTGTCCGAAATTACAGTACCACCCAGATGTGAATTCATTTGCCAAGGCAAACAAAAGAAACGGTTATACAACATCAATGTTGAAAGCACAACGCTGCCAATTCTCTTTGAACCACATGCAATTCTCATCCAAGGTTTGAGTAGTGCTAGGATTCTGACTCACGAAAGAGAAGACTTGAATCTCCAAATACGACTTCTAAATGTATCTAATCAAGCACTCAAAATTCCAGCCAACACAATTATTGGTTGTGCACAAACTATTGACATTTCAGATATTGATACCCCTTCAGTTGTTGCTATTCCAGAAGTATCAGAGTCCAACACTGAAGCTATTTCAAGGCAATCAGATCGAGTCAAGATTCTTAGTGAAATATGTAATCTAGATCACTTACCTGAATCTGAAAAACAATCTGTTCAGAACCTTCTCAATCAATATTCTGATCTCTTTTTCCTTGACGGAGATGAAATTGGACTTCATCCCACTGTTCAACATCGGATAGAGACAGGCAATGCCAGACCAATTTGCAGACCTCCATATCGAATCCCACATTCCCAGAGAAAAATTGTAGACGATATTATCTCTGATCAATACGCAAAAGGCATAATTGAACCCTCACATTCAGCTTGGGCTGCCCCAATGTTGCTAGTACCCAAAAGAAACATTTCAGGCAAACAAGAATATCGTATGGTATGTGATTTCAGAAGGCTGAACGAAGTTACCACCAAAGACAGTTACCCACTTCCGTCCATTCCAGAAGCCTTAGATTTACTCTCGAACGCGAAATTCTTTACAACGCTCGATTTACATTCTTCATACCATCATATTAGTATCGCTCCCGAAGATGTCTGTAAAACAGCATTCTGTACCCCAACAGGATTGTGGCAGTACAAACGGATGCCCTTTGGCCTCTGTAATGCTCCTAGTACATGGCAACGACTCATTGACACTGTTCTTAGTGGACTAACTGGACACTCAGTTCTCATATATCTTGATGACCTAATAATTTGGAGTGCGACTATTGAAGAACACGTGACACGATTGACTGCCGTTCTAGATAGGCTGAAAGAAGCCAACCTCAAAATGAGACCTGACAAATGTCACTTCCTCCAATCCGAAGTTAAATATCTAGGACACCTCATAACATCCGAAGGTCTCAAACCAAATCCCAGGACTATCAAAGCCATTCTTGACTATCCTATTCCCATCGATGTTACGACGACGCGAGGATTTCTCGGTTTAGCAGGTTATTACCGACGTTTTATCCCGAATTTCGCTCATATCGCCAAACCACTCACTTCGTTGACAAAGAAAGACACTCCCTTCATTTGGGAAAGTGAACACACAGACGCTTTTACCACCTTAAGAACCGCACTTTGTAGCGAACCTGTATTAGTATATCCCGACTTTAGTCGTGAATTTATTCTCACCACCGACAGTTCAGGTTACGCTGCAGGGGCTATCTTATCTCAAAAGCATAACGGTCATGAAAGAGTTATTGGTTATGCTTCTAGGCAGCTGAATCCTGCCGAAACTCGCTATTCCACAACAGAACGAGAATTACTTGCAGTACTATTCGGAGTGAAGTACTTCAACTGCTATCTATATGGTCATCACTTTACTATTATTACGGATCACAAAAGTTTGAAATGGTTACTTTCACTTCCCCGACCGAACTGTAAACAAACTAGATGGGCTCTTACACTAGCAGAATACAACTTCACAGTAGAACATCGTCCGGGAGCCTCCATTTCACATGCCGATA
Source organism: Brachyptera risi (assembly GCA_964007535.1). Classification (NCBI taxonomy): domain Eukaryota; kingdom Metazoa; phylum Arthropoda; class Insecta; order Plecoptera; family Taeniopterygidae; genus Brachyptera; species Brachyptera risi. The sequence continues at coordinate 11,616,001 of OZ023336.1, read as the reverse complement.
CACTTTCACGTTTAAAAGTGAATATCACAAGAGAACAAGTGGTCGAGCCAATCTGGGATCGACACCAGATCAAACAAGCACAGCAAGCAGACCCCATATTACAATCTCTCATTTCAAAATTGATTATAGAACCAGGCTCAAATAATGAATTCTTCCTAGATGAAGAAGACATACTTTACAAAACTATCACAGACTTGGATCACGAACACCGTCTGGTGGTCCCCACAATTCTTCAAAACAAGATCCTCAGGACCTATCATGACTTACCCTTCGCTGGTCACTCAGGTAAACATCGCACCACTCAGTTAATTGCTGAAAGATTTTTTTGGAAAGGAATGCACAAAGATATAGAGACATATTGTAAAAATTGCTTGAATTGTCAAAAACGCAAGAATCCCGTAGGAAATGTCAAAGCGCCTCTCCAGATATTTCAAGAAGTAACTCGACCATTCCAGAGAGTCAGTATGGATGTAGTAGGTCCTCTCTTACCAAGTAAACGAAATAACAGATATCTTCTGACTTTTGTAGATCATTTCACCAAATACCCAATCATCATACCTATGCACAACCAAACTGCACAGACTATAGCGAAGCTCTTTGTTAACGAAATCGTTACTCGATTTGGATGTCCTGAATCCTTATTGACTGACAGAGGAGTAAATTTTACCGGAGCTATGTTTAACGAAGTATGGAAATTACTCAAAATCAAACACCTCCTTACTCAAAGCTACCACCCCATGACAAACGGTGCAGTCGAGCGATCTCATAGAGTAATCAGTGATATGATGAGCCATTACGTTGAGGACAACGATTGGGACGAAATGGTTCCCTTCATTTCATTAGCCATGCGCAGTGCAATCTCCGCAACCACTGGTTACAGTCCATTCTTCCTTCTACACGGTTTTGACATTGATCTTCCTTTCGATACCATCATACGACCTACAACCTCTAATTTAGAAACTCATTACCCAACTGAACTTCATAACAAATTACACAGAGCATTCGAAAACACTAGAGCCAACATCAAAAATAGTACCGAAATACGAGAAAAGTATTACAATAGAAATTCAAAACCAGTAACAATCAAGATTAGCGATCTAGTTTTACTTCACACACCAGTTATCAAACCTAACATCACACGTAAACACGCAAGACTTTGGGATGGACCTTATCGAGTCATATACAAGCTTAATGAAGTGAACTTCACGATTCGTCACATATACTCCAAAAAAATACGAACAGTGAATGTTAATAGATTGAAACTCTTCAATACATTTGATCCAGATAACTTCAATGATGATCTAACACCAATAGATGGTGACGATGACGATACTAACGGAAACGTAGAAATAGACAATGGTATATCTGATGACTTGAACGATACAATATCTTCTAACCAAATCACAGATGTTCCATTTACATTTGATCCTAGAGATGATTATGTATACACTTTCCCTCAATCACGACTACCCACTACGATGACAATTCCTTGTTTAGATCAAACTGATATTCACACTCGATCACCACTCAGTTCAACTCCACAATTACCTCAAGGTTCTAACACACAATCTGAAACGACACCTCACCTAATATATCCAACAACATCTTCTTTTGCCAACTCACAAACCACGAGCAAAGAAACTCCTGTTTCACGCTCAGACAAAACTAGGTACAGTCTGAGAAATCTAATTCCAAAAAAACTTAACCCTTCTTCATCATCATCCAAATCTAAGATCAAAAAAACAAGTTAAAAAAAAATACTAATCTCCTATGTCCAAAACCACGAATATATGTTTATTCTCTTCATTTTTCTGTTCCTAACCCAAATGACAAAATAATAATAATAATAATAATGTATTTAATTTCAGAACATGACTATTACTCACGTGGTATTGTGCTTTCTGATAGTACTGGCGAATGGGATGCTTCAAATAAAATCATCCGACGAATTTGATAAAGATATCATATTCTTGAGAAATCAAGATATTTTAATCTCAGGCTCTAAGTGGACAATTGCGGTGGATATTGATGCAAACACTTACATGTCTCTACTAGAGATAATCGAAAGTCACTTATCGCTCATAGATGCAGCATCCGTATTGAACCATAATAAATTTCAAGAAGTTCGCCAGATAATAAATACTGAAACTGGCATGCTTTTCGCTGATGTTAAAAAACTAAAACAAAAAATGATGTCTCTCTTGAAAACAATTGCACCCTCCAGTACTATTCGTAACAAGCGCTCATTGTTCGATTTAGGAGGTAATACTTTGAAGTTTCTATTTGGTGTTCTTGATAATAATGATCTCGATAACATTAACGCCAAATTGGAACAATTGTCGTCTAAATCTAACGTCATGTCCCATTTGATGTCTGAACAAATTTCCTACATCAATTCTACTTATGAAAACAGTATTCAGAATACAGCAGACCTTAAAGTAATTGAGAAATCTATAGTTGAAATCAATCAACAAGTTCTAGCACTCAAGACACAAAATGAAGCCTCACTACACGACATGGAGATAGCGGTTAGTTTTGTTCTTAAGTTACAAGCTTCTTTCCGCAAAATTTCGTATACGCTGATTGCTCTTAAAGAAGAGATTGATAATTTAGAAGCAGCATTAGGCTTGATGAGTCTAGGACGATTGAGTAATGTTATTCTAAATCCAACGACGTTGCTACATATTCTAACCCAAGTTCACCCTACATTAACGATAGACTATTCTTTATTGACAGGTCTAAATTTAGATGAAATGTTTTTATATTATTCCCTTGCTAGTGTTCACGTCGCGTCACTTAATTCGACCTTGCGTATCTTTGTTACAATACTCATCAAAAGTCATAATACTTATTTTCATTTATATGAAGCTATATCCTTACCATATAAACCAGGTAACGTAACATACGCGTTAACTATTCATCCTAATAACGACTATCTTGCTGTCACTCCCGATGGACAAAAATTCATAGAATTCAATACAAAAGATTTATCGAATTGTCAAAAGGGCTTAATTACTATTTGCCCACCTCTAAAACCAATTCGCAAAGCACATACTAGTACTTGTATGTTCGCATTATTTTCAGGTAATGACATATTGTCTAAATCCTTATGTACTAAAGAAATTGTAATTAATCCATCCTCCATGTTCATTCGGTCACAAAACAGTGACTCTTGGATTCATTTTGTTGACAACATAAAATTGAATGTACAATGCCCAATGTCATCACCACATAACGAAATACAAACAAAAACCATCCACTTAAATGGCACTGGCAAAATTTCTATTCCTCCCAATTGTGTAGTTCACAACGAAGATTTTGCCTTACTCAGTCATGCAAGCGAAACAATCACGAACAAATTCAAATTAGATTTCCACATTCCAGACATTCATAATATACTAGAACAAATAAATCCGGACTCCAAAATGGCACCCCTTGATATTGGCACTCCCGACCAAGTGACTACCATTCTTTCTTCTTTAGGAAAAAAAGATATCAAACATGTGGCTATTCCAATTAGCACTTGGAACGCGAAATTGAAAGAGTTACAATCAGACACATGGTATCACGTGCCATCTCACAATATTTTGCCTCTTTCAACGATCCCTATCATGACAATTATAATAATAGTCCTTATTTGGCAACGACATTTCTTCTTTAACAAATGTACGTCATGCAAAAATAGTAGATATCGAGCCAATGACAGATCACAATGCGTACAAGAAACACCTGTTGTCTTCGAACACCCCCCTGCTTATCCCGAATTACGTTACAATTACTTAGAAATGAAACCTCTGACCACTCAAGTAAGACAACCTCTGGCTTCACCACTCCAATCATTACAGTTGCAACCAGGACCTTCACAACCCTTAACTATTCAAGAAGTACGCAATCCCAATAACTTATACCCGACATTGAACTAAATAATACCTACATTTAATTTTTTTTTCGTCTTCTCTTGAAAAAAAAAAAAAAAAAAAAAAACACTGTATCATTGATAACAATCATTTTCAATAACTGTAATTCAGTCGAAAACCTCATTTTTATATCCACATTCGGATTTATATGAACCATACAAAGAAAAAAAAAATATATATATATTGAATTATATAAATTCACCTAAATTAACAACGGAGAAGAAGCAATGGAAACTTCAAACATCGCCAAACATCGCCACGACACTTCAAGATCAGAAGAGGCCGACGCCAAGGCGACTCAAAGACCGAACATTTCATTCACGTACGCATGGAGCGCCGCGCTAGGAGAGTCCCGACCGGCTCATCGAGACAATAACATTCGGCTTGACTGCGGCTCGCGCACACCAACATGCATTCAAGTTAAGTTTAAGAAAACACCGGAATCAATTACAAGAAAATATATGTACTACCTAACCTAATGTTGTAAGATCAAGAGATTGTCATTTCAAATATTTAGATTTAAATTAGATTTTTTTTTAGATTTAGATTTATATGAATATTATATTCTACCTGACTTCAGACTTCTGTAATCAGATCTACCATCTATAACGTATAATTAATCGTATAAGATCAATATTAATTAAATATTATTTTAATCCCAGATCAGATAATCAAGTTGCCTTCAATATTGCAATGATTTTTAATATTATCGATAAATAAAACGTGACATATATGTGCTACTATCACGTAATATAAATATAGATGTAAACTATACTGTATTTAATCATATGTGAGATACTCTTAAGAAAACCAATTACCAGCATTCGCAGTTCAACTAATTTCAAGACATTTTTTATTTATTACTTCGATCAGTTATCGCTTGGCTTTATTGTTTCTAGACGTACGACGGGCGGACAACATTGGGACAGGAGGGACATAAACACCGGCCATCATCCTAACACGTAGAGGAAGCCACGACGACGACCAGTTCGAGGGAGAATCGGGATTGCGTCTCCGCAACCGAGAAATTTACGAATCCAAACAATTACACTCCATACTCCAACACAGGCTCCAACTGGTGCAGTCCTCGGCTAGAACTCTTCTATTGACATTTGGCAAGTGCAAGTGAAAGTGTTTATGGACTCGAATGTCCTAGTGCGACGTCTACCTGTCGAATTTCTATTTACAATATACGCGAACTCTTTTCTTCAAACGAAAATTGTTTAGGACAACTAACAATAGCTGATCATAATTCCTCTTTTTTCATCATAAATATAATTATGCAAAGTTCACCAGAATATCTCACATTAATTATAAGATGTATTGTATACCTTCAACTCATTATAGTTTTATTCTTAATTATAGATTTCACTACCTTTTTTTTTCAATGTTCAAATAACAATTGGGTCAATTTAAGTTTAGGCCATCACACAGACAGTGTATTACTATTGAATATGGTTATTATCTCTTTAACACAAAATCTATTTTTATTAGCTCTATAAGTGACTTGACTATTGTAAATATTTCATAGTTCAAAGATCAAGCTTCATTTTAGATTTCTGTCAAATTGACAACATTTAACGATTAACTTAGCATGTACTACATGATATACCTTTCATGATTATTATTCAATGTAACCATTAGTGAAGTTTATCGATCATATCACTCCAATACTTATTAGGCCGAAGTACGCAGGACTGTAAATGCTACTTCAGGCACGAACATGATCTATACGGTACATCTATTGTTCACTCGATCTGTATCTCGTATCTCTTATGCATCTGAACACAAACTGTAAATAACTCTCACTCTTTAATTGTAAGTGAATTTTGTCACGATCCCGTTCAGAGATAGTGACAAATGCTTCTTGCGAGGGGGTTATGTAATGAATTGAGAGGAGACTATTTCTTTCCATTTTGTATAGTCAATATTCTTAAAGGCCCACATAAATCTATTCAAGTACACATCTAAATTCATATTCTTAGAAAGCCAACTGTAAATTCTAAAACCGTTTCGATCATTAACCAAGTGTGCATATACAATGCCTTGAGCAAAGTAGTCCGTGATGAGCCTATTAAAATCTAGTATTTAAAGCCAAAACCGTTAATTACGAGTCGGACAGTACTTCAATCACTCAGTTACCCTCACTTCTGATATGTAACCCTCGTCTCTTCAACGTCTCTCGTCGTTCGTCGTCTCTCGTCAACTTGTATTCTTAAAACGTCCTTCAAACTTTATTTTGTAAAAACTATCACTGTTCGACGCCTGAGCATCAAATTATTAAGGTAAATACAAATATTAGTGCATTCTTATTTCAAAATCTAATACTTTATTGATCGACTCCAGGGTCACCCCACGCCTCATCCGCATCCTCATTTTTTCCTACTTGAATAATGGAGGTGGTGACAGCTAACGCTATCTTTGAAAAAGGCCCCGTTACATATATATATATATATATATATATATATATATATATATATATATATATATATATATATATATATATATAATATATATATATATATATATATATATATATATATATATATATATATCATTTTATATATTTTATTTTATATATATATTTTAAATATAAAATTAAAAGAGTTTGTTCTATTTTATCATCATTACACAACTACATCCAAAAATATTCAATGTATTGCACATAATGAGTTGTGAAAGCTTAAAGTCAAACATATATATATATATATATATATATATATATATATATATATATATATATATATATAAATATATATATATATATATATATATATATATATATATATATATATATATATATATAAATATATATATTTATATATATATATATATATATATATATATATATATATATATATATATATATATATATATATATATATATATATATATATATATATATATATATATATATATAAATTTACACCTTGAGATCCAAACCATCATGTCACTGCCATCTCATTTCTTCCCAATTAACGATATGTTGATGAAGAAGGCTTTGTTTTAATCGTTTACAATCAAGTGGTGAGACTTGTTGATTGAACTGAATCGGTATCTTGATAGCTTTGAATGATTCACAAAAATCACATTATATATTTACTCACGTCAAAACTGCTGATTCGATGAGTGAAAGTTCAGAATGATATGTGTATCAATATAAGAAATTCCCTGAGATGCAAATTCTCTCGGATGAAATATTTTCAACGAATTTTTTCTTCTGAGTTATTCCTATGGAATATTTGAAAATTTTGAAAAAAGTTTTCTCAAAATTAGTTCGACCGATTGTACTTCAAACCTGTGGAGTATAGAAATAGATAGGGACACTCGTGTATGCCAAGTTTCAAGTGATTTTGGATTTTTGTTTGACCTTTGGAGCGTTAAATTTTTTTTTTTCGGGTAGGGTGAAATTGAGTCTTCGCTTCGCTCATCCAATTACAGTCGGAACAATGTCAAATTTTAATTTGACGTTGTTCAGTGGAATGGAGTCGAATGCGATTAGACTTCATTCCCATGCTAGGTTCTCATGAAAATTAGAAACGGGAAGAAGTCAAATTCCTGTTTGACGTTATCCCAGTGGGAACAACGTCGAATATGAATCTGACTTGAATGAACATTATTATATTCGATGAATCTATCTTATTTCATATTATGCCATCTGTTGATACATTCAATATCAAACTGACTATAATATGTTATAATCTACGTATGAATGTGTGTATATATGAAACAGTATGAATGATTGAATATGTGGTTGTACGATTGTATTTGTTTCTCCTTCTCACCTGTGCAACTCTTGTCATCCACTTATTGACGTTCCATATAATCATGTTGAATTTTAGACATCAAATGTATGTATATGTCATGTGGTGTTTGCGCCAATCCTATTATGACGACCAACTAGGTCTTTCCCCGTTGTGTTTTGTTTTCGCGTCCCTTACCCCTAGTTGTAATACGCAATATGCCTCCAGTTATTATGTCGTCATCCGTGACCTTTAGATACCACAAACAGGCACATCATGTACCTGTCATCGCAGTTCGATCTCAGGTCACTTATTTGTCGTCTCTCGTGTCGTATGGTTGGGCCTATATTGCCTGCGTAAGTCGTCAGTTTCGGACACCCGTTCGTCAGTGTATTTTCTCGTGTATGCAAGTTGCATAGTGTATCTCCTCGTTATGCAGTGAAGTTTTTTTAGTTAAATCAAGCCTTACTATTCCTTTTCTATCGATTATTCATCACCAATTCCCAAAACATTTCGCTAGTTCCAAATCCAACCTCCAATACGTACGTACTTCTTTCTCCCACCCAACGTCTTTACAAAGTGCATTCTCTCAAACATCGTCGCGACGCTTCAAGGCGCTTCAAGACAAATACCTCAGGGGAAACACAGGTATCGTGCTGTTTATTATAAACCCTTCCTCAATTACCCTATATACAGTCCATTCATCAAATTCACTCGTTGATAGTCGTAAGAGTATCATCCCGCGTCACAAATAAATCCTATTGAAATTATAACGGCGCCAACATTATGGTCCCTCGAACCGGAGTCTTGCATCAGCTAGTTTTCGCCGTGAAAGTTTTAGTTTCGTGATACATGCTCCCCTTGATTTGTGTTTTCATTCCCTGTGGAATTATTTTGGTGCATTCTCATTATGCACATTTTCGTACTCACTATGTTCTCTGATCTCCTGATCATCTCGGCTTATTTTCGACGCTCGTGAATAAGTCTCGGTAGGTCTAGCGTCGTTGTAGCCGTGTCTAGCGTCGTTTTAGTCTGTCATTTCACATTGCTGTGCTATTTCTTGTATCTACCACGTCATTCTCGTTGGTTTTTCGCTAGGTGACCTCGTGATAGTCACTACCCGCATTCCCTCTCGCTTGGGACGCTCGACCGTTCCGAGTTGGTTGTCCTTTGCCCTATTCTCGTGCATTTTTGCATTAACGTTGATTCACGTGTCTGTTTCAATATACGCTCGGTTATTATTAAGAAAGAAATTCTTTCATTTCGGTTTTCGTCATGGATGAACAAATCCGTGCACAAAGGTTGTTCATAGTTCAGCGTGAAAAACTGTTTGCTGAAATTCAGCGAACCTATGACAAATTCAAGTCGTTGAAGCTCGACGATGTAAACGCAGTGCGGGATAGGTTCGAGCGTCTTGCCGTGATTCGAACCGAATTCAACGCCGTGCAGCAACAAATAATGCAGCACAACGTTTCGCTGGACTCAACCGTGAAGCCACTCGACGTAGTACAGGTTAATGCCAGCTTCGACGATTTGATATACGCTGCTCAATCAGCCTTCAGGAAAGCTGAATCCAAGGTTATTCCAGTGGTTAGTCAGGCCATGCCAGACCTTCACGCAAGCACGGTAATGCAAACAGTCTCTTTGCCTAGCATCAACATTCCTAGCTTCTCTGGTGATATTGTTGAGTGGACAGAATATTATTCCTTATTCAAGTCTCTAATAGACGACAATGAGTCACTGAATGCCATTCAAAAGTTTCATTACTTGAGGTCCACGCTTCAGGGAACTGCGTTAGCTGTTATTTCTGGTCTCCCAATAACTCCAGTGAATTATCCACTTGCTCTTCAAGCACTGTAACTCGCTATCAAAACCCTCGCGTGATAGCAAGTTTGTACATTCGTCAGATTTTAGAATTTACGCCTCTGAAGTCAAATTCACACTCTGGCTTTCAAAGCTTTCTACGAGTTCATAAAAACTCGATTAATGCGCTCAAAGCGCTAGATCTCCCCGATTTAGCGGATTATATCCTGCTTTCGTTGACAGCCAGAAATCTCGATGTTTCTACGCGTAAGGCTTTTGAAGCCAAGCATTCGTCGCAAAGTGTTCCTACGTACGCTTCTTCGATCGAGTTCATTGAAGATCACTGTCGGACATTAGAACTGTGTGGCCTCGACATGCCAACTTCAAGCCAGCATCAGGCTGGTACCTCATCGCCTGTCAAACGGGTCAATTCATTGCTTGCATCTCACTCGAAGATGACGTCACCTCACTCTGGTCAACAGCAGAAGTCATGTCCGTTATGCTCGCAAAGCCACACCCTTTACAACTGTGACATGTTTCTCAATCAAACTCGTGATGAGAAATACAAAACTTGAAGGCGTCTTCACCGATGTTTTAATTGTTTAGGCGCACATACACGTGAGCAGTGCAAGTCAAAACGGGCTTGTACAAGTTGTCAGAGCAATCAACATCACTCGCTATTGCACTCCCCTCGAGTGAAACCCCTCCCTACCCCGAGTGACAGTGCCGCAACCGCCGTGGCCACCCCCGCTGCGCACGCGAACCCTCTAGTGTTAACCTGTCAATCGAATGACACTCCAGTTGTCAAGACTGTGCTATTAGGTACTGTCCGCGCATTTGTCAGTGACGCGGAAGGAAACCTCCAACCCTTTCGTGCCGTCATCGATTCTGGATCTCAGATCTCGGCGGTCACTCACTCTTTAATCAAGAAGCTTGGCCTGAAATTTGAATCTAAGCAATCTGAACTGGTCGGCATCGGAAACTCGGCTGCGCGTGTCTTTGGCACGGTTAACTGCAAGATCACCTCTCGCGTCCTCCCCCACGAACCTATATGCGTTCAAGCTGTAGTGTTATCATCAATCTCGACCGAACTTCCCAACAGCGATGTTCCTATCGATGTCTACAACCAGTATCGTGGTCTAACTCTAGCCGATCATCAGTTTCACCTTCCCGGCAAGGTTGATTTTCTCATAGGCGCTGATCTCTACCCGAGCATTTTGATGAGATCAGGCGACACGTTGATAGGACACGCTCCCTCAGCTCTCAACACCCTATTCGGCTGGGTGGTGCTTGGTCCTATTCACTCTGAGAAGCCCACCTCACCCCCTCTCACTCTTCTCGCGTGTTCGACTCCGACGTTGGACCGAACACTTCGTCTTTTTTGGGAATCCGAGGAAGTTCGACGTCCTCCCCAGCAAAGTCCTGAGGATGAATGGTGCGAAGAACATTTTGTCGCTACGCACGAACGTGACGCCCCCGGACGGTATTCGGTAGCGCTTCCGTTTACATCACCCCCCCCCCTTCCCTCGGCGATAATCGGGACGTTGCTTTGCAGAACTTTCTTGCGCTAGAACGTCGTTTGAAACGCACTCCTGACCATGCTGACGCCTATCAGCAATACATGACTGATTATTGCCAGGCTCAACACATGCAACTCGCCACCACTTCGTCGTCGTATGTGATACCTCACCACTGCGTGCATAAAGTTGCCAGCACCAGTACGAAGCTTCGGGTCGTTTACAATGCCTCCGCTCCCGATAAAGCGGGAGTTTCGCTCAATCAGCTCTTGTTGAGTGGTCCGAAGCTTCAACGTGACTTGTCCAATATTCTCACCGGTTTTCGCACTCATCCCGTCGCCGTCTGCGCGGAAATACGTCAAATGTACCGCCAGAATTTCATCCAGCCGTCTGATCGCCATTATCAACATATATTTTGGCGCCCTACGCCTGACTCACCCGTTCAGGAGTACGAACTGAACACAGTCACGTACGGTCTTACTCCTTCCGCATTTCTCGCTCAGAGAGTTCTACGCCAACTCGTCGCCGACGAAGGAACCCGGTTTCCGCTCGCATCCCTCGCTTTAATTGCACACACGCACATCGATGACGTCGTGTCTGGTGCTGAAACCCTCGAGCAAGCACATACCTTGCAGGAAGAACTGACAGCTCTCCTCTCCTTAGGAGGTTTCGAGCTACGAAAATGGTCTAGCAATGATCCCAACGCACTGCGCAACCTTCCGGCCGATCATCTGGAAACTCCCCTCGTATTTTCCAACGACGACCTGGGCATCAAAATCCTCGGTCGTCTATGGGACCCTCGTGCGGACTCCTTCTCGTTTAATACTCAATCCTTTGAAGGAGCCGTCACCAAACGTTCAGTGCTATCCTACATAGCCCGTATCTTCGACCCGCTCGGCTTTCTTACGCCTTTCGTGTGCTGGATGAAGATGTTCCTCCAGCAGCTATGGCTCACTCCTCTCGCGTGGGACGACACTCTACCTCCGCATCTCTGTGACGCCTGGTTGCGTGCCGTCGCCGAAGTGCACGAACTATCTCTCTTCAGAATTCCGCGCATCTTCTCCAACGGCACAGGACTCCGTCGACTGATTGGGTTTTGCGACGCCTCCGAGAAAGCCTATGCAGCTGTGTTGTATGTGCTCATCGAAGCCTCGCCAACCTCTTCGTCTTCGGTCAGCATCTTGCGTGCCCGAAGTAAGATAGCCCCTGTCAAACCATTGACAATACCCAAGTTGGAACTCTCTGCCGCCGTGCTGCTCACTCGGCTGTTAAAGGATGTCTCCAACTCTGAAATCGATTTGTCCATCTCTTCGGTGCATTTATTCACGGATTCCACTATTGTCTTAGCCTGGTTGGCCACCCCTCCGTACCGGCTTAAAACATTTGTCGCCAACCGTGTAGTGGAAATCACCGAAGATTCGTCTCCCGACTCCTGGGCCCATGTACCTTCGGCTGACAACCCAGCTGATTGTGCTTCTCATGGTTTGACACCCGCGGAATTGATGAACCACCGCCTGTGGATGTCCGGCCCCGCTTTCTTGCAAGACTCATCGGCGTCGTGGCCACGCTTTTCTTCTTCACTCGTATCGGACACTGCGCTGCCGGAGGTCAAACCTGCTACGGTCAGCCTCAACGCTCACGTCCCCGTCGACACTCTACTAGACAATCTCTGCAAGTTTTCAAGCCTACGCAAGGCCCAACGCGTTTATGGTCACGTAGTCCGTTTTGCTCGTATCCTACTGGCGACGCGTTCGCGAACAGCTGTTCTAACCGGCCCGCTGTCGCCTCCGGAACTGAATGATGGCCTCGACCTGTTCATTCGCGCAACTCAACGACGTTACTACCTCACCGAGCTGCGTCAACTAGAACACCATCAGCCAGTCAAATCCAGCCTTGCAGCTCTCAAGCCTTTTCTCGACCCCTCCGGGTTTCTCAGGGTAGGCGGCCGGCTACGTCACTCGTCTCTACCCACTGACGCTCGTCACCCTCTCCTCCTTCCAAAGGAAGCGCATCTTTCAGGTACGTCTCTGCTCGTACCCCCTGAATCGCACTTTTCTGTTGACAAGTCGATCTTGACTTGTTTGGACCGCGTTCGTCATTTGCACCAAGTTTTCTGGACCCGCTTTTCCCAAGAGTATTTGAACTCCCAACTTGCAATGCAACCTGGGAAGTGGTTGCGCGGCTCCCCCAATCTTCAAATAGGCGACGTCGTTTTCCTTTTTGAACCCCAACGATCCCCTCTTTCATGGCCTATCGGTCGGGTAACTCATATACATCCCGGCCCGGACGAAGTAGTCCGTGTGGTGACCTTGCGCATTCATACCGGAGTGGACAAGAGACCAGTGAGCAAACTGGTCTCTCTCCCCGTCGATTGTTAATTTGGGTGCTTTTCCCAAGTTTTTTCGTATCATTTTCGTTTCCGTCATGTAAAACATTGTTTTTCATGGTAGGCGGTATGTTTGCGCCAATCCTATTATGACGACCAACTAGGTCTTTCCCCCTTGTGTTTTGTTTTCGCATTCCTTACCCCTAGTTGTAATACGCAATATGCCTCCAGTTATTATGTCTTCATCCGTGACCTTTAGATACCACAAACAGGCACATCATGTACCTGTCATCGCAGTCGATCTCAGGTCACTTACTTGTGGTCTCTCGTGTCGTATAGTTGGGCCTATATTGCCTGCGTAAGTCGTCAGTTTCGGACACCCGTTCGTCAGTGTATTTTCTCGTGTATGCAAGTTGCATAGTGTATCTCCTCGTTATGCAGTGAAGTTTATTTAGTTAAATCAAGCCTTACTATTGCTTTTTTATCATTTACTCATCACCAATTCCCAAACCATTTCGCTAGTTCCAAATCCAACCTCCAATACGTACGTACTTCTTTCTCCCACCCAACGTCTTCACAAAGTGCATTCTCTCAAACATCGTCGCGACGCTTCAAGACGCTTCAAGACAAATACCTCAGGGGAAACACAGGTATCGTGCTGTTTATTATAAACCCTTCCTCAATTACCCTACATACAGTCCATTCATCAAATTCACTCGTTGATAGTCGTAAGAGTATCATCCCGCGTCACAAATGAATCCCATTGGATTTATAACGGCTCCAACATGTGGATAAAATAAAATAATGATATTAATAATATTTTAATTTTTTTTTTGTAGGAGTTTATTAGAATGTTTTATTACTACAATATGATAATAACGTAGACCCACGAAGTCACATACGATTCAACTTGTCTGTGAGTCTACACACTGTCAACATATCACATATATTTATTTATTTGTTAATACTCTACAAGTTGTACATTGTATAGGTGGTAGGCCTCATTTCTTCATTTGTTCTGATAATTTTTCCTTTCCCATCTTGTTCCATTCTACTCCTCCCCTCTTCAAAAATGAATACTTTCCGACATCCCTCTTCGCCACCTTCACTATAACCTTCCACTCATGCCCGCCTCTAAAATCATGCTTCCTCTCATCCAATTCAATCTTCTCTCTCATCTCCTTCCAGCCTCCTCTCCCTCTCAATGCTTTAAAAAAAGTTGCCAAACGGATATTCCTTCTTCTCTCTTCCAACGTCTGCCATCCAAGTTCGCTAACCATAGCCCACGGTCTCTCCAACACTCTTCCAATCTCCCCTCTATCTCCTGTTACCATTCCAAATCTTATCATCCTTCCTGTTACTCTTCTAGCAGCCAGCCTCTGAACCTTCTCTACTCTCCTCACCTCACCTTCCCCATATGGATCCCACACGTTACAGCCATACTCCATAATTGGTCGCACCAAAGTCAAATATGCCTTTGTTTTTATTGCTTGGGACATTCCTCTCAATTGTCTCATGACGAAGTTCAATGACCGTATCCCTTTCGCAGTGACTCTCTCTATTTGGTTCTTCCATTTCAAATTCTCACTGAAGACGACTCCCAAATACTTATATTGGTCGACAATGTTCAGATGTTCGCCTGTGGCTCTATATGATATATAAACTCTCTTCTTCCCTCTTCCAAAACAAACTACTTTACACTTTCCAACATTCAGTCCCATTCCGTTCAATTCCACCCATTTCTCGATCTCATTTATATCATTTTGCAATATTTGTTCATCTTTTTTATCTTGAATTTCCCTGTAGAGTACACTGTCATCAGCAAATGATCGTATGGTAGACCTCACAGCTTTACTCAAGTCATCTATATATATATATCAAAGAGAAGAGGTCCAAGCACACTTCCCTGAGGCACTCCAGAAGTGACATCGATTTCATCTGACAGATGCCCTCCAACTCTTACTCTTTGTTTTCTATCACAAAGAAAATCTCCGACCCAATTAAATATTTCCAAGCTCCCCAACCTCTCCCACAATTTCATCATCAGTATTTCATGTTTCACTGTATCAAAAGCTTTTTCAAAATCGAGGAAAACTGCATCTACCCCACCTCCTCTGTCAAGTACCTCCGTTGGATCTGATTCCAGTCCCAACATTTGGGTGTCGCATGAAAATTCCCTCCTGAAACCATGTTGAAAATCGGACAGACCTCCTCGTTCTTCAATAATACATTTTATCTTAGCGTCCATGATGCGCTCCATAATTTTACAGATGACTGAATTCAAACTAACCGGTCTGTAGTTTTCAACTTTACCTCTCTCCCCTCCTTTGAATATGGGTACAACAATTGCTTCCTTCCAATCTCTTGGTATTTTTCCAACTTTAAGTGTCAAGTTGAACAGATCCACTAGATATGGTATAATCTCTCTTCCTGCTAGTTTGATAATGTCATTCGTAATGCCGTCTTGCCCCAGTGCTTTTCCATTCCTCAATTTCTTGAGAGTAAGCTCAATCTCCGCTCCAGAAATTCATACTTCTTTACCTTCCTCAATTGCACCCACCATAACATACCAATCCTTTCCACTTTTCTTGAACACTTCCCCATACTGTGTGTTTAACGCTCTTGCTTTTCCCTTTTCGTCCTCCCATTCAGTACCCCACCTGTCTTTTAGTGTAGGCAAATTTCTTCCATTGCCTTTTTGTTGTCCAGAAATGTATACATTCTATTCCAACTGCCTTGCATGTCTTTCTCAACAAACATCCATTTCACAAACCTCTCCTTTGCTCCCTCCTTTGCTTTCTCCAATTCTTTCCTCAACTCACTCAGTTTGTTTCTCAAGTTGGCATTGCGTTTTCCTTGGTTGGACATTTTTCTACATTTTCTTTTCAGATATTTAACCTTCTTGTCATAATATGATGGATCTGCATTGTCCCTTGATACTTTAGATGGAACGCACTGATCTCTTATATCATCGCAAAGTTTCTTGAATGCATCCCAAGTAGCTTCCACATCAGATAAATGCAATTCTTTCCACTCATTGTATCTCTCTCTGAATGCCGTCCTCACATCTTTAACTTTTGCCCTCTTGTAGTACCATACTCTTATGATATTTATATCTTCCTGTACTGTACCAAGCATTAAGCTCACGATAGGAATTCTGTGGTCACTTATTCCGTCTATAACTTCAGTATGCATCCATATCTCCTCTGGTCTAATTAGCACTACAACAAGTATATTATTTCTTTCCGTCTTGCTCTCTCTCGTCCCTTCTTGCACAGCTTGTACAAATCCTTCATTCATTATATCATGAACAATATTTTGTACCCTCTTCCTTCCTTCTTCCTCATCTCCTCCTCCACCTGCTTCCCATCTGATGTTTGGTAAATTTATTTCTCCAGCAATGATGAGTGTTTCTTTCGTTTTCATATCAGTTACTCTCTCCTCCAATCTCTTCAACAAAGCGTCCCCTCCATTTGGTGGTCTGTACACCGCTATTAGATCAAAAGATTTCTTTTCCACAGTTACTTTCATTCCCATCATCTCTGACCCTTCCTCCTTCCATAGTTATGTACCTCGTACTCCAGATTTAAACCCAATAATAATACCTCCTCCATGTTTATTTCGATCTCTACGGTGCAACACATAACCATCTACAGTAATTTCATTCTCTGTGTACCCATCATCAAGCCATGTTTCTACCGCTACCACTATATCTGGTTTATACACTTTCATTAATGTCCTAAATTTATCTATTTTATTGCAAATACTTCTACAATTTCTTACCATCAATTTTGTCAGTTCAACATTTGCTAGATTTCTGTCCTTTTTTATCTGTTCATGTTCGAATTGTTTTTTCTCTCTTTTCCACAGCCCCCTCACCTCATAACTTGCTTTAATATGTACTGCTAGTCACATCATTTGGGACATTTTGTTTTTTATTCTTGCAATCAATTTTTTAAAAACAGATTCACCAAATCGATTTGAATTTATACCATGCTTTCCCAAACCCCTCCCTTTTAACCAACAGTTGCCATCTACGAAACAAACTCCCGCCCTATCACACATTCTCTGAATACTGTAGTTAATTCCATCGATAATTTTGTTTCTCACGTCCTTTCTGTATATCAACCCACTTATAACCACCCTACCATCACCAAACTTTTCTTTTGAAACCACAGCTAATTTTTCCATTTTCTCTGTTATATCTTCTCGTCTTCGAACACTATTAGACCTCAGATCACTTGTTCCAACATGTAGTATGATTCCACAGTCCTCGAATTTTTCAACATTCCATTCATTCACAATTTTCTGTAACTCGACAATTCTTATGCCAGGATAGTATTCAGTTCCAATTCCTCGAAATAATGAATCACCCAACATTATTATTTTTCGCCCTTTATTACCTGAGCGCTCATGTAGGGCTGGTTCTCTGTTAACTTCCTTCCTTCCCATTACGTTTTCGTCTGGCTCAGATATCTTCCTCTCATTCACTCTTTCCATTTTCTGTCTCTTGTCTGCTCTCTCAATCATCTGCCTCTCATGCATCTTATTACCATTCCTTCTCTCTTCATCATAACCTCCCTTTTTTCCCCCATTTTCTTCCACCTTCTTATTTGTCCTATCCTGAAATATCGTCGGCTGCCTTGTCCTCCTCACCGAGTCTTCTATACTACCATTATTTACTAGGCCTTCTTCAAACCCTGCATACTCCATCTTGTGTGATTGGCTATCTTCCTCCGTCCATCTTAATAAAGATTCCACAGTTGTTGTTAATTCTTCTATATTCACACGCATCTTCTTCTCTGTATTATACCTCTCCTTCCGCGACTCCACCTTCTCTTCCTCCAATTCATTTACCTTCCTTTCCAAAGTAATTATTTTTATTCCCATGTCCATCTCCCACATATATCTATCTGCTAATGCATCATATAAATCTTGTTTATTTTCCTTGTCCTTCAACTTCATTTCTTTGACTTCTTCCATAAGTTCCATCACTAACTTGACCATTTTCACCGCCCAGTGGCCTTCATTCTCTCCCTGTTCTTCTTTCCACAACTCTACAATCTTATCCTTATCTTCACACATAAGACATTCATCACAAACCCATGTTCTATTCTTCAATTTCTTAAACTCTTTCAGAACCATCCCAGCACATTTATAGTGTCTCCAGCTTGCCCACTCATCACACTCCAAACCCGAAATTGTTTTCATCTCACAAACTACACATGGACGACTCATTATTAGTATTTAATTGTCTTGACTGACTTTATAATAACACACGCCACAATCCTAATGCCAGCTGCATTATGTAACAGAGTAAAATTATCAACTGTCTTCAAACCTTGGCTACAGAATCCAATAGACCGTGCTTCACGAAAAAAATAATTATATATGATTTTGAGGCCCTTCCAAACTTTTTATACACAAATTCAAATTCTTATTTGACTTCTTCGCTAATTAAATCGAGTATGAGAACGATTTGTCATACCTCATTTCGAAGAGAAGTTCATTACCTTCATTCCAGTATGTATTTCAAAACACGAATCAATCTATTTATAGGAATATCCACATCAAATATCAGAGCTAACTATCACTGAACTGCACCCAATTATTCCACAGCCTTCATATCATATGCTCATATTGAAATGAACATCTGGAAAACTACGCGGTATAATGATAAGAACAGTTGAATGTATAGATATATGTTTCCTTTTGAACCTTGCAATTGAAGAAGTAAATAGGCCGAAGGAGTGAATGAGGGACTGCAGTATTATATATATTGGGTAAGCATTATGAGTGCGACTATTTTTCATCTCTGGTCAAGTATTTGCACATTCTTAGATATCCATTGCTTCTGGTCAAGTTTCACTTGTGATATTTTTGATACTTTTCTTGATTCAGCCGGGATTTTATTGAATAATTTTGAAATCAGAAATTGCTTCTCTTCTCTACCATAAGAATTATGAAATGAATTTTCTACGGAATTTTCTCCCTGTCTTGTCACGTGTTGATGATTCGCCGTATTTTCATAATTGGTATCAAAATAGATCGTAATTGAAGATATGAAAAAGTGAAGATTCTTAAAAGTGATCATTTAATTTTTTACATCCATTTTTTGATTCGATGATTTCGAATATTCACTTCTGTATATTTTCAATCTTATTTTAATAATTATCAGTTGTACAGCCCCATGAGAGGATACCATATCTCAATACGGATTCTATAGGTGCATAATTAACTATTACTCATGTATTGAGATTAACATATGACTGAGAAGTTCTACCCTCGCTACTTCATCGACTCTGCTATTCTACCCACCTTGATGCATATGATGGAGTCTTCATTGTTGGGCAAATATCAAATCCAGGAAGTAGTGAAACTGGAGGACCTGAATCTGCTTCAATTTCTATGATAATATTTGATGAAAAATTACAGGAATTTGATTTTTTCATTTCAAAAGACCGGTACGAATTGCATACAAAATGGCGATAGTATGTATCATCCATGTATACACATTCGGAGAAGATTCCATCTCATCTGAAGAGATTTCATCTCCCAAACTTTTCTGTCCAGCCAAATCTTGAGGGGCTTTCAGAAATTTTGAGACGATATTTTTCGAAACCGGTTTGACCAATGCATAACAAGAACTATACAGTTCCAAGTTGGATAGGTTTGCGTGTACAGAAAGAGTTTCATGTCAATCAGTCAACCCCTGCGACCTGTGCAGAGCCTGAAGAAAAAAAAAGGGGAGACAGCCTTATAAAAGTGGGATGGAATCTTCAGTCACGCTCATCTGATGAAATGAAATACATTGATGAACACATATGGAAACACTTTCATAACTGTCGACGCTTGACAGTTATGCGACATGACTTGAATGATCATAACTCACATCATCTCGACGTTATTGTGATCATCTGTGTTTCTCGCGTATTGGAATTATGATATTTCAAACCATTCAAAATTGATTATCAAAAAACTGATCTTTCGCTGAATCGACTCCCGTGAACTTGGTGATTGGGAAGAACATGACGCTTCTCCACAACGATTCCATCAATCTCTTCCGCCTCATTTATCTCGATTCAGTTCGTATGCAACGTATGTTGACCCACTCTCAGTTGAAGGAGGCTTCATATTATCAGTGGAATTTGATGGTTTGTGAATTTTCATTTTTGTATGTTGTTAGTTTCCAATAATCTTGATAATTATGTATTTATTTCATCAATTATAACCATGAATATATCATCACATAATGATATTTGAACGTGATTACACTCAAGTGTGTGATCCAGAGATCACACCAGTTCTGATACATATCAAGAAGTGATACAAAGGTGAAAAATTGTATACATAAGTTCTCGAAATGAAGCTCCAAATCGTCAAGCAGATGAATTAGGTGATACAGAAGTTCCATGTGCTTTTTTATCATTTTTGAACTCATCCGGACTGTAGAAGCCATGATTAAGGAGATACTCTTTGACTTTCTTTTTATGAACACACAGATCATGCCATATACGCTCACTCATTATATGATCCCCGTTATCAACTACGTACATGCTATCTGAGCAGCAAGACTTGAACCGAACCACATTGAATCAACAAGGAAACATTGATTCAATTCCCTCAGAAATCAGTGGAGGATGACATCATCACGAATACAGTGTGTCGTGTTGATGATTGTGATTGGAATGGATCCTGTCTAATAATTACCAATCTGAGTTCGACTGTGATTTGAAACAATATGTTCACGGACTCATTCATGTTTGTGTTCCATTTATATAATACAAGTTATCTACATTGCATATAATTCCAGAATAATATGTATATTATCAGTGTTTTCAAAGCATCGAACAAATTCCACTCTCATTCAACTTGTTGAGATTGAAATTCATTGACGTTGTCGTGAGAGGATCCAGATGCTTGATTGAGTGATAGTCATCGAGACCAAGCCCCAATTAGAGGTCGGTATATTTCGAATGGGAACATTTCTATTCACCATGGACTTCATGATTAGGGAGCATTATTCGATATTGCCTCAATAATTCAGATGCTTCTTCATTCATCACTCGGAAGAATGAGAACATAATAATCAGTCCCAAATTATGAAAATGATATAGGAATCCAGCCTAGTCGTCGATATATCATGTTTTTTTAATTGGGTTTTATCGCATTGTCATTTCTCACGAGTTATAAAACGTCTCGTGTGGAACCTTATGATGAGAGATGGATTCACACATTTTTTATCATATTATTGTTCATGAACCTTCATCCATGATTCAATATAACCAAAACATGAATCGTGATTCTTTAATGGATACATCACATCAAACTCGGTGATATAGTTCTCCTCCCACTCCTCTCAGTTGAACATCTCGTCCTACTTTCTATGCAACTCTATTTTGTATCCCACTGTAGAGAACATTGTCATACCAAAATCGATGTTCTTGCTCAACTCATCCAGTGTGTGACTGCTGCAAGACACGCGATAACGTCGTAGTATTGCTATCAGCACAGTTGGCATTGCTAACAACGCATACTTGTATCCTATGCACATGCGCGGTCCAGCGGAGAACGGAAGGTAAGCGTTTCCTTGACGACCAATGCTGTTCTCAGGAGTCCACCGCTCAGGACAGAAGCTGTCAGGGTCCGGGAAATACTCGGCCGAGCGGTGCATTCTGAATAGTGATATCACGGCAACTGAGCCTGAAAGAGAAAAGAACAGAATATGAGAGACAAATATTGTGACAAATTCCTGATGTTATGATTCTTCTTGCAAAGCACTAAATGGAATCGTACGTAAGCAGCAGATGCGTATGAGATAACGGAGCGAAAAATCCATGAAAACGTTATCTGGACGATCATTCTTCAAATCGGAATTCACCAGCATCTGTCTGGAATCTAGAGGAAAAGTCTACAGACCTGCAGGTAGAATCCGTCCTCCTGCGATTCCAACATCCTCAGATATCTCTCTTAGATGGAATGAGCCTTCGGGAAACAGCCTCAACGTCTCCTTGATGCAATACTCGACATGTTTCAGCTTGTCAATATCCTTCATCGTTGGTTCGCGATTCGAATCTCCAAAAACCTCGAACAGCTCCTGAAATGACGGGGTCAAACATGAACGTCGTAGAAGAGGTTATGGAGAAAATGACGGATCAGATTGCAATATGTTATTGAAATTATCCGTCAATTGATTTGAGGTGATAAATCTCACAAGCCATAAGAGTACCTTGTCTATTTTATCTTGATGTTCGGGATGCAGTCCCAACAGAACGAGAGCATATGATAAGGCACCAGTCACGGTTTCCGAACCAGATAGAGTCATAGTCGATACTTCATCTCTGATCTCATCTGGGCTCAGAAGTTGTCCACGCTTGGTTCCTTCTATTATGATATCCAGGAAAGATTTTATCCTCTCGCCTCCACTTGTCAGATCATTCGACTTGTTGCTTCCATGACGATAGTTGTTCAGTCTAGTAGCGATCACACCCTCACTGAATCCATGCAGAATCTATGAAAACAGTATGAAGAGCAGGATAATGTAATTACCACTAGGCAAACGCGAAATATGCGTTGTAAGATGAGCGAGATATCTGAATAAGATATAATAACAGAGCTACATCTGCTACTCCATCGACTCTGGCATTCTACACACATTGTCCTTCATTTAATTGCTACTTCATTCTCTCTGGTATTCTACACACCTTGACGAATATAAAGAACATTTAATGCTTGAGCAAATATCGAATCTACGAAGCAGTGGATCTTGGCTCATTTCCGTATATTTGATGAATAAAAACAGGCATTTGAATTTTTTCTTTGAAACGGCTGATTTGAATTGCTCACAAAATGGTGGTTATGCGTATCATTCATGTTTGAACACTCAGAGAGAAATTGTATTTATCAGGGGAGGTTTTTATTTTTTCAGATTCTCTCACCCATAATCTTATGGGGTTCTTGAAAATTTGAAATGATATTTCTCAAAATCTATCAAACCGATTTATTCCAAAAACTATACAGTTCTGAGTTGTGAAAGTTGGCCTGTACAAAAAGTTTCATGTTGATCATTTGAACCATGCGACCTGTGCAGTGCTTACAGACCTGAAATGCCTAATATCAGGCTTCACCCACAAGACATCGAGAGAGCCCACCGCGTTCACTCTAAGCAAGGACCTCGCCCCATTGTTGTCAAGTTTTCCTCATTTAGAACAAGGGAAGCTATTCTGCATGCTAAAAGTGGATTGAGAGGTACTGGGTATTCAATAATGGAGGACTTCTCAAAAAAACTTATTGCCAAGCGGGCAATCTTGATTGAAGAAATGCATAAAGCAAGAGAAACTGGCAAGCGGGCCTCCGTAACCTTTGATAAACTCAAGATCGATGAGAAACAGTTCATCATTGATTAGGCTACTAACAACATCGTCCCAACCACGCGACCTAATAGCGCGTTAACCAACAACGCTCCTCAGAAGCACGTACAGTTGAATGACAATAAGAAGAGTACCAACCCTCCACCTCACATCCAAAGACAAGCTACCATCCCAAGTCTTCAACAACTGGCTTGGCCACTTCTCCCTCCAAAGGTCAATGACTTCAACAACGGAATAGCCAAACAAGACCAACACAGCAGCGAGCGACGCTACGTCACCAGGCAGTCTACCTACCAAGCTAACGGTGATCGTGCCAACAAGGGTAGGTGCGACTTCCGAGGAGGGAGTGTGGACGTGCAATAGGACATTATAGCGGTGAATCCATGTGCCGCAAAATATAAAAGTGACAATGTAAGCGATAATGCCGAAGATAAATTGAAGAAATCTAAACCAGACATATTATGTATCATGAATCAAAATGCTCAATCGATCAGAAACAAAGTACCCATTATCGAAATGTTTTTAAACAGTCAAGTAAATTGTCCCAAGATATTGTGTATCACTGTGCACTGGATAAAATCTAAGGAGGAATTCGACACAATAATTTTAGAGAATTTCACCCCTCGTTCATCTTATTTCAGAAACTCGCTCTCCCACGGTGGCACCTGTATCTTTGTGCATAACTCTTTGTCTGTTGTGGAAAATAATAATGTCTGTAAAAATAGCACAGATAAACACTTTGATTGCTCCGCCATAGACTTAACAAACGACAAGTTGCAATCTACAATAGTGTGTATATACAGGGCGCCACTTGGTGATATCGAAATATTTTAAAATCAATTAGGCCTACTGATCAATTCAATCATGAAGAAGCAAAATAGAAAAATAATAATATGTTGAGATTTGAACATGGATTACTTATCAGATAATAATAACAAAAAACAACTTGAAACTCTCCTGCAAACGTATAATTTAACTATAACATGGCAAGCAGCAACTAGAATAACTAAAACGTCAGCAACGAAAATAGACTATATAATTACTAATCTAGATGCTAAAACCTATAACGTAGACATTCTCTCGACTGACATTTCAGACCATGAAACTCAACTTTTGACTATACCCTGCAAAATTGAAAAACTACAAAAATGTGTGACTTATTCACGAAAATATAATGAAAGGAATATGAAACGATTCATTAATTTCCTGTGTAAAGAAAACTGGGATGATATATATAGCCCGAATAATACTAGTGATGAAAGCTTCGACTTATTCCACAACAAATTTATTTTCCACTTTGAACAAAACTTTCCCCTCGAACTATCGAAACCTACGCACAAGAATAAAAAATAGTTGACCTTCGGTCTTTCTACATCATGTACAATGCTTGAATTTCTCCACCAACTAACCAAATTTAATAATGACGAGACTGAAACAACTAAAAAATTCTACAAAAAATACAAAAATACATATAAAAGAACTACAGCGGCTGCAAAAAAGCTACACATAAATGAGGAAATACTCAATTCTGAAAATATAGTTAGAACGACATGGAATTTAATCAAGAGAGAGACAGGGAGGGGTGAGAAAGAGGACGGCAGGCCCAATATAGAAATTATAGAAAATGTGAATCAGGATAATGTTGAAGTTTCTAATCCGATAGAAATCGCGAGTATATTCAACACATTTTTCGTCAATATTGCAACCAGTATGAATAATAATCAAAGAAAATTCAAACGAATAAAACAGCATTTAATAAGTTGTGTGAGTCAATTAGAGCATCGAAAAAAATCAATAATTATTTTTCCCACATCTCGGTCGGAAACTGAAAATGTGATCAAGCAATTGAAAAATAAATCAACAACGGATATAGATAACATACCATGTAAAATACTGAGACATATCTCAACTCATATCAGTGAACCACTCTCATTTTCAATTATTAAATCTTTTGAGACAGGAAAATTTCCAAATAAACTAAAAAAAGCCAAAATAATACCAATTCACAGAAGCGGTAATAAGAGTGTAGTTGATAACCATCGGCCTATATCTATACTTTCCGTTTCTTCCAAAATATTCGAAAGAATAATGTTCAATAGAATCTCATCATTTTTTGAAAAGAATGATCACAGCCTTCTTTAATCAGATCATTCTTCTCTGATACTGCCCTTTCACTCGGGGTATGCTTCCCGTGATAAACGATGTCCAATTATTTCAGTTCACAAAATTGCCGATGGTGCCGTTGTTTCCAGACCATGACGTCACTTTCCAAAGACGTTCAAGCATATCACTCTTTTTGACATGTCATATCTGCGAAGATACGAACAACTTTGGGAATTCCTTACGAGAATTTGAATTACGCGCGCATTCAATTGGACCGTGACTGTGAGTTTACTAACTTTGTTATGACAATAATATGAAGGATTATATTCAATTATATTTTGGAATATCATCGGGACAAGTTCTTGAATGATGCTCATTGCTTGGTATAACATACATATCGTTCAAGTGAAGCCTGGTGAGCCTGAAACCCCTAGTCGGAATGTAAATATGTCATAACCTCAATAACGTAGCAGGAAATTAAAAGATTATGATAGAATGACATTTTGTTCAAAGTTGAAATTTTAGATACCAGAGTGCGGTACATACCAGACCATGACGTCATTTTTCTCTGCGCGAGCAAATATGCGCGAACCCGTCAAAATAGCCTGAGTGAAAGAGCAGTATAAGTGAAGAATAAATAAAGAAGGCTGTGAGAATGATACACTAACAAATGCTCAACATGGCTTCAGGAAACAAAAGAGCACATCTTCAGCAATATTCTCACTGACAGAAACAATACTCAATGCTATCAATGAAAATGGAAACGTAATTGGAATATTCTGTGACCTGTCAAAGGCCTTCGACCTAGTACAACATTCTATCCTACTTCAGAAGCTCAACTACTATGGTATTAGAGGAGTAGCGGCTAAATGGTTCGAGACGTATCTAGAAAACAGAAACCAAACGACCGAAATCAAATATAACAATAATTATATAACGGGTAAACAAGAAATTCACCCATCAGATTCCAAAAACATCACATGTGGCGTACCTCAGGGAAGCGTCTTGGGTCCACTTTATTTTTTAGTACATATAAACGACCTCCCAAACAACATTTCTACAGCAGATCTATTACTTTTTGACGACAACACAAATTTAGTTATGAGATCTGATAACATTAAAGATTTAGAAAAAATTACAAATCAAACTATTGAATCGCTCAATCAATGGTTCTTTGCCAACAAATTACACCTCAATCAAACGAAAGCAGAATTAATTGTATTCGATACAGACAGAACAGATCTCCTAAACATACTTAACGGAAAAGATAAATTCAAATTCAATTGTTCAATTCATTTCAATTTCATTTTTTTTTCTCTTCAATTGTACTGAATTCTTAGGTTTAAATATAGACAATAAACTCAAATGGGGCATTCAAATAAAAATACTCACTTCCAAACTCACGTCAGCGTGTTATGCTCTTGGAAACATGGCCAAGTTAACTGATTATAAACATTAGTAACTGTGTACCACGCTCATTTTCACTCGGTGATGAGCTATGATATAGAGTTTTGGGAAAACGCCACCGACAGTAACAATATCTTCCTCATTCAAAAAACAGCATTACGAATAATTACCAAATCTAACTGGAGGACACATATTAAGATGACAAACGATTGTAAACCTCTGGAAAACAGTGTTTCAACCTCAAATAGAACAGGAAATAGATTAGTTGTAATGCCTAGCTGTGAGGAATCATTTCAAAAATTGAAAATTATGGCAATGGCATCCACCTATATATACAAAGTTCTTGTCTTCATGAAAATTAACAATATTGATTCTCAGACCATTTGTCATGAACACGACACTAGACACAAAATCTCATCCATTTGAACAAATATGGGCGCACTCTATGCAGTAAAGGTCTTCAACACTCAGCTAGCAAACTGTATAACATTCTACCTATGAATATCAAAAAATTACCACTCAATCAATTCAAATCTGTACTTAAAGCACATCTCACGATTAACAGCTTCTATACCGTGCAAGAGTTTTTAGATACTGGATTCACGTGAATATAAATTGTTGACGTACATTCAGAATTTGTAAGTTGTAACTTTGCTTTTCGTGTTCTTTTTAATTGGCTTTGATATTGTTTTGATCTAACACCAAATAGATCCATAGTCACGTGGGTGAGGTCTACCTCTTCATATATATTCAATAATAGACTATTATTCATTATTATCATTATTATTGATATTATTTTTATTATACTTATTTGACCTAATTCAACCGGCTTATATTTGTCTTCATACTTTCAAACTCGTGAATGAGTCATATGAATTGTTCATTTCTACTATGTATTAATGCATATTTGGGTATTTTTCCACTTCCTCGAGTTCTCTTCCTATGTTGTTTGCATCTTTCTCTACTCACCACAACTGCAATTCGAATATAATTTTGTTGATTCATCTTATTTGGTCACTCTTACACGTTCTTGTCAATGTGCTTCATTGTATTGTTATTATATTTTATTATCAGGAAGGTATTTCATTTTTTCATTGCATTATATGCAAGTGAATTGTTATTATGTATCCCCACAGATAAACCCCATGAGAGTTTCGTGGAACCTCACAAGAGTACCCTTTATTGTTGTAACGCTTTTATTTGGAATCAATTAAAAAAAAAAATTATCATTATTTTTATCATTGTCATTTTTATCACTATTGTTATCATTATTATTATAATCATCATCCACTACTTCATTGGTTATATCATGTTCTTGATTTTGTCCTAATTCTGAACTTGACTATAAGTTAAAATCGTTATGATGAACTTGTAAAACTGCAAACTTACATTGTATTGTGATATTTGTATTCATATTTTCACTCATAGACTATGTACCAATTACCTCGGAAGAGGGTCAATGGTTCAATGAAAACATACAACATATTCACGGATTATTACATTACCTTCACCAAACTTACTGACGTCTTGTAATTGGAACTCATAGGATAAATCCAATCAATCAAGAACCAAGGATTCATCAGACGATGGATAATCAAATATCTGGATTTTGATAAACCAATACTCAACGGATTTTCACCGTCTTTCTGAATGTTCATGTTGACACCCATTGCGGTCTCGCAGATCGCGTCCAACATACACATCCCGATAGCATGGTGTATGTCTGTTGTTCTCCCATCAGCAATATCTTCCAGTCTCTCAACTAAGATGTTTGCTTTTTTCTGGAAGATCCTGAAATAAGACTCCAAGTACTTGTAATGAAATGCTGGGGCAATCAGTTTGTGATGTCTCCTCCAGATGTCATCACGACTGCTGAGAAGTCCGTCGCCAAGGTACTGACGCAATACTTTGGTGATGTTCACATCCCTGTTCATCACTTTGGAGCTCGTCAAAACACTTTGAGCGTCGGCCGGATCACTGATCATCACGTAAAGTCTTGGTCCGATCCAAAACTTGTAGACAACACCGTACTTTCCATGTAGTTGGAAAAACCTGGTGGGAATAAATGAAGAAGCTATACAAAATATTTCCCTCTTGGTGTCCATATCCGTGACATCGATTGTCATCCTTGGATAATGGAGTGTCTCTTTGACTGCATAGTTACTCATTCAATCACCATCCGTATCTCAATGATGAACATGACGTGTTGAAGGTATTTCCATTTCTAGCACCAATAATAATATGATAAGTGGAACATGGCAAATCTTTCCACTCACATCTTAAATAAATCTGCAGGACTTCCTCTCAGCATGAGAATGTTGCCCAGCAACGGTAGTCCTGTGGGTCCTGGTATATTCCTGGTTGATGACATCATTCGTCTTATTGGCATCAGGTACAGTACTATCCATGATGCAGACACGATAGTCAACAGTATAGCAGCTAACAACATGGCCGTAACTTGGTCTGGAAATAACAGATAATTCAATCAGAGTGAACGGAGGAGTTGATCAATATATGAATCTCATCTAACGGAATGAGCCAACTTCCGACACAAGCGTGAATAGGAACTGATAAATTCACTGGGATTCAATCAACCTCGAATCACAGACACAGAAGCAGAGAGGGAGAAACAGAGCAACAGAGAGGAAAAATATTTCAACCAAAAACAGAACTATGGAGTCATGTTGGAAAAAATACAAATGCCATACGAAAGTGGGATGTCACATTCAAATTTTTCAGCAAGTATTTACGTATTCTTTTCTGCAGTCATCACACATCAATTCTGATTTCTTCCATCATTTCATGAATGTGAACTGTTTTGCGATGATAAACCCCTATGTTGTCTTCCTTGAAGTATGAATGTATTTCAACTTGGAATGAATTCAAAGAAACGATACGTGAATACATTCCAAAGAAGTCCATCAACAGCGGATGCAGGTCATTGAAATTTGTGTTAAGCCAATGGCTCACAAAATTTTGATGACGTGGTTGATGTCACACTCTGGCGTGAGACCATGGGCGCGCAAGAGAAACGAACGGGGTATTGAGAGAAAGCTCCAGAAGCAATACTACGCACTGGTAATCGGAAGAAATACTCCTAGCCAAGTAGTCAATTCAGAGAGACTTTCGACGCGAGAGACAAACAAAGGTGGGATGCCGAAGACCAATGACGGACAGTGACGTCATGAAGGAGTGGTGAAGTAAAGAGATTTTTCTTCATTGGAATGTAAGAACAACCATGAGGCCCATTGTCAAACAAATAGTCGAGTCAGTCGTGAATGCGTCACAAAGCAGTGGATAGCCA
Organism: Brachyptera risi; assembly: GCA_964007535.1. Classification (NCBI taxonomy): domain Eukaryota; kingdom Metazoa; phylum Arthropoda; class Insecta; order Plecoptera; family Taeniopterygidae; genus Brachyptera; species Brachyptera risi. The sequence continues at coordinate 11,585,511 of OZ023336.1, read as the reverse complement.
CACGGTGATCAAGAGAACGAACCACATCAAGAGAACCGGTATTGGGAACAACGCATAATCGTATAATCCGTGATGCAATCCAATGATAATCAATTGCAGTAATAATGGACCATAGTGCACGATATAAGGTTCGGCATTTGATAATCAGATGATTACATAACGTAATACGGTCCTTGATATGCTGATCTATATGAATCATACAAGAAGCAATAATTATTTGACTCGTTTTCGAGATGTGACCTTCAGTACTCAGTGAATGAGTTGATTCGATTCAAGTGTTCTTTCTGGATTATCCGCAGTAGATTCTTGTGGAATCAATTCCAATCCAGGATCAATTCCTACGGTTTATAACTTGTGGGAATTGAAATCAAATTGTATTCATTCTGGAAAAGCCCAAACTTCTTGTTCGTCGGATTGAGAACTTTAGGCGGCAACTGATATCGATTCATTCAGTCATTCAAATAACTTAGTTCGATCAGCTCCACAAGGATTTGAGAAATCGGAATCGTTTCACGAACTATTCACAATGATTGTGCTCGAAATTGAAACTTCAGGCTTATATGGACCGCACTCCAACTGCCTATTCGGGAGAATGCATTACAAATTGTATTTACAACTCTCCAACCGTCGAACACTTATTGATTCGGAACAGATCATCAAGAACGACCACGATCATTGCTACACAAATATGAGTGTTATCATTCGAGAAATATCCAGATTCCTGGATGTATTGATTATTTATTGATGAATCATTCGAAATGCAATTGTGGCTTCGCAAGGCGCACACGTTGGCAAGGACTCGATGAAGTGAGATAATTATGATAGATATGAATCAACTCATGAGAACTCTGACAAACCAGTGTCACAATTCTGAATCGAATGAGATAGAAGAAATGATGAAAATGTACACAAATTGATTCTCGATTATATTATGAAACAAATGAATCATTCACAATGTAGTGAAACAAATCCAAATGGATTGAGATGAAAGAGTTGAAAAATTCAGGAACATATTATGGCTCAATAATATCATCTGATTATTCATATGATACGGGCAGTGCTGGTATCTGCAACAATTTCCTCTCCTTGATGTGTCTATTCAACACAGAATTATCATCAATAGCTAATTTGACCGCCCTCTCTTGTATCTTGGAATCGTGTTTGTTGTTTCTATAATGCTGTGGATTATCCATTCTCTTTCTCACAATCCGAGCTTCCATACGTCATCGCTTTGTGAATATAGCCCCTACTTGATCTCCTTCCTTTCTCCAGCGTCTCCCAACCAGTCCTGGCATCGTGGACAGTTCGTTGAAATTATCTAGAACTAACTTGAGATTCAATTTGAACTTGCTCATGTTATTTGTTATTATTTATTTCCCACTTTTGAAATGTACCGTTAGGCTTCACGTTAACTTCTTCTGTACATTCTTCATCATTCAATTCTGTCCTTAATCGTACGAATCAAATACTCCATGAGCATATTCCGCAATTAGTCGTTTTACTGTCGTATGCTTTCTCTCCCATTCTGGAATCATTTTCTCTCAATGAATCTCATTGGAGGATCGATTACCGAATTGACTACAATTCGACATGAAGTGATTCAAATCTGTTTATTTTTTGTCAGAAAGTATTCTCAGATGTTTACAATTTTCTCACGAAGCCAGAGACCATTCAACATATTACTTCGGGCTGTTCGAGTATCGTCAATACTGAATATCTTCACAGACACAATCTATCTTGTAAGATATTACCAAAGACCTTAATATCTAACTTCGTTAGAAGACGTAAAACTAAGCCTTCTAAGCGGCGACAGGGTGATGCTAGCGCACTTATCGTAGTGGAGTGAATTATTCTTTAGGCAGGCCAGTTGGAATGATTACCAGAATGATTTTTTCTCACACCTTCTTGGATCCACATAATTATTCAACTAATGTTTCTTTCAGAACTAGTATATTTCATGATTCATCAATATGCCTAGGCCTACTATAGTTCCATCATGAGTGGTCGAGACAACGCTATCTGTTATATCGCCGAGTGTTTTAATTATGTAATCAAGGCAAAAGTGAGGTAATTCTTCAGATTCGGGAAGAAACGGGAATGTAAGTAGGCTTGACCAATTGAAATATCTGTTAATTCGTACATATCCATACTATTTTTAATTTATTAGGAATCTTTCTATGAATGATTCACAACACGATAATCACGTCAGCTCGCGGTGTTATACGCATTGAACATATTGGTGGTAAAGCAGATATCTCTCTTCTAATTCACTCCACGGAGACAGGTAGCACTAGTGAGCAATGTCGCCAAGCGTTACATGGTAAACAAGATCAGTTTTACGTCTTCTAACGAAGTTAGATATTAAGGTCTTTGATATTACATCAGCATCTTGCCCAAGCTCACGGTCTTCTTACATCTCAGTCTAGGTTTTATGACTATCAACCAGAGCCTGTTCTTGAGAACGAACGAATTAAAGTTTTCCACGATACTTCTGTCATAACTGATTCAATCATTCCTCATAACCGTCCTGACATAATATTTGTTTACAAAGACACTAGAATTGCTCATCTCATAGATATGACACACCCAAACGATCATAACATCAATCAAGCTGTTGTGACCAAGAAAACCAAGTATCAGGAACTGGCCACTGAAATCGCAACAATGTGGAAATTGAAGCAAGTCCTCATCTTCCTCGTCGTGGTGACGGTCAATGGGCTGGTACATAAGGAACAGGCGAAATGCATGGAAAAAATGAACATACCTTTCAGTACAATTCACAAAATTCAACGTTCAGTTCAGTTTTATTAGAGACATCTAGAATAGTTCGGAAAGTGTTAAGTGTATCACAATGATTAATTATGAATGCTAGGTATGTAATTTATTCACCCGTAGTGTGATGAATGTTTCCATATACTTGTATAATGAAATGAATGAAAAAAAAAATTAATGGAAATGAAATGAATGAATATAATAATCATAATAATAATTTTTATTTCAGCCTCAATTTTCAGCCTCTTATTATGAATAAAAACTTCAAACCTCAACACACACGAAAGTGAAACATGATTTAAATAAAAATTCCCTTTTTTATTCCGTTCACATTTGAATCATCAAAAACGTTTCTGAATTTCAGCACACTTTAATAACATCGCACATGTTTTTAATAAAACACAGAAAAACGCACGTTGAATTATTTCCTTCTGCACTGATGCACACACAACTCGGCGCCATAAGCCATTCACACGCCTAGCAACAATGACAAGTGCGATCGTCGACTGAATAACTCTTGTTCCACTTATCGCCACTAGGAGTGATGTGATGATCATCACAGCTGAGCCAAGTAAACTACTGACCTGTTGAAAAAGATATGATCGCGGGCAAGATGATCGCGGGCAATATGATCGCGGGCAATATGATTGCGGGCAATAAGATCGCGGTGACAATATGATCGCGGGCAATATGATCTCGAGGAATAAGATTGCGGCGACCATATGATGGCGGGCAATATGATCGCGGCGATCATATGATCGCGGGCAATAAGAATAACTTACTAAATGAAGATCAACAAGTGGCCCATTAACGAAAAATGCAAAACGATTACAATCAAAGAAGATGAATCGAGAAAGCCGTGACATATTTGATTCCGGTAGTTCTTAAACGATTCGGATAATGAGGCCCGAAGATGTGGATCGAGTGGACAAATCATGTGTCACACTATATTCTCACACTTCTATGCTCATCTCACAACGCAAATTCCGCGTTTTCCCGGTTCATTACTACGTGATAAAACGTTATCAGGTCTTCATCTTGAAACCGTTGTATCCGTGTAGGCTTAAGGATGGTCGACCATGACGGGAATCGAACCCCGGTCTTTACTGTTTACCGCGTTTGCTCATGGTGGCTCTTCTGAAAGTTTTTGACATTTAGCTGTCGAGTTGTTGGCAGTTGGTAGCAGGGTTACTCATACTCGTATTGATAAGAGAATGATGAGTGCTTGAACCACCCTTACACCAAGTGTGTGGGATAGGTCAAACCGGGTCAAACCGACAATTTGTCAATCGAAGCTTCGTGTCTCGTAGGTAGCCCAAACTGCTTCAGCATTAAATTAAACGGAATTATCATGTGTTTGAAATTTAAGTTCGAAACTTACTGCTGTCGATAGTATTTTAAACATGGAGACCGATACGCTAGTCAAAATTGACAGATCGAAACAGTTGATCGTTAGTAGTCAAAGATTGAAAGATGGGTGATTCCCACATACGGGGAAGTATGTATTCGCCTCTTCGTCATATACCGCGCGTTAATACTTGGGGAACTCACAAGAATCACCCCCCCCCTCCACCCTTCTTACATTTTATTATCTGACGCACTAGCTCGCTCCACACTACGCCTCTACGGTGTCAGTTTTCCAAGAACACGTTATCTCGTATCATAATATCGCGGCTGTGGGTCGCGGACGACCTAAGACGAGATATAGCTATTAGCTACTATCTTACGAGACCTGGGGATTCATTCCTGTACAATTAAGTTGATACCGTGTTGAACCCGGTTTTAGAGAGGTCCAACTTCATATTCCTGTACGAGTTTTATAGTACGTTTAAGGGAAGCGTAGGTTAGTACGTCGGTAAAACAGTTTTTTGACAAACGTTGTTTTGCCCTAATGCTACCAGCTAAAATGTATCTGAATTCATCCAATTTCAACGAAACTTGAACTCAATCAAATCTCAGCCCAATGCACTATCTTCAATTAAATTAAATGAAAAACAAAATGTTGACCTGAGTGGGGTCAAACCCTGCCCGATGTGCGCTGCAAGCAGCCGCGCTGATGATACAACCATACTGCCAATATGAATATTATGCTCTCAGAACATCATAAGAATACAAGCTTCGAAAAAGATTCTGGAAGATGGATTATTAATGATGAAACTGTAGTGAAATCATTTAGAAATATTCATATTTCTTTACCAATTCAGTTCTTATTCTGGAAATCGCATTTCCGTAACGATATTCACCATATTAGATATTCAAATTGATATTTGAAATCTTAAAAGGGATCCTAAAACACGCTGAACCCGCTCTTTGGCAGGTTTAAGTTGATCCTGCATTTCTGGTATAGATGTATTTGGGAGTACCAATTTGATACCAACATCACTGAGACCGGATCAGATCGTACAGGAATACGCCCCCAGATGTTCACTCCTCGACAAGTGTGGTCAGAACTGGGGAAACGCGGGACTTGCATTGTGAGATGATGATAAAAGTATGGAATTCTAGTACAACAAATAATTTGTCCGCTCAATCCACATCTACGGACTTTGTATTATTCAATCGTTAAGGAACTACCGGAGTCAAATATGTCACGGCTTTCTCGACTCATCATCTCTGATTGTGATCGTTTTGAATTATTCGTTAATATGCCACTTGTTGATCTTCATTTAATAGGTCATTCTTATTGCCCGCGATCATATGGTCGCCCCGATCATTTGCCCGCGATTTTTTTGGTCGCGATCTTATTGCCCGCAATCATATTGCCCCTGGTCATAATGCCCGCGATCATATTGCCCCTGGTCATAATGCCCGCGATCATATTGCCCCTGGTCATATTGCCCGCGATCATATTGCCCGCGATCATATGGTCACCCAGATCTTTTTGCCCGCGATCTTTTTGCCTGCGATCATATGGTCACCGCGAGGCCCGCGATCATATTGCCCGCGATCATATGGTCACCACGATCTTCTTGCCCGCGATCTTTTGGCCTGCGATCGTATGGTCGCCGCGATCTTTTTGCCCGCGATCATATTGCCCGCGATCATATGGTCACCGCGATTAATTGTCCGCGCTCTTATTCCTCGCGATATTTTTGTCTCCGCGACCTTATGTACGCGCGATCATTTCACCACACTCGATATTATTGCCGCGAGATTATTGCCTGCGGTCTTATGTCCGCGCTCTTTCAGCCGCGATCATATTGCCGGCTATCAAATGTATGAACAAGGGAGGGTCAAGATTACAAATTTGACACATAAAGACCATTTTTTGAGCAATTAGAACCAGCCATTTCGGAGAAAATATTCAAAAAACTGTTTTCATCCATCAATTATATGGAGATGAGTCAAGATTCACTGCTTCCAAGATTCGATATTTGCCCAAGAATCAACCAATCTTCATATTCGTCAAGGTGTGTAGTTTACCAGAGAAGATAAAGTAGCAATTAAATGAAGGACAAAGTATGTAGAATACCAGAGTTGAAAGAGTAGCAAATGCAGGACTGTTATTATACCTCATTCAGATATCTCGCTCATCTTACAACGCACATTTCGCGTTTGCCTGGTTAGATGAGCGTAGCGAAGTCTCCGTCCCACTCTTATGGAGTTTTGTCCGAGTTTTTTTTTTCTGGTTTGTTTGTTTTCTGTTTGTAAGCACTGCACAGGGCGCATGGTTTGACTGATCAGCATGAAACTTATTTTGTACGGCACACTTTCACAACTTGAAACTGTATAGTTTTTGGAATGAATCGCTTCGACCGACTTTGAGAAATATTATGTCAAAAATTTCAAACACCTCATGAAAAAGGCCAGGCAAGAAAATGTGAAAAATGGAATCCCTTCTGATGAAATAACATTTCCTGTAAATGTATATACATGAATGTCACACATTATCACCGTTTTGTCAGCAATTCAAACCAGCCGTTTTGAAGAGAAAAAAAAGCTGTATTCATTCATCAAATGTATTAGAGAAGTGCGAGCAGAATTGAGTTGTCGAGATTCACTGCTCCCTAGATTCAAGAGTTGACCAACAGTAAAGTATTTCTTATATGCGTCAAGGTGTGTAGAATACCAGGAAAACGCGAAATATGCGTTGTAAGATGAGCGAGAGGTATAAAAGTCGTTGAAGTAGTTCTACCATTGCTACTTTATCGACTCTGGTATTGTACACACCTTGATATCTGATTGAGCTATAAAAGTCGTTGAAGTAGTTCTACCCTTGCCACTCTATTGACTCTGGTATTCTACACACCTCGACGCATATACAAAATACTTCATTGTTGGTCAACTCTTTAATCTTGAAAGCAGTGAATCTCGACAACTTAATTCTGTTTGCACTTCTATAATATATTTGATGAATGAAAGCAGCTGATTTCATTTTTTTTCAAGGTCATTCGACTTGCTCACAATATGATAATTATGTGTATCAATCATGGGTTGCCATCCAGAGAAAATTTTCTTCTTTGCGGAGAGATTTCATTTTTCCAAATTTTGTTGCCCGGCCTAATCTTATGAGGTTTTTGAAAATTTTGTCTCGATATTCCTCAAAATTTGTCGAACCGATTCATTACAAAAACTTTACAGTCCCAAGTTGTGAAAGTGTGCCAGTGAAACATAAATTTCATGTTGATCAGTCGAACCATGCGACCTGTGCAGTGCTCACAAATGAAAAAACACACAGACAAAGCTCCATAAGAGTGGGATGGAGTCTTCGCTACAATCATCCAACCAGAGTCGATAAAGTGGCAAGAGTAGAACTACTTCAACGACTTCTATACCTCATTTGAATAGCTGGCTCATCTTACAACGCATTTTTCGTGTTTGACTAGTTTATATATGGATCATTCGAAATGCAATTGTGGCTTCGCAAGGCGCACACGTTGGCAAGGACTCGATGAAGTGAGATAATTATGATAGATATGAATCAACTCATGAGAACTCTGACAAACCAGTGTCACAATTCTGAATCGAATGAGATGGAAGAAATGATGAAAATGTACACAAATTGATTCTCGATTATATTATGAAACAAATGAATCATTCACAATGTAGTGAAACAAATCCAAATGGATTGAGATGAAAGAGTTGAAAAATTCAGGAACATATTATGGCTCAATAATATCATCTGATTATTCATATGATACGGGCAGTGCTGGTATCTGCAACAAGTTCCTCTCCTTGATGTGTCTATTCAACAGAGAATTATCATCAATAGCTAATTTGACCGCCCTCTCTTGTATCTTGGAATCGTGATTATTGTTTCTATAATGCTGTGGATTATCCATTCTCTTCCTCACAATCCACGCTTCCATACGTCATCGCTTTGTGAATATAGCCCCTACTTGATCTCCTTCCTTTCTCTAGCGTCTCTCAACCAGTCCTGGCATCGTAGACAGTTCGTTGAAATTCTCTGGTACTAACTTGAGATTCAATTTGAGCCCGCTCATGTTATTTGTTATGATTCATTTCCCAATTCTGAAATGTACCGTTAGGCTTCACGTTAACTTCTTCTGTACATTCTTCATCATTCAATTCTGTCCCTAATCGTACGAATCAAATAGTCCAGGAGCATATTCCGCAATTAGTCGTTTTACTGTCGTATGCTTTCTCTCCCATTCTGGAATCATTTTCTCTCAATGAATCTCATTGGAGGATCGATTTCCGAATTGACTACAATTCGACATGCAGTGTTTTCTATCTGTTTATTTTATGTAAGTAAGAAAGTATTCTCAGATGTTCACAATTTTCTTCCACCTTCAATCCGGAATCACTCAATTCGTGAGTGATATCATTCTTCTGTCTTTTCTCAATGAATTTTGTAATATATGACAATTTTCTACTTTCCCTCTCATTTTTTTGATCCCTACTCAATTGTGTGTATATTTAATATTCATGTCTTCTTGACAATCTTATGCTCATCCAATATTCCTATGAATCCACATGAATTTATTGATCATCGTCGAATAGTTCAACATTATATGTCTCTCCATCTTACGAATCTTTGATATATATAACGAATAGTATCGATCATAGGACACTCCCTTGTGGCACACATGATGTAACTTTTCCCACACCCGTCAATTCATTATTGACCATAGCTCTCCGTGTTCTCTCCAAGAAACTTCGCATCCGAATTGAAATGTGTGTATTAAACCTCATTTCTTTCACCTTCTCATTGTTATTTTATCTTCCATCTGATCATCTCTCAGTAAGTAGTATCAACAATCCAAGGCAACTTCAGTTGAGGAAAGCAGATGAAAGATGAGGTGGATATTCAAATGAGGCATGCAATGATAATCTGAACAAACTTGATCATGAAGTTACTCTACAGATTTGATGAAACTTGTAATAAATATATTTTGATTGATTGTGAATGGTGAGAAATATCTGTTTTACTCACGCTTGTTGACAATATGGACAAACTCTGTGGAGTTCTTATCTTGCAGAACTAGTTACGGATGCAAGTTACAATAAGTACAGCTGAACCCGCGTATCTCCTCACAGCCTGGATGTCCGATGTCGGATAGAGAAATAGATAACAACCGAGTCGGGATCGATGTTTATATATACCCATTCATTAAAACACTCCATTATTAGAGTGAATTATGAATATCACTCAAGATATTCATATCACTCGTGTTATTTGAATCGGATTATAGTCACGCAGTAGTCTCATTCCGCGAGTACATTTCTCACGCCTGTTAGGATTTGCAAGTTATATGAATATGATATCCTCATGGTAATTTTGAATAATTTGCGATAAAAACGACGACAATTACGATGTAATCACGAATATCATCACGAGAGGAATAACAAAGTGATGACGATCACAGAATTACAAACTTTTTTTTTTCAATAACATCGAAACTTGATACAAAATCATTGTTCCTCAATTAGGCTGTGTATGAAAGATGGGATCGTTCAGACGGGGCACCACATGGGCGATCTTACCACCCCATTCTAAATGTTTTCAAACGATGAACTTCAACACCAGGACTGTGTTTTTGGTGACCATGAATTTCCGCCGCAGATAAGAGTATTTCAGTCTCCGAAAGTCCATAACACATTATAAGTAAAAACCAAACTGATATCAAACGTCCGTGAAGTTGGACCTCACATATCAGAGTATGGGAATATTATTTGACTATTCTCCACTGCTTTGTGAGTACGTATTAGTGCCGTCAACATCCTATTAGTACCCCTCTAGGTTTGGCCTTCATGACGCGTTGTTGATGTGAGGCGCCAAACTTCACGCTAGTCTCTCACCTATCCGACTTCGAAAAGTCCAACGGCCTGCAATAATGCTTCGTTAGTACGGTGAAGTAGCTGTCAAATGTTTGCAGGTACTTCTTTCGTTCAGTCAGTATAACAATCTGAAAAAAATTAGCGCTCTTCATCATACGAGCCGGATTCAATTAGGATTCAGTTTGACATACTGAAAAAAATTGGTGTTCGTTCTTATGTTTTTTTTTTCTGTTATGTTTATTTGTCGGTTCTCCACATGTCAAACGGCTACAGCTATCAATTTGAAACTTTTTTTCATCTTGGTTCCTCATCTAACTTAGATCCTCATAGTTTTGTTGCATTATCGGATTGACGGATTTGCCGTTTGACCTGTGGAGAACCGACAAAACAACATGGAGAACAAAAAAAGAAAAAAACATAGTAACGAACACCAATTTATTCAAGTAGCCTATGCCAAATTGAATCCTCGCTGAAGATCATCTAATTTTGGAGTGAAAATGACGAAACATGACATGTTATATGTATTCTGTGAATAAGTATCATCTTCATCATTGTTATTATTTTAATTTATCATTTTAATTGGTGATTTTATTCACTCCCTCGAGTTCTCTCTTCATATCTTGATTGCATTTTTTTTCTTCTCTCTACAACTGTAATTCAATCATAACTTTTTCGGTTCATCCTATTTCGTTTATTCTCACACGTTCCCGTCAATGTGCTTCATTGCATTGTTATTAATCATATTTTATTATAAGAAATCTCATTTTATTTTGTATCGAATTATATGTAATGTGAATTGATTTTATATGAATCTCCACAAATAAACCCCGTGAGGCTTTCGTGGAACCTTACAAGAGTACCCATTATTGATTTAACGCTTTTATGTGAATCAATGAAGAGAACAAATCATATTTATCATTTTTAGACGAGCTTTAGCGGGGATTTAATTAGACAGACAGAAAATAATTGGTGTTCGTTTTTTTTCATGTTTTTTTGCCGATTCTCCATCAGTGAAACGGCTACAACTATCAACTTCGAACTTTTTTTCACCATGGTTCCTCTTTAGTTCAGATCTGTATAGTTTTGTGGCATTATCGGATGATGACTTTTCTTCGAATTTTAGAAATTTCAAAAATACCCATCAGAATAACACAGCAGAAAAAAAGGAAATATTTGTATTCTCAAAAAAAAATTGAATTTTGCGTGACGTTGAGTTACATTCTAATACACATTTTTGTGAACTTTCAGCTTGATCGGTTGAGACATATCGAAGAAAAAACATAAAATGTGCAAAATTGGTACCACTCGAAGCAGTTTTCACCCATTCATAACTTGAATGTCACCCTATTGGCTAATGTAGGCAAAAGTTTGGCGAAAAAGTCGACATACTATTATTATCCGCTCGTCTAACAACGCATACATGGCGTTTTTCTAGTATATGTTCAATCTTGAAATGTTTTACAGTACTCGTAAGTTTTTCAGTACAGAAAGCATTTTTTGAGACAAGGGTGATAACAAGGTTGATAACAACTTTTAGTACATGGTTGAAAATACGGGTTGAAACGGGGTTGATAAAGGAGGTGAAAAAAGGGTGATAACGAAGTTCGTATAACTTGAGCATGCAGTGAATCCTTTCATCTCAATGAATCACAACTTGATACAAAATCATTGATCCCCAATTATGGTTATAGGTATGAAAGGTATAACCGTTTAGACGGAGCATCCCAAGGGCGACCTCATCACCCCAGTACAAATTTGAATTCAAATCAAATTGAAATTGAATCGAATTTAAATTACTGGGAAAACGCTATTTACGCGTTGTTAGACGAGTGGAGAGTAATAGAATGTCGACTCAATTGCCATACTTTCGTCTTAATTCGCCATTTGGGTAACATTTTAGTTAAAATTGTGTTAAAACGGCTACGAGTGGTACCAATTTGGAACATTTCATGTTTTTTCTTAAAAATGGCTGACCCGATCGAACTGATAATTTTCAGAAATGTGTATCAAGATGTTATCCAACTTCACACGAAATTTCTATTCTTTGGAAAATAAAAAGTTCTTAGTTTTTTTTCCGTCGTGTTATTCTAACTGGTATTTTTGAAATTTCGAAAATTCATAAAAACAAAAGTTACCACCCGTTAATGCCACAGAACTATACAGATCTGAGCTAGATGAGGAACCATGATGAACAAGAGTTTTAAGTTGATAGCTTTGGCTGTTTGACCTGTGGAGAACCGAAAATATCATTAGAAAAACAAACATAAAAACGAACACCAATTTTTTCCAGTATGTCAGATTGAATCCTCGCCCAAGCTTTTCTAATTATTATTGCCTATGAAAAAATCCTATTGCTTAGATAAGCCTACATTGTATATTAATATTCATTCTACATTAAAACAGTGATTGAATATGAAACTTTGACGTGACGAAAGTAGAGAAATAAATTCACCATACTTGTATCCACAAAAGAAGATGATTGTCCACCAACAATATTATTGAATATTATTATTATTAATATCATCATTATCATTTTGAGATCTATATTGCCGGCGAAATCCCTCAGAGCCGTTCTTACATTTAATCAGATTGAAACATAATTCAAATAATTTCTGAAACAAAATTAGATACACGGAAAATACATCAAAATACAGAGAGATACAGAGATACATAATATATATAGTGGTCGCACACACGGGAAATTACCATTCATGTTATTGGACGAGCTTCAGCGAGGATTCAATTTGACATACTGAAAAAATTGGTGTTATTTTTTTTTCATGTTTTTTTGTCGGTTCTCTACAAGTCAAACGGCTACAGCTATCAACTTCAAACTTTTTCTCATAATGGTTCCTCATCTAACTCAGATCTGTATAGTGTTTTGGCATTATCGGATGATTACTTTTTTTTCATGAATTCAGGAAATTTCAAAAATCCCCATTGAAATAACACGGCGGAAAAAAAAAATCATTGAGAAAAGAATGGAATTCTTCGTGAAGTTGATTTACATTTTGATACACATTTCTGGAATTTTTCAGCTTGATCGGGTGAGGTATTTCAAAGATGGACCATAAATTGTGCTAAATTGGTACCACTCGAAGCAGTTTTCACCCATTTCTATTTGAATGTCACCCAATTGGCGAATGTAGGCAAAAGTTTGGCAATAAAGTCGACATACTATTACTTTCCGCTCGTCTTACAAGGCGTATATAGCGTTTTCCCAGTTAGAATAACACGGAGGAAAAAGGAGGGAATATTTTTATTTTCAAAAAAAATGAAATTTTGCGTGGCATTGAGTTACATTTTGATACCATTTCTTAGAACATTCAACTTGATCGAGTGAGCCATTCCGAAGAAAAATTGTGAGATGTGCTGAAATGGTACCACTCGAAGAAGTTTTTACTCATTTCCGAACTAAATGTCACCCAATTGGCGAATGTAGGCAGAAGTTTGGCCATGAAAGTTGACATACTATTACCATCCGCTCGTCTATCAACGCATATATGGCGTTCTCCTAGTAATAACTATCACAAGAATGGTTTGAATGCCCAATTTGTCCCGGACTCCCAGAAGCAATCAAATGCAGCGAGATAGTTTGTTCTCAGACAGCGCTGTTCTGGTTTTGAAGTTTTTTCTTGTTAGACGAGCTTTAGCAAGGATTCATTGTGACATAGTGGAAAAAATTGGTGTTCGTTCTTATGTTTTTTTATGTTTTTTGGTCGGTTCTCCACAGGTCAAACGGCTGCAGCTATCGACTCCAAACATTTTCACATCTGGTTCCTCATCTAACTCAGATCTGTATAGTTTTCTGGCATTTTCGCACTATAACTTTTTTTTTTAATAAAAAAAATCTACGAAAATTCAGAAATTTCGAAAATACCCGTTAGAATAACACGTCGGAAGAGAGAGAGAATATTTTCATCTTCAAAAACATTGAAATTCTGTGTGAAGTTGAGTTACGTCATGGTCAACTTTTTTGAAAACTTTCAGCTTGATCGGGTGGGCTATTTCGAAGAAAAACCATTAAATGTGCAAAAATTGGTACCACTCGAACCAGTTTTTACCCATTTCCAACTTGAATGTCACCCAATTGATGAATTTAGGCAAAAGTTTGACAAAAAAGTCGACATACTATTACTATCCGCTCGTCTCACAACGCATATATGTCGCTCGTCTATCATTCATTGAAAATAATCAAAATGGTGTGTAGTGGTGAAGTTGCCATCACGGTGCCCCATCCAAACGATCCAACTTTCATCGGTAGATTTATGCGGAATACAATGATTCAGTATCAAGCTTCGAAGTAATTAAATAAAAATTTCGCCCATGAAAATATTCGATCAATAATGACTGATTTGTTTCCCATATGGCTGCAAGAAAACACGATCTTGCCAAGGCCTATACACAGATGAGGCACTCGAGCTGCCGTCTCAAGATGTCAAGATGTTTCATTGTTGAGTGTGCTCACAGTATATCCAGGCTGAGTGTAAACTAGAGAATTGGATCTCTTCTCTTCACAAATAAAAGTCATGGAAAGCTAGGTTTTCTCATTCATTGACAATTCCTGCAGTTTTTTCAAGTGATAATATTCTTTTGTTACAAAGAATGTACGTAAAAATGGATGAGATTTGTATATTGATTGATGTCAACTTCAGAATTTCCATCTGTCAAATATCAATAGGAACATTCAAGAATCGCTTGCCCACCTAAAAATAATAGTCGGTGTGAACATTTGTTAATAACTAAGACACAGTCTGCTATATTCCAAATAAATGGTGAGATATATCTAACCTCGACTCCCACTTGTGATGAATCATACACAAGTCACCGCCTTCATGATGAGCCCGATCCAGTTAGTGCCGTTGGGCCTGGTTTTACCAATCTTAGTTAGGGTGCTAATCCAATAACTATTAATTGAAGGTACGAAAATAACATATGTGACCAATGGTGATGACAAATTAATCCACTAACTATTGCTCAATCCAGTTTCGTAAAACCGGGCTATGGTGAATTTAGTTAGTTTAGCAAGTTTGCTTAGTTAGTGCCCTTGAGCCTTTCAGTTTACTCATGTCTGCTCATCCCCATCCATTCGAATACATTCTAGCATGATGATGATGTTACTGTATTGTTTTCCACAATGTCTTCAATAATCACCTATATTTACATATACGACGACAAGCACTTATGACCTCCATAATCCCCTATAAGGGCCTAATTGTGATGTTTTTTACCTCGAATAATAAATTCAAATATATGCCCTGCTATGAACAAATGGCTCATTAGTTGAGCGATCTTGGAGACTTCTTTTCTACGCTCACGAGGCTAATTGTCTGTGTACATGTAGTCCAATTAGAGCACTGCACAGGTCGCAAGGTCACACTGATCGACACGCAACGTTCGCTGAACACGCGGTATTTCCAATCCAGAACCACGTGACAGTGATAACAACACAACCCATCATGATAGGTCTATACAGCATGTGTGATCCGCATTCTGAGGGTTATGTTCTCAAGGAACTATAATAATGAGTTTTGACTGGGCCAATGAGCCTAGGCCCAGGGTTGGGCGGTAAAGGACCGTGTTGAATGGATTGCAAGATTCTAATTATGCGGCTTGTATATTGAATTCATAACCATAATTTAGGTGGCCACCGAGACGCGTGGCCGAGTGGTAACACACTGAACCGTTATTCGGGAGACCGGGGTCCGATTCCCGCCATGGTCGACAATCCTGACGGGGTTTTTCGTGGTTTCCCTCTGTCATTCAGGTTGAAACTGGGATGGTTCCTTAACAACAGGCCACGACCGACTCCTTTCCACCAGCCAAAACACCTAATCAAATAAATTGTCATCTCATCATAACATCATCTCATTAATCATCCACCGATGCCAATAGATCTTCCGCCAATAGATCTTAGTAATCATTACAGTGCGTCGTTAAAACGCACAACGCCAATAGATCGTAGCCATCAGTATATCATACTGTTCGTACAGTCTCCGATGATGATTATTGTTTGCTGAACGACCCCACCAACAGCTAGGTTTTGAGGGGGTGCGAATGAGCTGGTGATTAGGAATGTATGGGTAGGCGAAAAAAAAACCATTATCAGTATTATTTTCTTAATAACATCGAAACTTGATGCAAAATCATTGTTCCCCAATTAGGGCTATGGATGGAAGATAGGATCGTTTGGACGGGGCACCACAAGGGTGACCATACCGCCCCATTCATCATATTATTTATTCAGCCATTCATTTATTCAATCATTATCATCATATATCTATATTATATCAATATCATCCATATAGATATGATATATGATAATATATAATAATATATATATATATATATATATATATATATATATATATATATATATATATATATATATATATATATATATATATACATATATATATATATATATATATATATATATATATATATATATATATATTCATAAATATATAATATATATATATATATATATATATATATATATATATATATATATAAATATATATATATATATTAAATATATATATATATATATATATATATATATATATATATATATATATATATATATATATATATATGTATATATATATATATATATATATATATATATATATATATATATATATATATATATATATATATATATTGACATATATATATATATATATATATATATATATATATATATATATATATATATATATATATATTCAAATATATATATATATATATATATATATATATATATATATATATATATATATATATATATATATATATATATATTATATACATATATATATATATATATATAAATTATTATAGTGCGTCGGTGAGACCCAAAATAAATCGACGTTTACACGACGTTAGGCCAATAGCCGACCCCACTAGGCTGGCTATTCGTAAGAACGGCACACCAAGCGGTTCTTGGGAATAGCAAACAAGATGCTGTTAGCATCTGGTGCACAGATGCTTTGGCAATATATTATACACAATATTATACACAATATATTATACACATATATTTTGGCAACAGCCTGGATGCCTGATGTCGGGTCGAGGAATAGCCAACAACCGAGTAGAGAACGGAGTTTATATAGGCATCGAGTTTAGCCGGTGAGGGCGCAGCGAGCGGTGCATCACGCTGGCCCCACATAACATCCTCGATGCGATACTGCGATCGCATGCGGGAGTTATTCGGCCATTTTGAATTATTGAACAATCAGCTAAGACTGCTTGATGGTGCGTGGTTTTGTCGCGCAACTTCAGCTCTGGTCAACTTTCTACTCAACCGCAGAAAATCGCATGCGTAATGGCCGGATGTAGCTTGGGTTCAGGTAAAATCCGCTTGAGGTCGCCGTCATACTGCTTCCCCAAAACAGCTGTGTCGATCTCAGCATGCATTGTGCTCACGTGCGTCCGACTCCTTTCATGAGATTTGGTTCCTATATAGTTGGATGAGCGAAGCGAAGACACAATTTCACCATACCCGAAAAAAGTGCCTGTTTTATGTTATTCTTTGTTATTTTGTTCGCGTTCCACAGGTCAAACAAAAATCCAAAATCAATTTAAACTTGGCAAAAACGAGTGTCTTTATCTATTTCGATGTTGTATAGTTTTTAGGCGCAATCGGTTGAACCACTTCTGAGAAAACTCATTTTACAATTTGCAAAAATCCCATAAGAAAAAACCAATGGGGAAAATTCGTCGAAATTATTTCCTTCGAAAGAATTCAAATTCTCAGAGAATTCCAATATGATGATTATACACATTATTCCGAACTTTCAGTCCAATCAGTTCAGTCGTTTTGATGTAAAAAATATTCAATCAAATTTTTTCAAATCATGCAATCAAAGCTATCAAGAAACCAATCAAATCCAAGCAACAGGTGAAACGATTCAAAAAAAGCCTTCTTCATCATCATGAAAATTCATCGGAAAATAACATGGCAGTGACAAAATTGTTTGGATCTCAAGGTGTATATATATATATATATATATATATATATATATATATATATATATTTATATATATATATATATATATATATATATATATATATATATATATATATATATATATATTCATATATATATATATATATATATATATATATATATATATATATATATATATATATATATATATATATAATAACCAATCCAAAGATATTATTTGATTTGTTCCAGTTCATCCATCAACACGGAAACACATAACGCGTTTGCCTAGTGAGTGATATTATTATCATTATCATCATTATTATTATTCAGGAGACACCAGCGATGTCAACAAAATTCAACAAACAATTGTGACCTATCGCCGCCTACCCTCTATTATTATGTACTTTTATCCTTTCTTTCAATCCATCCTCATCCTGTATCATGATCTGTGATTTGAAATGCTAATAGTAAACGTAGTCATTTTGGTTACTTTAGAGCTCGATACAGCATGAGTGATATTTTATTTAAATTCATTTTTTTCACATTTTTGTCAATTTTCTTAAATTCACCATAGATTGCAGCAGTGCTAAACTTATTTTAAGATGTTTGTGTAAGGGTGCAACCAATCACAGCGACCGGCCGACCGCCTACTTTCTACAGAAGACAGGGTTGCTGAGGCGACAAAGTATATAGCCACTGTTGACTTGTGATCCTGAGTGGACACATCTCCTGTCACACCCTCCTCCGTGTACAACCGAGGATTCGTGTGTTATTTTCCACGTTTTATACATGTGTAGGTACATGTACACATAAGTTTATCATCGCTAAGACTAGACGCGTCTACGTGAATCTTCAAGTAACAAGGCCTGCTGTCGATTCAACGTCATCTGAAGACGGTATCGTTATTATTTTTCATATTATTACTTTGTACCACGCCGATATTTCGACATTTACGTGACATTCATTGGACATTTATCTTTTATTGGACATTCATCGCAACATATACATATTATATATAACTATTTTTATTTCAAGTTTAGCCTGTTTAACTTCAATTGCATTTCATTAATTTGTGTACATCACCTTCTTAGTAGTATTTAATTCAATCGGCTAGCTACCGAAGGTATTAAATGCTCTGCTATCATTTAAAGTAACCATATAAAATTTCATTTTTTTATCATTTTTCATTTCTTTCAAATAAATTTGTTACTAACTTCAATTTCTTGCAGATTGTGGTAATTTATCCTGATTCCTGATAGGTAACCCGTCAGGCTCCCTAATTTTACCTTCCTCAATCAATTTATTTCACCTTTATTTTATCGTTTTTCCGAATCATTTTAATTATAAGTACATATTTTAGTACAGTAGGAGAGTGTAGGTGACAATTTGGCGCCCAACGTGGGGCTCGATAAGACACTTGGCGATGAGTATAATTGTGTTTCAATTAACCGCTCAGTGATCTTAATTCAGTTACCGTATTACTTTCAAGGGATTCGTCTCAATTTGAACGGTATTGAAAATAACCCGATCGTCCTGAGATTTATCATTCAATTCATCAATTTAAGGGTTTCTAATTGCTCATTTCATCGAAATGGTATTTTATTTGTTTCGTAGTTCTTAGTGATCTCAAACTAAGTGGCGCCCACACCATCTTTATTAGATTTTTCGCGAGATTTATTATGCTAATTATTATTTTGCCTTCATAAGTATAGTAGTAACCCGACAAAGGAAAGAGACCACCATTAATAACGTCAATATGGAAGACGTAGAAACGAACACTGCTGCTAATCAGGAAAACGCTCCAGCTGCTACGGCAAGCCAGGACCCAACGATGTTAGCTGTGTTAACCATGTTAAATAGCATTCAGGAACGCTTAAAGGCAATCGAAACTAGGCCTTCTAGTTCAACTGCTAGTGTTGTGTCAGTTGAGCGCAACAATGCTACTATGGCAGAAACCATGCAGAACGCGTCATTGCCCGCATCACAAGTTCGAGATACTGCTGCGTTAGATAATACGTACAGTCTAAAAACGATCAGCTATCAGTTGCAACTCGAAGACATTAGATTTAGTGGTAATTATGATGACATCCATCCAATGTCATTTATTGAAATGTTAGATGACACGTTTGAAATGTTTGGCGTAAGTGACAGGGACAGGTTACTCTTAGCACGACAATGTTTCAATCAACCAGCCCTAGACTGGATCAAACATAACCGTTTTCGTACATACGCGGAATTCAAAACGGAGTTCAATAACAAATATTGGAATCATGAACAGCAAAGTAAAGTATATCGCGATGTTTACAGCGGAAAGTATACCAACGAATGCTCGATTAGCATGTCAGCGTATTTCAGACGCATAGTTCAATCCGCGGGGTATTTGGACACCCCTATTCCCGACAATAGTTTAGCGAGAGCGTTAATAAGTCATTTTCCCGAACGCACAAAAAATGTTTTGCTTCCGGTTTGCAAATCGACGGCAGCAGTGTTAGATTTGCTGAAGCTGTATGAGAGCGAAAACTCCAGCATTACGCGAATGGATTTCCAGTCTCGTAACAGCAATAGGCAAGCGGGTGTGCAAGTTCAGACCCAGGCGGGCGCGGGCAACAATAGCTCGACGAGAAATAACAATAATCGCGGGCAGGGTGGTAATAATTCCAATCAAGGACTACATGAATCATGGCGTCAACCTAACGTCAACGCATTACAAACTACGACTACCACAGACGATCAAGACCGTATTCGATCGGAAAACTAGATGGCGGCGAACTGAATAGCGAACAGATTTCCATAAACGCCATCAAAGACGCTAAAATGATTATGAGATCGGCCGATCCGAGATTTCTCATTGAAGAAAAAGAAGAAAAAGAGATTGTAACGGTTGAATGCCCGGAAGCAATAGTAGAGATAAATGGGCTTAAGTTCAATGCACTAATCGATACGGGTAGCGAAATCAATGCAATTTCAGAATCTATATATAATTACCTGTTAAATGAAGGGGCGGTATTAAACACTCTACCCGTCATTGGCGTAACTGTTTTAGGTGCTACAAGTAAACGTAGTAAGCGAGTTACGAAACAAGTGCTACTGAATATATTTGTTGACGGTATAGACACTGAAGTTGTCTGCCTTGTAGTTTCAGATTTAGTTAAAGACGTAATATTAGGTGTTGATTGGCTAGCCGACAACGATGCGATTTTGAGATTCGATGTAGGCTCTTTCTCATTGAAAAACAAAACTGTTAATCCACAAATTATAGTTATGCCAAATTCGAAGAGAGTAGAAGAAAACATGGATCAACAGCCAGATTACGAGAATGACATTACGTTTGAATTGAACGCTTTCATGATCAACAGCCCAACAGACGACGAGGATGGTAATTTAACATCACTAGACACGATAACAGAAATCGTGGGTCAACAACATTTGCTAAGTAGTTATCAGAAAGACACCCTTATTAAACTGCTATCAAAACACCACAATCTGTTTTCATCGAGGCCTGGACTCGTACGTGATTATGAACACGTTATCGAAATAAAAACAAATAGTAAGTTTTTCGAAAAGAACTATCCTGTTCCCTTTGCCTACAGAGAGGAAGTTCAAAGACAACTCGATTTAATGGAAGAAAATGGGATCATTGAGAGATCAAGTAGTCCATACATAAATCCTTTGGTCGTCGTCATAAAAAAAGATAAATCGGTAAGATTGTGTCTCGACGCGCGAGAATTAAACACAATATTAATTCCTGAACGAGAATTTCCGAACAGTCCCGACGAAATCATACACGGTTTTCACAACACTAAATGGCTTTCAACACTAGATTTAGTATCTTCGTTCTGGCAGGTTCCTTTATCGGAAAATAGTAAAAAATTGTGTTCATTCAAGTTTTGTGGAAAAATATACTCCTTCAAAGTTCTACCTTTCGGGCTTAGTATATCAACGGGAGCTTTTGAACAATGTATTCAACACGTTTTGGGTGACGAAGTACGCGAGTTCACTACTAATTACGTAGACGACCTATTAATTACGTCACAGGATTTTGAAACACATATAGACCATTTAGACAAGGTTTTAGGTAAGCTCTCAAACGCTGGTATGACAGTTAACTTCAAGAAGTCACTGTTTTGTATGGATGAAGTACCATTTCTCGGTTACGTTCTAACTTCACATGGGGTGTCGCCAGACATGAAAAAGCTGAATGTCATACATAACTGGCCACCGCCACGAAATCAAAAACAACTAAAAGGTTTCTTAGGGCTGTGCAGTTATTATAGAAAGTTCGCAAATGATTATGCAAAACACACAGTACCACTGCAGCAATTGTTAAAAAAAAACGTGAAGTGGAAATGGACGAGTGAGTTAAACGAAGCGTTTGAGCGCGTTAAAACATTATTTGTGGACTCAATATTATTGACACATCCCGATTACACAAAAACAATTTATCTCAGTTGTGATGCAAGTGAGTTTGGCTTAGGTGCGCAACTCTATCAGTTGGATGAGGAAGGCGAGATCAGAGTAATTTCTATGGCATCGCGTATTTTGAAAGGATCTGAACTTAACTATACAGTTTCAGAAAAGGAGCTTTTAAGCATAATATGGGCTCTAGATAAATTTCGAATTTTCATTTTGGGGGTGCACGACTTTGTTATCGTCACTGATCACAAAGCGCTACAGTTTATTATGAAATGCAGGCTTCTTTTTGGCCGTTTAAAACGCTGGAGCCTTTGGTTGACTCAATTTAATTTCACTATCAAATACTCTCCTGGTAGATTAAACGTAGTAGCGGACACTCTCAGTAGATTTCCAAGAAAAGATGACGGCTCTATAATTGAGAGCAATAGACTAGAAAGAGACGTCCTGGTTGCGCCGGTAATTCATTCAATAGATCCCGATCTTAAAAGGGAATTAAAAAGAATAGATGAGTTGCAGCGTGGCGATGACAAACTTCGCGTTATTATAGACGGGCTGAAATCACCGACAACAGCTGATAAGTTTCCGCGATACATGTTAATGGACAAGCGGTTATTTCATAAGCCAGGCAAAGACGACAACGAGTCATGGAAACTTTGTTTACCTGATGTTATCACTAGGAAAGTAATAAAGTCGATACATGTAGAGATCGGTCATTTTGGAGCGACAAAATGTCTCTATACGATGAGAGAGACATTTCATTGTAAAGGTATGGCGCGAACCATAAGACAGGTGATTGCATCGTGCGACACATGTCAGAAAACGAAACACGCCCCCTTCACGGCTCACGGCACATTTCACCCTATTATTCCGTCAAATATGGCACAGCTAGTAGCCACAGATCTGTATGGACCACTACCTACAGGAGCTTTGGGATGTAAATACATACTAGTTTTTGTAGATTTATTTTCTAAATTAGTTAAGCTTTACACTTTACGCAAAGCAACAGCGATGGCAGTCAGCAGCAAAGCTGAACACTATATTCGCAATGTAAATAAAACTAAGGCCATTTTAAGTGCTAATGGAACTCAATACACGGCCCGAGCGTGGTATGAGACGTTAGAGGAGTTAGGAGTAAGAGCTTATCATTCGTCTGTCAGACACCCGCAATCAAACCCCTCAGAACGCGTAATGCGTGAGCTCGGTCGGGTGTTTCGAGCATATTGTTCCGATAAGCACAACTCATGGGTTAAATGGGTACCACAAATTGAAGACTGGTTCAACTCCACTGTACATGAGAGTACTGGGTCCACTCCAAACGAGTTACATTTCAATAAAAGTTACACATCTGGGATAGTTCGTAATATTAACTTTCCACAGCCAAATGGAATCCCTTTACCACATAACACAAAAATCGTATTGGCTAAACAAAGACTTCGAAAGAAAGGTCAACAGCGAAGTAAAAGACACGAAGATAAATTCAAAAAAAAATACAGTTTTCCTGGTTGGAGATCGGGTGCTTCTTAGGGCTTTACATTTGTCAAATCAAATGAACAAGGAGACCAAGAAATTCTTCAACTTATACGATGGACCGTACACCATATCCCAAATAGCGGGAAACAACGCTTACGAGCTAACCGACGACACATCTGGCATCGTAAAAGGTGTGTTTAACGTCGTATTACTAAAGCTGTATAGATAGTGGTAGCTATTTCAATCTTAGAATAGTAAGTTCACACACTTTTATTATTAAATATAATTGGCTACAACAAGTGTATGCCACCTTTTACATTCTTATTGTCAGATTTAGACGAATATGTCGAATTACTAAAGCTGTATAGAAGGTAGCTCTTTCAATCTTTAGAATAGTAAGTTTACGCACTTTTGTTATTAAATATAATTGGCCACAACACGTGTTTGCCTCCAAGTAGACCTTTTCCACTCTTATTGTTAGATTTAGACGAATATGTGACTATACGTGAGAAGATGCGCTTACAATAGTTAGTTTTGGCTTTACCGTAACTCGGAAGCAATTAAGATAGACCAACCCTATGGTACAGGCATATGTCCGCCATATAATAACACTTTTCTTTGGTTTGCGACAATGTATAGATAGATTGTATACAGATGTTCAGATAAAGTATGTACCCATTCAAAAGATGAGCAATGCCTTTTTCTTTGTTGAGGGGTGGTATGGTTTATTTTACAACACATTTGTTTAGCTTCTCAGCCTTTTTCACGGAAATGAAATACCTAAGTATTACTACTTAATATTTCATTTGGGGGGTAATTGTGACCTATCGCCGCCTACCCTCTATTATTATGTACTTTTATCCTTTCTTTCAATCCATCCTCATCCTGTATCATGATCTGTGATTTGAAATGCTAATAGTAAACGTAGTCATTTTGGTTACTTTAGAGCTCGATACAGCATGAGTGATATTTTATTTAAATTCATTTTTTTCACATTTTTGTCAATTTTCTTAAATTCACCATAGATTGCAGCAGTGCTAAACTTATTTTAAGATGTTTGTGTAAGGGTGCAACCAATCACAGCGACCGGCCGACCGCCTACTTTCTACAGAAGACAGGGTTGCTGAGGCGACAAAGTATATAGCCACTGTTGACTTGTGATCCTGAGTGGACACATCTCCTGTCACACCCTCCTCCGTGTACAACCGAGGATTCGTGTGTTATTTTCCACGTTTTATACATGTGTAGGTACATGTACACATAAGTTTATCATCGCTAAGACTAGACGCGTCTACGTGAATCTTCAAGTAACAAGGCCTGCTGTCGATTCAACGTCATCTGAAGACGGTATCGTTATTATTTTTCATATTATTACTTTGTACCACGCCGATATTTCGACATTTACGTGACATTCATTGGACATTTATCTTTTATTGGACATTCATCGCAACATATACATATTATATATAACTATTTTTATTTCAAGTTTAGCCTGTTTAACTTCAATTGCATTTCATTAATTTGTGTACATCACCTTCTTAGTAGTATTTAATTCAATCGGCTAGCTACCGAAGGTATTAAATGCTCTGCTATCATTTAAAGTAACCATATAAAATTTCATTTTTTTATCATTTTTCATTTCTTTCAAATAAATTTGTTACTAACTTCAATTTCTTGCAGATTGTGGTAATTTATCCTGATTCCTGATAGGTAACCCGTCAGGCTCCCTAATTTTACCTTCCTCAATCAATTTATTTCACCTTTATTTTATCGTTTTTCCGAATCATTTTAATTATAAGTACATATTTTAGTACAGTAGGAGAGTGTAGGTGACACAGTCAACGTACTTGAGTCATGCCACGAAAATCGCGGTACGCCCATCTCTTCGCCCAACTTGCTTGAATTGCTACTAGGCAGCAGCACTTTAGTTTAATCGCAACGCACCGTCCTGCTCCCGCACGCGGGATATTGCATCAAGGATGCTCGAGTTTGACCAGCTCTATACGAGGTCTGGTTGCGGTTTTGTGCGTTTGTGTATACGTCTGAATCAGGGTTTCCAAGATGGGCGACAATGTTGGTTTCAACCTCTTGATAATTGAATATGATTTTGAATCAATCACGGCAGGCTACAAAGTA
Source organism: Brachyptera risi (assembly GCA_964007535.1). Taxonomy (NCBI): domain Eukaryota; kingdom Metazoa; phylum Arthropoda; class Insecta; order Plecoptera; family Taeniopterygidae; genus Brachyptera; species Brachyptera risi. The sequence goes on along the minus strand of OZ023336.1, from coordinate 11,559,517 downwards.
GGTCAGTCCTTCAAAAAAGGTGAACAATTTGTTCCTGGCTGGACATGAACTGTTATTGAGTGAAATTTGGGATGGAGGCAAGAGTTTTATCGAAGCCAAAGTGGTCCGGCAAACATGAGTCAGTTTGCTACTATACGATGTCCGCATCTGAGTTAATTCTATTATTTTGCAAGTTTATATGTATGATACAATCACACTGATAGATCAAAGTATGCTCACAGTACAATAATGAGTAATCTAAACCCAACTCTGTCCCTAATACTCTGCTTTGGCTGATAACCGATCATAACTAGGCCTAGTCTGGTGTAATAATGATAATTATGAATGGACTCAGGCTATAGGCCTTGGTTGAAATTCATGGGCGTAGATCTTGAAGTCTCCTGAATTCAATATGGAACTTTGAATAGTGAATTCGAGAATAAAGTGAAAATGATACCATTTTATTAAAATGAGTGTGAGCTGTAGGGTGGTAGACGATCTTATTATGCCTTGAAAACACATCTCAACCTGACTCATTCTCACATCAACTCCAACAATAACATGCATGTTCCGGTGTTTTAAGGAAGGTATTATTCAAGGTCGATGGATACAAAGTACGAACAGCTGTTCTTATTAGCGTTGCCCCCAAGATGCAATGAGGGTTGCGTTGCTCTGCCGGTCGGAGATGGTGACTTCACTCATTCGAGAACACGTTTCATCTCCCGATTACTTTCCAGAATAATTGTAATCACTGCCTCTATCAGGTGTTGTTTCGTGAAAACGGCTGATAGGCTGGCAAACTTGATGACTGTCGTTATGAGCTGAGTCGATGTCATTGAGTGAAGTTAGTTCCTTCCATCACCACATATCCACGCTCGGTCAATGATTCTTCGAACGTGGACCGTGAATTGGAACATATTCTCATCATGAACGCGTTTCCTGGCAACCTCGAACTGCCAGTCAAAGCTACTCCCTTGTTGATAATTCCAGCTTGGAGGCGGAGGATATTACGAATGACCTCCTATTTTGTACTCAGTTTTGATGGAGAACTCATACATTGGAGAGTGTGATCTAAACTGATTTTCTCTGATACGAAGACGCTCAGCGCTCCTCAAATGACCAATGATGGCATGTTTACGCAGTTTCATGTGTTATTAGACAAGCTTTAGCGAGGATTCAATTTGACATACTGAAAAAAATTGGTGTTCGTTTTTATGTTTTTTTTTATGTTTTTTTGTCGGTTCTCCACAGGTCAAACGGCTATAGCTATCAACTCCGAACATTTTCTCATTATGTTTCCTCATCTAACTCAGATCTGTAGAGTTTTGTGGCATCATCGTATGATAACTTTTTTTTTATGAATTTCAGAAATTTCAAAAATACTCATTAGAATAACTCGTCGGAAAAAAAAATATATATTCTCAGAGAGAATAAAATTCTGCGTGAAGTTGAGTCACATTCTGATACACATTTCTGAGAGCTTTCAGCTTGATCGGGTCAGCCATTTCGAAGAAAAAGCAGAAAATGTGCTAAATTGGTACCACTCGAGGCAGTTTATACTTACTTCCAACTTGAATGTAACCCAATTGGAGAATGTAGGCAAAAGTTTGGGCGAAAAAGTCGACATACCAGCACTACCCGCTCGTCTAACAACGCATGTATGGCGTTTTCCTATTTGTAGAATATCGTCTCCAACCTTCCTAATGCCACATGACGCAATAGCTCACGTGATCACATCATTAGTATGCAAGCGATTGAAACAAGTTAACCAGATAGAGTTGCAGATACAGGTGGTGATAATCGCAATGCAACCCTCTGGAAGTCGCTATCACCAACTATTCAATTGCTATCTCAATATTAAAAAAAAAAAAATCCGACAAACGAAAAACTTATATTTAATGAATGAAATATTCGATCATCATCATATACATGATTTGGAATTCACACACATATAATTAGACGAGCTTTAGCGAGGATTCAATTCGACATACTGAAAAACATTGGTGTTCGTTTTTATGTTTTTTTCTTATTATTTGTTTGTCATGTTTTTTTGTCGGTTCGCTCAAACGGCTATAGCTATCAATTACAAACTTTTTTTCATCATGGTTCCTTATCTAACTTAGATCTGTATAGTTTTGTGGCATTATCGGGTGGTCTCTTTTATGTTTATGAATTTTAGAAATTTCAAATATACTTATTAGAATAACACGGCGGAAAAAAATATATTTTCGAGAAAAATGAAATTCTGTGTGGAGTTGAATTACATTCTAATACACATTTCTGGGAATTATCAGCCTGATCGGGTTAGCTTTTTTGAATAAAAAACATAAAATGTGCCAAATTGGTACCACTCGAAGCAGTTTTTACCCATTTATAACTTGAATGTCACCCAATTGGCGAATGTAGGCAGAAGTTTGGCAAAAAAATATACATAAAGGGCCTACTATTACAATCCGCTCGTTTAACAACGCATATATGGCGTTTTTCTAGTATGAATAATTCGGTTTTCCGAGAGTTTAATAGTATGATATATCACTATATTGAAATAAACTCTGCCATTTTCGAGCATCCAATTTCAGTCATCATTACTTTTGTGAGCCATGTTCAGTCAATCTCGGACAAATGTGTTGTGTGATATAATCAGGTCCGCTCTGGTTAGTTTCACTGGAACCATGTATCCATGTTCGGGATTCATTCGATCCAAACTGAATTAGGAAATTGATAGAAGAACAAACAGAAATAAACGGATACATCATGAAAGTTGGTTTTGAAGGGAAAGAAACAAGATATTTCTTCTGTTTTGCCCGTGTACCGGAAGAATGATTAGAATCGCGTGTAAAGAGAGGGAATTTCACGAAAATAACACCCGAACTTGTCATAATTAGTGTTCATAAGATACATTAGAATTTACATGAGCCTTGCCTTTCTATCAATACTACTGTTTCAGTTGACAAGGATCTACATGAGTCGCTAATATTGAGATATACTAATCAACCCCTTCCTCCTTCTCCCCCCCCCCCCCTTTCCCCAAAACCATCAAAAGTCGGGATTTTTTTTTGATACTTGAATGAATTCACACCGTGCAACATGAACAGAATTCAGTCTCATATGGAATCACTTTTCGAGGAATAAACTCTGATTGATGAAGTTTTAACATTATGGTATTGAAGCTGGGAATGTCTTCTCTTTCAATTATCATCTCCAATAATGTACAATATGGGTTCAGCGTTATGCGTTAATCATCCACCGTTTGAACTGCTTCTTTAACAATTTCACATTCATTAAAAGATCTATTAGTGGATGAAACGCATAACGTCATACAGGTATCAGACGAGAATGAGAAGTCTAGATCAATAGCTTTTCTGCCTTATGTCAAAGGCATAACGGACAGAATTAGCAAACTATTGATGAGGTCTAACATCAAAACAGTTTTTAAAACCAATTGTGAAATCGATAGTATGCTGCGAAATCCGAAGGCTAGTATTCATCTGGAACAGCATGGGATATATGAAATCCCGTGCGGTGAATGTAAGAAAAGTTATGTTGGCCAAACGGGTGAACGGATATCAGCCAGTAAGTATGAACATGAGACAAATGTCAGGTGGGGTATAAAGACTTCGGCACTGGCCCAACATAACATGGAGACTGGACACATCATTGACTTTGCCAGCACGAAACTTCTAGCAATAGAAGAGAAGATAATTCTTGTTTAGTACGTGAATCTATCGAGATTGAAAAGCGAATGGATAAACTTAATAGAAGAGATGACAGCAGATGTCTTCCTACTGCCTGGAAACCTGTTCTTCAGGAGACACGTATAACAGCTATAGAACCTACAGAAGACTCAAACCAAAGAGTGAAATTACAACCTGAATGGAGGGATGGTAGGAGAAAGAAAGACGTGGAAAGAAATGTGTCAATATCGGACAGGAAAAAGACCCTTAGAAGTCAAAAATGAATCATGGTTGTTTTTTATTTATATACTATCAACTTTCTCAACACTTTTTTGTGATATTTTCTTTCTGTTTTTCACTTTGACTTTGATTTTAGAATTAGTTTTATAATAGCTTTGATTTTTTATATAATATTTTGATATAGATGGCCGTAGCAAGTTCATTTTATAGAAGGCCAAGACAGAATGTGTGCGAGAAGGCAGTGAATTCATCTTGTCTTTTCAATATTAGATTTATATATTTTCGTTGAAAATAGTAATCAAGTTTTATTTTTTCTCTTGAATTTGACCCTGATGATGCCCAGACAAATCTGGGCGAAACGTCGGTCACTTATTAAAGAAGATATCCATGAATATACCCAAAATGTGTCATTATTCAATTATATATATATATATATATATATATATATATATATTTATATATATATATATATATATATATATATATATATATATATATATATTCATATATATATATATATATATATATATATATATATATATATATATATACATATATATATATATATATATATAATATATATATATATATATATATATATATATATATATATATATATATATATATATTTATATAAATATATGTATATATATATATATATATATTTATATATATATATATATATATATATATATATATATATATATATATTCATATATTTCATATATGAATATAGATAAATATATATATATATATATATATATATATATATATATATATATATATATATATATATATATATTTTATAAATAACATCGAAACTTGATACAAAATCATTTTTCTCCAATCAAGGCAATGGTCGGAAAGTAGGATCGTTCGCACGGGATACCACAAGGGTGATCCCACCACCCCTCATTGATAATTATATATGAAAATATAACCAATAATCGATAATTAGACGAGCTTTAGCGAGGATTCAATTTGACATACTGAAAAAAATTGGTGTACGTTTTTATGTTTTTTTTGTTTTGTTCGTTTTTATGTTTTTTTGTCGGTTCTCCACAGGTCAAACGGCTACAGCTATCAACTTCAAACTTTTTTTCGTCATGGTTTCTCATCTAACTTAGATCTGTATAGTTTTGTAGCATTATCGGGTGGTAACTTTTTTTTATGAATTTTAGAAATTTCAAAAATCCTCGTTAGAATAACCCGGAGGAAAATACTTGAAAAATCAATATTTTTCAAGACCTCTCAAATTTTTGCAGAATATAAAGGAAACTTTTAAGCACATTTTGAGAGATTTTTCGCATCAATCGGATGAGAAATAACGAAGAAAACGCATGTATAAAGCATTTTCCCATCAATTTAGGCTATTACGGGAACCAATTTAATCTATAGCAACAAGTGTCACCAATTAATTCAAAAAGATTGAAATGAATGAAGAGGAAGGCCGTGACATAACTGATTCTCGTAAGGTTTTTGAACGTTTGGAGTGATCCAAGGTCTGTAGATGTAGATTGGGTTGACAAATTATTTTTCATTCTAGATTTCTATACCCCTAAGCTCGTCTGACAACGCGCATCCCGCGTTTTCCTAGTTAGACGAGCTTCAGCGAGGATTCAATTTGACATACTGAAAAAAATTGGTGTTCGTTTTTATGTTTTTTTTTAATGTTTTTTTGTCGGTTCTCCACAGGTCAAACGGCTACAGCTATCAACTTCAAACTTTTTTTCATCATGGTCCCTAATCTAGCTTAGATCTGTATAGTTCTGTGGCATCATCGGGTGGTAACTTTTATTTTTATGAACTTTAGAAATTTCAAAAATACCCGTTAGAATAACACGACGGAAAAAAAATTGAAAATTTTTATTTTCTAAAAAATTGAAATTTCGTGTGAAGTTGAATATCATCTTAATACACATTTCTGGAAATTCTCAGATTGATCGGGTGAGCCATTTCGAAGAAAAAACATGAAATGTGCTAAATTGGTACCACTCGAAGCCGTTTTTACCCATTCATAACTTAGATGTCACCCAATTGGCGAGTTTAGGCAAAAGCTTGGCAATGAAGTCGACATACTATTACTTTCCGCTCGTCTAACAACGCGTATATAGCGTTTTCCTAGTAATCAATAATTACCAATGATAATGGGTTTATCTCTCATTTCATATCTGTATCGATACATACTACATTGTTATAACATATTTATTCCAAAAATAACCAAATTGAATGTATTCCATCCCTTCAACATAAATTGAGATAAGTTAATATACAGATAGCTGGAATTTCGAATATTTCGCTACTTCTCGTTGTGGGCTCAGTGGTTGTGTCTTGGCCTCGCCCTCTCAAACCAGCTCAGCTTTTTGGCCCCAGCGTTCATCAGCCAGGGCTTGACGGTGATCAAACAGTGTGGCAGAGGGTTGCCCAAAGTGCTGTTGAACGTCCCACGTGTCAGCGTGTTGGCGTAACGGGGATGAAACTGGAAATAACCACAACAAATCAAGTTGATCATCTATATCGGGTTCAAAGACGCACAGCACTTTTTTTTTCAAATAACATCGGAACTTGATACAAAATCATTGTTTCCCAATCGAGGCTGTGGATGGAAGAATCATTTTTTGAATAAATCTTCCTCCAAATGATGGAACAATAATCAATTAAATGAATTATAGTAGGTCCTCTGTATATTTTGAAGTGTTTTCAGATGTGTTATATCAATGTTTTTCATTTTATTCATTTCGATGTATCTCCAATTTTTCATATGTCAAATGACCGATACTGTACTGATGACTATGATCTATTGGCCTCAAATGACTGATACTGTACTGATGACCAAGATCTATTTGCGTCAAATGACCGATACTGTACTGATGACTATGATCTATTGGCGTCAAATAACTGATGCTGTACTGATGACTAAGATCTATTGACGTCAAATGACTGATACTGTACTGATGACCAAGATCTATTTGCGTCAAATGACCGAAACTGTACTGATGACTATGATCTATTGGCGTCAAATGACTGATACTGTACTGATGACTAAGATCTATTGACGTCAAATGACTGATTCTGTACTGATGACTGAGATCTATTGGCGTCGGATGAATGATGATGAGATGATGAGATGGAACCTTATTCCATCAGGTGTTTTTGGACAGTGGGAAGGAGTCGGTCGTATCCTGTTGTTAAGGGGACATTGGAAGTCCTGTACTGTATGTGCAATACTTGGGTAGAGTTTCTCACAGACTATAAAACTTAGATGCACAAAAGTTTTCAAAGTAGTTATATGAGACCTTTGTTCATATACACTGGGGAACCAAAAATTCTTCTTTCCATTTCAGAAAAAGTCTGGACAAAATATGCTACATCTTCAGGCATAGGCCTACAGCAATTTGTATTACCAATCCAGAACAATCCCCACATAATTGTATGGCTTAGGCCCTACTCATATTGACATGGGAAGGACATTTGAAGTATCTCCAGAAGTTTCAGAGATTCATATACCAAGAGTTCGAAAAAACATTGACAACATCAGACAAATATCGGAGAGTGAAGCATATAGGAAGATGGCAAGCTGGCTTATACAAAGTGCAGAATATACAGAAATGATATTGGAACCATTTAGAATAATTTCCTGATTCTTGCGCCATCCATTTTATGAAATACGATACTATGGATCCATGACAAAAAACTAGAGAAACCAAAATGCTGAAAACCAGCACTCTGCATGAGTTGATAGTAAGAACTCAGTCAGGGTATGGAGGTAGGCGGGGTTATGTTAGAGAGGTAGTTATAAAGGAGTTGATAGTAAGAACTCAGTCAGGGTATGGAGGTAGGCGGGGTTATGATAGAGAGGTGGTTATGAAGGAGTTGATAGTGTTAACTTAGTCAGGGTATGGAGGTAGGCAAGGTTATCTTAGAGAGGTGGTTATAAAGGAGTTGATAGTGAGAACTTAGTCGAGGTATGGTGGTAGACGAGGTTATGATAGAGAGGTAGTTATAAAGGAGTTGATAGTAAGAACTCAGTCAGGGTATGGAGGTAGGCAGGGTTATGTTGGAGAGGTGGTTATAAAGGAGTTGATAGTAAGAACTCAGTCAGGGTATGGAGGTAGGCGGGGTTATGATAGCAAGATCGTTATGAAGGAGTTGATAGTGTTAACTCAGTCAGGGTATGGAGGTAGGCAAGGTTATCTTGGAGAGGTGGTTATAAAGGAGTTGATAGTGAGAACTTAGTCGAGGTATGGTGGTAGACGAGGTTATGATAGAGAGTTAGTTATAAAGGAGTTGATAGTAAGAACTCAGTCAGGGTATGGAGGTAGGCGGGGTTATGTTGGGGAGGTAGTTATGAAGGAGTTGATAGTAAGAACTCAGTCGGGGTATGGAGGTAGGCGGGGTTATCTTAGAGAGGTGGTTATAAAGGAGTTGATAGTGAGAACTTGATCGGGGTATGGAGGTAGGCGGGGTTATGATAGAGAGGTGGTTATGAAGGAGTTGATAGTAAGAACTCAGTCAGGGTATGGAGGTAGGTGGGGTTATGTTGGAGAGGTAGTTATGGAGGAGTTGATAGTAAGAACTCAGTCGGGGTATGGAGGTAGGCGGGGTTATGTAAGAGAGGTGGTTATGAAGGAGTTGATAGTAAGAACTCAGTCAGGGTATGGAGGTAGGCGGGGTTATGTTGGAGAGATGGTTATGAAGGAGTTGATAGTAAGAACTCAGTCAGGGTATGGAGGTAGGCAAGGTTATCTTAGAGAGGTGGTTATAAAGGAGTTGATAGTGAGAACTTAGTCGGGGTATGGAGGTGGGCGGGGTTATGATAGAGAGGTGGTTATAAAGGAGTTGATAGTAAGAACTCAGTCAGGGTATGGAGGTAGGCGGGGTTATGTTGGAGAGGTAGTTATGAAGGAGTTGATAGTAAGAACTCAGTCGGGGTATGGAGGTAGGCGGGGTTATGTCAGAGAGGTGGTTATGAAGGAGTTGATAGTAAGAACTCAGTCAGGGTATGGAGGTAGGCGGGGTTATGTTGGAGAGATGGTTATGAAGGAGTTGATAGTAAGAACTCAGTCAGGGTATGGAGGTAAGCGGGGTTATGTTAGAGAGGTAGTTATGAAGGAGTTGATAGTAAGAACCCAGTCAGGGTATGAAGGTAGGCGGGGTTATGTTGGAGAGGTGGTTATGAAGGAGTTGATAGTAAGAACTCAGTTGGGGTATGGAGGTAGGTGGGGTTATGTTAGAGAGGTGGTTATGAAGGAGTTGATAGTAAGAACTCAGTCAGGGTATGGAGGTAGGCGGGGTTATGTAGGAGAGGTGGTTATGAAGGAGTTGATAGTAAGAACTCAGTCAGGGTATGAAGGTAGGCAGGGTTATGTTAGAGAGGTGGTTATGAAGGAGTTGATAGTAAGAAATCAGTCAGGGTATGGAGGTAGGCGGGGTTATGATAGATAGGTGGTTATGAAAGAGTTGATAGTGTTAACTTAGTCCGGGTATGGAGGTAGGCAAGGTTATCTTAGAGAGGTGGTTATGAAGGAGTTGATAGTGAGAACTTAGTCGGGGTATGGTGGTAGACGAGGTTATGATAGAGAGGTAGTTATAAAGGAGTTGATAATAAGAACTCAGTCAGGGTATGGAGGTATGCGGGGTTATGTTGGAGAGGTGGTTATGAAGGAGTTGATAGTAAGAACTCAGTCAGGGTATGGAGGTAGGCGGGTATGATGGCGAGGTGGTTATGAAGGAGTTAATAGTAAGAACTCAGTCAGGGTATGGAGGTAGGCGGGGTTATGATAGCAAGATCGTTATGAAGGAGTTGATAGTGAGAACTTAGTCGGGGTATGGAGGTAGGCGGGGTTATGATAGAGAGGTGGTTATGAAGGAGTTGATAGTGTTAACTTAGTCAGGGTATGGGGGTAGGCAAGGTTATCTTAGAGAGGTGGTTATAAAGGAGTTGATAGTGAGAACTTAGTCGGGGTATGGTGGTAGACGAGGTTATGATAGAGAGGTATAGTTATAAAGGAGTTGATAGTAAGAACTCAGTCAGGGTATGGAGGTAGGCAGGGTTATGTTGGAGAGGTGGTTATGAAGGAGTTGATAGTAAGAACTCAGTCAGGGTATGGAGGTAGGCGGTGTTATGTTAGAGAGGTAGTTATAAAGGAGTTGATAGTGAGAACTCAGTCGGGGTATGGTGGTAGACGAGGTTATGATAGAGAGGTAGTTATAAAGGAGTTGATAATAAGAACTCAGTCAGGGTATGGAGGTAGGCGGGGTTATGTTGGAGAGGTGGTTATGAAGGAGTTGATAGTAAGAACTCAGTCAGGGTATGGAGGTAGGCGGGTATGATGGCGAGGTGGTTATGAAGGAGTTAATAGTAAGAACTCAGTCAGGGTATGGAGGTAGGCGGGGTTATGATAGCAAGATCGTTATGAAGGAGTTGATAGTGAGAACTTAGTCGGGGTATGGAGGTAGGCGGGGTTATGATAGAGAGGTGGTTATGAAGGAGTTGATAGTGTTAACTTAGTCAGGGTATGGAGGTAGGCAAGGTTATCTTAGAGAGGTGGTTATAAAGAAGTTGATAGTGAGAACTTAGTCGGGGTATGGTGGTAGACGAGGTTATGATAGAGAGGTATAGTTATAAAGGAGTTGATAGTAAGAACTCAGTCAGGGTATGGAGGTAGGCAGGGTTATGTTGGAGAGGTGGTTATGAAGGAGTTGATAGTAAGAACTCAGTCAGGGTATGGAGGTAGGCGGTGTTATGATAGAGAGGTAGTCATAAAGGAGTTGATAGTAAGAACTCAGTCAGGGTATGGAGATAGGCGGGTATGATGGCGAGGTGGTTATGAAGGAGTTGATAGTAAGAACTCAGTCAGGGTATGGAGGTAGGCGGGTATGATGGCGAGGTGGTTATAAAGGAGTTGATAGTAAGAACTCAGTCAGGGTATGGAGGTAGGCGGGGTTATGATAGAGAGGTGGTCATAAAGGAGTTGATAGTAAGAACTCAGTCAGGGTATGGAGGTAGACGAGGTTATGATACAGAGGTAGTCATAAAGGAGTTGATAGTAAGAACTCAGTCAGGGTATGGAGGTAGGCGGTGTTATGATAGAGAGGTAGTCATATTTGAGTTGATAATAAGAACTCAGTCAGGGTATGGAGGTAGGCGGGGTTATGATAGAGAGGTAGTCATAAAGGAGTTGATAGTAAGAACTCAGTCAGGGTATGGAGGTAGGCGGGGTTATGTTGGAGAGGTGGTTATGAAGGAGTTGATAGTAAAACTCAGTCAGGGTATGGAGGTAGGCGGGGTTATGTTAGAGAGGTGGTCATAAAGGAGTTGATAGTAAGAACTCAGTCAGGGTATGGAGGTAGACGAGGTTATGATTCAGAGGTAGTCATAAAGGAGTTGATAGTAAGAACTCAGTCAGGGTATGGAGGTAGGCGGTGTTATGATAGAGAGGTAGTCATATAGGAGTTGATAATAAGAACTCAGTCAGGGTATGGAGTTAGGCGGGGTTATGATAGAGAGGTAGTCATAAAGGAGTTGATAGTAAGAACTCAGTCAGGGTATGGAGGTAGGCGGGGTTATGTTGGAGAGGTGGTTATGAAGGAGTTGATAGTAAGAACTCAGTCAGGGTATGGAGGTAGGCGGGGTTATGTTGGAGAGGTGGTTATGAAGGAGTTGATAGTAAGAACTCAGTCAGGGTATGGAGGTAGGCGGGGTTATGTTAGAGAGGTAGTCATGAAGGAGTTGATAGTAAGAACTCAGTCAGGGTATGGAGGTAGGCGGTGTTATGATAGAGAGGTAGTCATAAAGGAGTTGATAGTAAGAACTCAGTCAGGGTATGGAGGTAGGCGGTGTCATGATAGAGAGGTAGTCATAAAGGAGTTGATAGTAAGAACTCAGTCAGGGTATGGAGGTAGGCGGGGTTATGTTAGAGAGGTGGTTATGAAGGAGTTGATATTAAGAACTCAGTCAGGGTATGGAGATAGGCGGGTATGATGGCGAGGTGGTTATGAAGGAGTTGATAGTAAGAACTCAGTCAGGGTATGGAGGTAGGCGGGTATGATGGCGAGGTGGTTATAAAGGAGTTGATAGTAAGAACTCAGTCAGGGTATGGAGGTAGGCGGGGTTATGTTAGAGAGGTGGTCATAAAGGAGTTGATAGTAAGAACTCAGTCAGGGTATGGAGATAGGCGGGTATGATGGCGAGGTGGTTATGAAGGAGTTGATAGTAAGAACTCAGTCAGGGTATGGAGGTAGGCGGGGTTATGTTAGAGAGGTGGTCATGAAGGAGTTGATAGTAAGAACTCAGTCAGGGTATGGAGGTAGGCGGGGTTATGATAGAGAGGTGGTTATAAAGGAGTTGATAGTAAGAACTCAGTCAGGGTATGGAGGTAGACGAGGTTATGATACAGAGGTAGTCATAAAGGAGTTGATAGTAAGAACTCAGTCAGGGTATGGAGATAGGCGGGTATGATGGCGAGGTGGTTATGAAGGAGTTGATAGTAAGAACTCAGTCAGGGTATGGAGGTAGGCGGGTATGATGGCGAGGTGGTTATGAAGAAGTTGATAGTAAGAACTCAGTCGGGGTATGGAGGTGGGCGGGGTTATGATAGAGAGGTGGTTATAAAGGAGTTGATAGTAAGAACTCAGTCAGGGTATGGAGGTAGGCGGGGTTATGTTAGAGAGGTGGTCATAAAGGAGTTGATAGTAAGAACTCAGTCGGGGTTATGATAGAGAGGTGGTTATAAAGGAGTTGATAGTAAGAACTCAGTCAGGGTATGGAGGTAGGCGGGGTTATGTTGGAGAGATGGTTATGAAGGAGTTGATAGTAAGAACTCAGTCAGGGTATGGAGGTAGGCGGGGTTTTTTCGGAGAGGTGGTTATAACGGAGATGATAGTAAGAACTTAGCCAGGGTATGGAGGTAGGCGGGTATGATGGCGAGGTGGTTATAAAGGAGTTAATAGTAAGAACTTAGTCAGGGTATGGAGGTAAGCGGGGTTATGATAGAGAGGTGGTTAGGAAGGAGTTGATAGTAAGTACTCAGTCAGGGTATGGAGGAAGGCGGGGTTATGTTGGAGAGGTGGTTATGAAGGAGTCGATAGTAAGAACTCAGTCAGGGTATGGAGGTAGGCGGGGTTATGTTGGAGAGGTGGTTATAACGGAGTTGATAGTAAGAACTCAGCCAGGGTATGGAGGTAGGCGGGGTTATGATAGCGAGGTCGATATAAGGAGTTGATAGTAAGAACTTAGTCAGGGTATGGAGGTAGGCGGGGTTATGATGGCGAGGTCGTTATAAGGAGTTAATAGTAAGAACTTAGTCAGGGTATGGAGGTAGGCGGGGTGTTGATAGCAAGATCGTTATGAAGGAGTTGATAGTAAGAACTCAGTCAGGGTATGGAGGTAGGCGGGGTTATGTTAGAGAGGTGGTTATAAAGGAGTTGATAGTAAGAACTCAGTCAGGGTATGGAGGTAGGCGGGGTTATGTTGGAGAGGTGGTTATGAAGGAGTTGATAGTAAGAACTCAGTCAGGGTATGGAGGTAGGCGGGGTTATGTTGGAGAGGTGGTTATGAAGGAGTTGATAGTAAGAATTCAGTCAGGGTATGGAGGTAGGCGGGGTTATTTTGGAGAGGTGGTTATAACGGAGTTGATAGTAAGAACTCAGCCAGGGTATGGAGGTAGGCGGGATTATGTTAGAGAGGTTGTTATAAAGGAGTTGATAGTAAGAACTCTGTCAGGGTATGGAGGTAGGCGGGGTTATGTTGGAGAGGTGGTTATGAAGGAGTTGATAGTAAGAACTCAGTCAGGGTATGGAGGTAGGCGGGGTTATGTTGGAGAGATGGTTATGAAGGAGTTGATAGTAAGAACTCAGTCAGGGTATCGAGGAAGGCGGGTATGATTGCGAGGTGGTTATGAAGGAGTTGATGGTAAGAACTCAGTCAGGGTATGGAGGTAGGCGGGAATATGTTAGAGAGGTGGTTATAAAGGAGTTGATAGTAAGAACTCAGTCATGGTATGGAGGTAGGCGGGGTTATGATAGAGAGGTGGTTATGAAGGAGTTGATAGTAAGAACTCAGTCAGGGTATGGAGGGAGGCGGGGTTATGTTGGAGAGGTGGTTATGAAGGAGTTGATAGTAAGAATTCAGTCAGGGTATGGAGGTAGGCGGGGTTATGTTGGAGAGGTGGTTATAACGGAGTTGATAGTAATAAAACAGCCAGGGTATGGAGGTAGGCGGGGTTATGTTAGAGAGGTGGTTATGAAGGAGTTGATAGTAAGAACTCAGTCGGGGTATGGAGGTAGGCGGGGTTATGATAGCAAGGTCGTTATGAAGGAGTTGATAGTAAGAACTCAGTCAGGGTATAGAGGTAGGCGGGGTTATGTTGGAGAGGTGGTTATGAAGGAGTTGATGGTAAGAACTCAGTCAGTGTATGGAGGTAGGCGGGTATGATGGCGAGGTGGTTATAAAGGAGTTGATAGTAAGAACTCAGTCAGGGTATGGAGGTAGGCGGGTATGATGGCGAGGTGGTTATGGAGGAGTTGATAGTGAGAACTCAGTCAGGGTATGGAGGTAGGCGGGGTTATGTTAGAGAGGTGGTCATGAAGGAGTTGATGGTAAGAACTCAGTCAGGGTATGGAGGTAGGCGGGTATGACGGCGAGGTGGTTATAAAGGAGTTGATAGTAAGAACTCAGTCAGGGTATGGAGGTAGGCGGGTATGATGGCGAGGTGGTTATGAAGGAGTTGATGGTGAGAACTCAGTCAGGGTATGGAGGTAGGCGGGGTTATGTTAGAGAGGTGGTTATGAAGGTGTTGATAGTAAGAACTCAGTCAGGGTATGGAGGTAGGCGGGGTTATGTTAGAGAGGTGGTTATGAAGGTGTTGATAGTAAGAACTCAGTCAGGGTATGGAGGTAGGTGAGGTTATGTTAGAGAGGTGGTTATGAAGGAGTTGATAGTAAGAACTTAGTCAGGGTATGGAGGTAGGCGGGGTTATGATAGCGAGGTGGTTATGAAGGAGTTGATAGTGAGAACTCAGTCAGGGTATGGAGGTAGGCGGGGTTATGATAGCAAGATCGTTATGAAGGAGTTGATAATAATAACTCAGTCAGGGTATGGAATTAGGCGGGGTTATGTTAGAGAGGTTGTTATAACGGAGTTGATAGTAAGAACGTAGTCAGGGCATGGAGGTAGGCAGGGTTATGATAGAAAGGTCGTTATGAAGGAGTTGATAGTGATAACTTAGACAGGGTATGGAGGTAGGCAGGGTTATGATAGCAAGGTCGTTATGAAGGTGTTGATAGTAAGAACTCAGTCAGGGTATGGAGGTAGGTGAGGTTATGTTGGAGAGGTGGTTATGAAGGAGTTGATAGTAAGAACTCAGTCGGGGTATGGAGGTAGGCGGGGTTATCTTAGAGAGGTGGTTATAAAGGAGTTGATAGTAAGAACTCAGTCAGGGTATGGAGGTAGGCGGGTATGATGGCGAGGTAGTTATAAAGGAGTTGATAGTGAGAACTCAGTCAGGGTATGGAGGTAGGCGGGGTTATGTTAGAGAGGTAGTTATAAAGGAGTTGATAGTAAGAACTTAGTCAGGGTATGGAGGTAGGCGGGGTTATGATGGCGAGGTCGTTATAAGGAGGTAATAGTAAGAACTTAGTCAGGATATGGAGGAAGGCGGGGTTATGATAGCAAGATCGTTATGAAGGAGTTGATAGTGTTAACTTAGTCAGGGTATGGAGGTAGGCAAGGTTATCTTAGAGAGGTGGTTATAAAGGAGTTGATAGTGAGAACTTATTCGAGGTATGGTGGTAGAGGAGGTTATGATAGCAAGGTCGTTATGAAAAAGTTGATAATAATAACTCAGTCAGGGTATGGAAGTAGGCGGGGTTATGTTAGAGAGGTTGTTATAACGGAGTTGATAGTAAGAACGTAGTCAGGGCATGGAGGTAGGCAGGGTTATGATAGAAAGGTCGTTATGAAGGAGTTGATAGTGATAACTTAGACAGGGTATGGAGGTAGGCAGGGTTATGATAGCAAGGTCGTTATGAAGGAGTTGATAATACGAACTCAGTCAGGGTATGGAGGTAGGCGGGGTTATGTTGGAGAGGTGGTTATAAAGGAGTTGATAGTGAGAACTCATTCGGGGTATGGTGGTAGACGAGGTTATGATAGCAAGGTCGTTATGAAGAAGTTGATAATAATAACTCAGTCAGGGTATGGAAGTAGGCGGGGTTATGTTAGAGAGGTTGTTATAACGGAGTTGATAGTAAGAACGTAGTCAGGGCATGGAGGTAGGCAGGGTTATGGTAGAAAGGTCGTTATGAAGGAGTTGATAGTGATAACTTAGACAGGGTATGGAGGTAGGCAGGGTTATGATAGCAAGGTCGTTATGAAGGAGTTGATAATACGAACTCAGTCAGGGTATGGAGGTAGGCGGGGTTATGTTGGAGAGGTGGTTATGAAGGAGTTGATAGTAAGAACTCAGTCAGGGTATGGAGGTAGGCGGGTATGATGGCGAGGTGGTTATGAAGGAGTTGATAGTGAGAACTCAGTCAGGGTATGGAGGTAGGCGGGGTTATGTTAGAGAGGCAGTTATGAAGGTGTTGATAGTAAGAACTCAGTCAGAGTATGGAGGTAGGTGGGGTTATGTTGGAGAGGTGGTTATGAAGGAGTTGATAGTAAGAACTCAGTCGGGGTATGGAGGTAGGCGGGGTTATGTTAGAGAGGTAGTTATAAAGGAGTTGATAGTGAGAACTCAGTCAGGGTATGGAGGTAGGCGGGGTTATGTTAGAGAGGTAGTTATAGAGGAGTTGATAGTAAGAACTTAGTCAGGGTATGGAGGTAGGCGGGGTTATGATGGCGAGGTCGTTATAAGGAGTTAATAGTAAGAACTTAGTCAGGATATGGAGGTAGGCGGGGTTATGTTAGAGAGGTAGTTATAAAGGAGTTGATAGTGAGAACTCAGTCAGGGTATGGAGGTAGGCGGGGTTATGTTAGAGAGGTAGTTATAAAGGAGTTGATAGTAAGAACTTAGTCAGGGTATGGAGGTAGGCGGGGTTAGGATGGCGAGGTCGTTATAAGGAGTTAATAGTAAGAACTTAGTCAGGATATGGAGGTAGGCGGGGTTATGATAGCAAGATCGTTATGAAGGAGTTGATAGTGTTAACTTAGTCAGGGTATGGAGGTAGGCAAGGTTATCTTAGAGAGGTGGTCATAAAGGAGTTGATAGTGAGAACTCAGTCGGGGTATGGTGGTAGACGAGGTTATGATAGCAAGGTCGTTATGAAGAAGTTGATAATAATAACTCAGTCAGGGTATGGAAGTAGGCGGGGTTATGTTAGAGAGGTGGTTATGAAGGAGTTGATAGTAAGAACTCAGTCAGGGTATGGAGGTAGGCGGGGTTATGATAGAAAGGTCGTTATGAAGGAGTTGATAGTGAGAACTTAGACAGGGTATGGAGGTAGGCAGGGTTATGATAGCAAGGTCGTTATGAAGGAGTTGATAATACGAACTCAGTCAGGGTATGGAGGTAGGCGGTGTTATGTTATAGAGGTGGTTATAAAGGAGTTGATAGAAAGAACTCAGTCGGGGTATGGAGGTAGGCGGGGTTATGATAGAGAGGTGGTTATGAAGGAGTTGATAGTAAGAACTCAGTCAGGGTATGGAGGTAGGCGAGGTTATGATAGAGAGGTAGTCATAAAGGAGTTGATAGTAAGAACTCAGTCAGGGTATGGAGGTAGGCGGGGTTATGTTGGAGAGGTGGTCATGAAGGAGTTGATAGTGAGAACTCAGTCAGGGTATGGAGGTAGGCGGGGTTATGTTAGAGAGGTGGTTATGAAGGAGTTGATAGTAAGAACTCAGTCAGGGTATGGAGGTAGGCGGTGTTATGATAGAGAGGTGGTTATGAAGGAGTTGATAGTAAGAACTCAGTCAGGGTATGGAGGTAGGCGAGGTTATGTTAGAGAGGTGGTTATAAAGGAGTTGATAGTAAGAACTCAGTCAGGGTATGGAGGTAAGCGGGGTTATGATAGAGAGGTGGTTATAAAGGAGTTGATAGTAAGAACTCAGTCAGGGTATGGAGGTAGGCGAGGTTATGTTAGAGAGGTGGTTATAAAGGAGTTGATAGTAAGAACTCAGTCAGGGTATGGAGGTAGGCGGTGTTATGATAGAGAGGTGGTTATGAAGGAGTTGATAGTAAGAACTCAGTCAGGGTATGGAGGTAGGCGGGGTTATGTTAGAGAGGTAGTTATAAAGGAGTTGATAGTAAGAACTCAGTCAGGGTATGGAGGTAAGCGGGGTTATGATAGAGAGGTAGTCATAAAGGAGTTGATAGTAAGAACTCAGTCAGGGTATGGAGGTAGGCGGGGTTATGTTGGAGAGGTGGTCATGAAGGAGTTGATAGTGAGAACTCAGTCAGGGTATGGAGGTAGGCGGGGTTATGTTAGAGAGGTGGTTATGAAGGAGTTGATAGTAAGAACTCAGTCAGGGTATGGAGGTAGGCGGGGTTATGATAGAGAGGTAGTCATGAAGGAGTTGATAGTAAGAACTCAGTCAGGGTATGGAGGTAGGCGAGGTTATGTTAGAGAGGTGGTTATAAAGGAGTTGATAGTAAGAACTCAGTCAGGGTATAGAGGTAGGCGGTGTTATGATAGAGAGGTAGTCATGAAGGAGTTGATAGTGAGAACTCAGTCAGGGTATGGAGGTAGGCGGTGTTATGATAGAGAGGTGGTCATGAAGGAGTTGATAGTGAGAACTCAGTCAGGGTATGGAGGTAGGCGGTGTTATGATAGAGAGGTGGTTATAAAGGAGTTGATAGTGCGAACTCAGTCAGGGTATGGAGGTAGGCGGTGTTATGATAGAGAGGTGGTTATAAAGGAGTTGATAGTGCGAACTCAGTCAGGGTATGGAGGTAGGCGGGGTTATGTTAGAGAGGTGGTTATAAAGGATTTGATAGTGAGAACTCAGTCAGGGTATGGAGGTAGGCGGTGTTATGATAGAGAGGTGGTTATAAAGGAGTTGATAGTGCGAACTCAGTCAGGGTATGGAGGTAGGCGGGGTTATGATAGAGAGGTGGTTATAAAGGAGTTGATAGTGCGAACTCAGTCAGGGTATGAAGGTAGGCGGGGTTATGTTAGAGAGGTGGTTATAAAGGAGTTGATAGTGCGAACTCAGTCAGGGTATGGAGGTAGGCGGTGTTATGATAGAGAGGTGGTCATGAAGTAGTTGATAGTGAGAACTCAGTCAGGGTATGGAGGTAGGCGGTGTTATGATAGAGAGGTGGTTATGAAGGAGTTGATAGTAAGAACTTAGTCAGGGTATGGAGGTAGGTGGGGTTATGTTAGAGAGGTGGTCATGAAGGAGTTGATAGTGAGAACTCAGTCAGGGTATGGAGGTAGGCGGTGTTATGATAGAGAGGTGGTTATAAAGGAGTTGATAGTAAGAACTCAGTCAGGGTATGGAGGTAGGCGGGGTTATGATAGAGAGGTGGTTATGAAGGAGTTGATAGTGCGAACTCAGTCAGGGTATGGAGGTAGGCGGGGTTATGTTAGAGAGGTGGTTATGAAGGAGTTGATAGTAAGAACTCAGTCAGGGTATGGAGGTAGGCGGGGTTATGATAGAGAGGTGGTTATGAAGGAGTTGATAGTGCGAACTCAGTCAGGGTATGGAGGTAGGCGGGGTTATGTTAGAGAGGTGGTTATGAAGGAGTTGATAGTAAGAACTCAGTCAGGGTATGGAGGTAGGCGGGGTTATGTTAGAGAGGTGGTTATAAAGGAGTTGATGGTGAGAACTTAGTCAGGGTGTGGAGGTAGGCGAGGTTATGATAGAGAGGTAGTCATGAAGGAGTTGATAGTAAGAACTCAGTCAGGGTATGGAGGTAGGCGGGGTTATGTTAGAGAGGTGGTTATGAAGGAGTTCATAGTAAGAACTCAGTCAGGGTATGGAGGTAGGCGGGGTTATGTTAGAGAGGTGGTCATGAAGGTGTTGATAGTAAGAACTCAGTCAGGGTATGGAGGTAGGCGGGGTTATGTTAGAGAGGTGGTTATGAAGGAGTTGATAGTGAGAACTCAGTCAGGGTATGGAGGTAGGCGAGGTTATGATAGAGAGGTGGTTATGAAGGAGTTGATAGTAAGAACTCAGTCAGGGTATGGAGGTGAGCGGGGTTATGTTAGAGAGGTGGTTATGAAGGAGTTGATAGTAAGAACTCAGTCAGGGTATGGAGGTAGGCGGGGTTATGTTAGAGAGGTGGTTATAAAGGAGTTGATAGTAAGAACTCAGTCAGGGTATGGAGGTAGGCGGGGTTATGTTAGAGAGATGGTTATGAAGGAGTTGATAGTAAGAACTCAGTCAGGGTATGGAGGTAGGCGGGGTTATGTTAGAGAGGTAGTTATAAAGGAGTTGATAGTGAGAACTCAGTCAGGGTATGGAGGTAGGCGGGGTTATGTTGGAGAGGTGGTTATGAAGGAGTTGATAGTAAGAACTCAGTCAGGGTATGGAGGTAGGCGGTGTTATGTTAGAGAGGTGGTTATAAAGGAGTTGATAGTAAGAACTCAGTCAGGGTATGGAGGTAGGCGGTGTTATGATAGAGAGGTGGTTATGAAGGAGTTGATAGTAAGAACTCAGTCGGGGTATGGAGGTAGGCGGGGTTATGATAGAGAGTTGGTTATGAAGGAGTTGATAGTAAGAACTCAGTCAGGGTATGGAGGTAGGCGGTGTTATGATAGAGAGGTGGTTATGAAGGAGTTGATAGTAAGAACTCAGTCGGGGTATGGAGGTAGGCGGGGTTATGATAGAGAGGTGGTTATAAAGGAGTTGATAGTAAGAACTCAGTCAGGGTATGGAGGTAGGCGGGGTTATGTTAGAGAGGTGGTTATGAAGGAGTTGATAGTAAGAACTCAGTCAGGGTATGGAGGTAGGCGGGGATATGTTAGAGAGGTGGTTATAAAGGAGTTGATAGTAAGAACTCAGTCAGGGTATGGAGGTAGGCGGGGTTATGTTAGAGAGGTGGTTATGAAGGAGTTGATAGTAAGAACTCAGTCAGGGTATGGAGGTAGGCGGGGTTATGTTAGAGATGTAGTTATAAAGGAGTTGATAGTGAGAACTCAGTCAGGGTATGGAGGTAGGCGAGGTTATGTTGGAGAGGTGGTTATGAAGGAGTTGATAGTAAGAACTCAGTCAGAGTATGGAGGTAGGCGGGGTTATGTTAGAGAGGTGGTTATGAAGGAGTTGATAGTAAGAACTCAGTCAGGGCATGGAGGTAGGCGGTGTTATGATAGAGAGGTGGTTATGAAGGAGTTGATAGTAAGAACTCAGTCGGGGTATAGAGGTAGGCGGGGTTATGATAGAGAGGTGGTTATGAAGGAGTTGATAGTAAGAACTCAGTCAGGGTATGGAGGTAGGCGGTGTTATGATAGAGAGGTGGTTATGAAGGAGTTGATAGTAAGAACTCAGTCGGGGTATGGAGGTAGGCGGGGTTATGATAGAGAGGTGGTTATGAAGGAGTTGATAGTAAGAACTCAGTCAGGGTATGGAGGTAGGCGGTGTTATGTTAGAGAGGTGGTTATGAAGGAGTTGATAGTAAGAACTCAGTCAGGGTATGGAGGTAGGCGGGGTTATGTTCGAGAGGTGGTTATAAAGGAGTTGATAGTAAGAACTCAGTCAGGGTATGGAGGTAGGCGGGGTTATGTTGGAGAGGTAGTTATGAAGGAGTTGATAGTAAGAACTCAGTCAGGGTATGGAGGTAGGCGGGGTTATGTTAGAGAGGTGGTTATAAAGGAGTTGATAGTGAGAACTCAGTCAGGGTATGGAGGTAGGCGGTGTTATGTTGGAGAGGTGGTTATAAAGGAGTTGATAGTAAGAACTCAGTCAGGGTATGGAGGTAGGCGGGGTTATGTTGGAGAGGTGGTTATGAAGGAGTTGATAGTGAGAACTCAGTCGGGGTATGGAGGTAGGCGGGGTTATGTTAGAGAGGTGGTCATAAAGGAGTTGATAGTAAGAACTCAGTCAGGGTATGGAGGTAGGCGGGGTTATGATAGAGAGGTGGTCATAAAGGAGTTGATAGTAAGAACTCAGTCAGCGTATGGAGGTAGGCGGGGTTATGTTAGAGAGGTGGTTATGAAGGAGTTGATAGTGAGAACTCAGTCAGGGTATGGAGGTAGGCGGGGTTATGTTAGAGAGGTAGTCATAAAGGAGTTGATAGTAAGAATTCAGTCAGGGTATGGAGGTAGGCGGGGTTATGTTGGAGAGGTAGTCATAAAGGAGTTGATAGTAAGAACTCAGTCAGGGTATGGAGGTAGGCGGGGTTATGTTACAGAGGTGGTTATAAAGGAGTTGATAGTAAGAACTCAGTCAGGGTATGGAGGTAGGCGGTGTTATGATAGAGAGGTAGTCATGAAGGAGTTGATAGTGAGAACTCAGTCAGGGTATGGAGGTAGGCGGGGTTATGTTGGAGAGGTGGTTATGAAGGAGTTGATAGTGAGAACTCAGTCAGGGTATGGAGGTAGGCGGGGTTATGTTAGAGAGGTAGTCATAAAGGAGTTGATAGTAAGAATTCAGTCAGGGTATGGAGGTAGGCGGGGTTATGTTGGAGAGGTAGTCATAAAGGAGTTGATAGTAAGAACTCAGTCAGGGTATGGAGGTAGGCGGGGTTATGATAGAGAGGTAGTCATGAAGGAGTTGATAGTAAGAACTCAGTCAGGGTATGGAGGTAGGCGGGGTTATGTTAGAGAGGTGGTTATGAAGGAGTTGATAGTGCGAACTCAGTCAGGGTATGGAGGTAGGCGGGGTTATGTTAGAGAGGTGGTTATGAAGGAGTTGATAGTGCGAACTCAGTCAGGGTATGGAGGTAGGCGGGGTTATGTTAGAGAGGTGGTCATAAAGGAGTTGATAGTAAGAACTCAGTCAGGGTATGGAGGTAGGCGGGGTTATGTTGGAGAGGTAGTCATAAAGGAGTTGATAGTAAGAACTCAGTCAGGGTATGGAGGTAGGCGGGGTTATGTTAGAGAGGTGGTTATGAAGGAGTTGATAGTAAGAACTCAGTCAGGGTATGGAGGTAGGCGGTGTTATGATAGAGAGGTGGTCATAAAGGAGTTGATAGTAAGAACTCAGTCAGGGTATGGAGGTAGGCGGGGTTATGTTGGAGAGGTAGTCATAAAGGAGTTGATAGTAAGAACTCAGTCAGGGTATGGAGGTAGGCGGGGTTATGTTAGAGAGGTGGTTATGAAGGAGTTGATAGTGAGAACTCAGTCAGGGTATGGAGGTAGGCGGGGTTATGTTAGAGAGGTGGTCATAAAGGAGTTGATAGTAAGAACTCAGTCAGGGTATGGAGGTAGGCGGGGTTATGTTAGAGAGGTGGTCATAAAGGAGTTAATAGTAAGAATTCAGTCAGGGTATGGAGGTAGGTGGGGTTATGTTGGAGAGGTGGTCATAAAGGAGTTGATAGTAAGAACTCAGTCAGGGTATGGAGGTAGGCGGGGTTATGTTAGAGAGGTGGTTATGAAGGAGTTGATAGTGCGAACTCAGTCAGGGTATGGAGGTAGGCGGGGTTATGTTGGAGAGGTAGTTATGAAGGAGTTGATAATAAGAACTCAGTCAGGGTATGGAGGTAGGCGGGGTTATGTTGGAGAGGTAGTCATAAAGGAGTTGATAGTAAGAACTCAGTCAGGGTATGGAGGTAGGCGGGGTTATGTTAGAGAGGTGGTTATGAAGGAGTTGATAGTGCGAACTCAGTCAGGGTATGGAGGTAGGCGGTGTTATGATAGAGAGGTAGTCATGAAGGAGTTGATAGTGCGAACTCAGTCAGGGTATGGAGGTAGGCGGGGTTATGATAGAGAGGTGGTTATGAAGGAGTTGATAGTAAGAACTCAGTCAGGGTATGGAGGTAGGCGGGGTTATGTTAGAGAGGTGGTCATAAAGGAGTTGATAGTAAGAACTCAGTCAGGGTATGGAGGTAGGCGGGGTTATGTTAGAGAGGTAGTTATAAAGGAGTTGATAGTAAGAACTCAGTCAGGGTATGGAGGTAGGCGGGGTTATGTTGGAGAGGTCGTTATGAAGGAGTTGATAATACGAACTCAGCCAGGGTATGGAG
Source organism: Brachyptera risi (assembly GCA_964007535.1). Classification (NCBI taxonomy): domain Eukaryota; kingdom Metazoa; phylum Arthropoda; class Insecta; order Plecoptera; family Taeniopterygidae; genus Brachyptera; species Brachyptera risi. The sequence goes on along the minus strand of OZ023336.1, from coordinate 11,535,558 downwards.
GTAGGCGGGGTTATGTTGGAGAGGTGGTTATGAAAGAGTTGATAGTGAGAACTCAGTCAGGGTATGGAGGTAGGCGGGGTCATGTTAGAGAGGTGGTTATAAAGGAGTTGATAGTAAGAACTCAGTCAGGGTATGGAGGTAGGCGGGGTTATGTTGGAGAGATGGTTATGAAGGAGTTGATAGTAAGAACTCAGTCAGGGTATGGAGGTAGGCGGGTATGATTGCGAGGTGGTTATGAAGGAGTTGATGGTAAGAACTCAGTCAGGGTATGGAGGTAGGCGGGGTTATGTTGGAGAGGTGGTTATAAAGGAGTTGATAGTAAGAATTCAGTCAGGGTATGGAGGTAGGCGGGGTTATGTTGGAGAGGTGGTTATGAAGGAGTTGATAGTGAGAACTCAGTCAGGGTATGGAGGTAGGCGGGGTTATGTTGGAGAGGTGGTTATGAAGGAGTTGATAGTGAGAACTCAGTCAGGGTATGGAGGTAGACGAGGTTATGTTGGAGAGGTGGTTATGAAGGAGTTGATAGTGAGAACTCAGTCAGGGTATGGAGGTAGGCGGGGTTATGTTGGAGAGGTGGTTATGGAGGAGTTGATAGTGAGAACTCAGTCAGGGTATGGAGGTAGGCGGGGTTATGTTGGAGAGGTGGTTATGAAGGAGTTGATAGTAAGAACTCAGTCAGGGTATGGAGGTAGGCGGGGTTATGTTGGAGAGGTGGTTATAAAGGAGTTGATAGTAAGAACTCAGTCAGGGTATGGAGGTAGGCGGGGTTATGTTAGAGAGGTGGTTATGAAGGAGTTAATAGTGAGAACTCAGTCAGGGTATGGAGGTAGGCGGGGTTATGATAGAGAGGTGGTTGTGAAGGAGTTGATAGTAAGAACTCAGTCAGGGTATGGAGGTAGGCGGGGTTATGTTAGAGAGGTGGTTATGAAGGAGTTGATAGTAAGAACTCAGTCAGGGTATGGAGGTAGGCGGGGTTATGATAGATAGGTGGTTGTGAAGGAGTTGATAGTAAGAACTCAGTCAGGGTATGGAGGTAGGCGGGGTTATGTTAGAGAGGTGGTTATGAAGGAGTTGATAGTAAGAACTCAGTCAGGGTATGGAGGTAGGCGGGGTTATGTTGGAGAGGTGGTCATGAAGGAGTTGATAGTAAGAACTCAGTCAGGGTATGGAGGTAGGCGGGGTTATGTTGGAGAGGTGGTTATGAAGGAGTTGATAGTAAGAACTCAGTCAGGGTATGGAGGTAGGCGGTGTTATGATAGAGAGGTAGTCATGAAGGAGTTGATAGTGCGAACTCAGTCAGGGTATGGAGGTAGGCGGTGTTATGTTAGAGAGGTGGTTATGAAGGAGTTGATAGTAAGAACTCAGTCAGGGTATGGAGGTAGGCGGGGTTATGTTAGAGAGGTGGTCATGAAGGAGTTGATAGTGAGAACTCAGTCAGGGTATGGAGGTAGGCGGTGGTATGATAGAGAGGTGGTTATAAAGGAGTTGATAGTGCGAACTCAGTCAGGGTATGTAGGTAGGCGGGGTTATGATAGAGAGGTGGTTATAAAGGAGTTGATAGTGCGAACTCAGTCAGGGTATGGAGGTAGGCGGGGTTATGATAGAGAGGTGGTTATGAAGGAGTTGATAGTAAGAACTCAGTCAGGGTATGGAGGTAGGCGGGGTTATGATGGCGAGGTGGTTATGAAGGAGTTGATAGTAAGAACTCAGTCAGGGTATGGAGGTGGGCGGGGTTATGATGGCGAGGTGGTTATGAAGGAGTTGATAGTGAGAACTCAGTCAGGGTTTGGAGGTAGGCGGGGTTATGTTAGAGAGGTAGTCATAAAGGAGTTGATAGTAAGAACTCAGTCAGGGTATGGAGGTAGGCGGGGTTATGTTGGAGAGGTAGTTATAAAGGAGTTGATAGTAAGAACTCAGTCAGGGTATGGAGGTAGGCGGTGTTATGATAGAGAGGTGGTTATGAAGGAGTTGATAGTGAGAACTCAGTCAGGGTATGGAGGTAGGCGGGGTTATGATAGAGAGGTAGTCATAAAGGAGTTGATAGTAAGAACTCAGTCAGGGTATGGAGGTAGGCGGGGTTATGTTGGAGAGGTAGTCATAAAGGAGTTGATAGTAAGAACTCAGTCAGGGTATGGAGGTAGGCGGGGTTATGATAGAGAGGTGGTTATGAAGGAGTTGATAGTAAGAACTCAGTCAGGGTATGGAGGTAGGCGGGGTTATGTTGGAGAGGTGGTTATAAAGGAGTTGATAGTAAGAACTCAGTCAGGGTATGGAGGTAGGCGGTGTTATGATAGAGAGGTGGTTATGAAGGAGTTGATAGTAAGAACTCAGTCAGGGTATGGAGGTAGGCGGGGTTATGATAGAGAGGTAGTCATAAAGGAGTTGATAGTAAGAACTCAGTCAGGGTATGGAGGTAGGCGGGGTTATGTTGGAGAGGTGGTTATAAAGGAGTTGATAGTAAGAACTCAGTCAGGGTATGGAGGTAGGCGGGGTTATGATAGAGAGGTAGTCATGAAGGAGTTGATAGTAAGAACTCAGTCAGGGTATGGAGGTAGGCGGGGTTATGATAGAGAGGTAGTTATGAAGGAGTTGATAGTAAGAACTCAGTCAGGGTATGGAGGTAGGCGGGGTTATGTTAGAGAGGTAGTCATAAAGGAGTTGATAGTAAGAACACAGTCAGGGTATGGAGGTAGGCGGGGTTATGTTGGAGAGGTAGTTATAAAGGAGTTGATAGTAAGAACTCAGTCAGGGTATGGAGGTAGGCGGTGTTATGATAGAGAGGTGGTTATGAAGGAGTTGATAGTGAGAACTCAGTCAGGGTATGGAGGTAGGCGGGGTTATGATAGAGAGGTGGTTATGAAGGAGTTGATAGTAAGAACTCAGTCAGGGTATGGAGGTAGGCGGGGTTATGATGGCGAGGTGGTTATGAAGGAGTTGATAGTAAGAACTCAGTCAGGGTATGGAGGTAGGCGGGGTTATGATAGAGAGGTGGTTATGAAGGAGTTGATAGTAAGAACTCAGTCAGGGTATGGAGGTAGGCGGGGTTATGTTGGAGAGGTGGTTATGAAGGAGTTGATAGTAAGAACTCAGTCAGGGTATGGAGGTAGGCGGTGTTATGATAGAGAGGTGGTTATGAAGGAGTTGATAGTAAGAACTCAGTCAGGGTATGGAGGTAGGCGGGGTTATGATAGAGAGGTAGTCATAAAGGAGTTGATAGTAAGAACTCAGTCAGGGTATGGAGGTAGGCGGGGTTATGTTGGAGAGGTGGTTATAAAGGAGTTGATAGTAAGAACTCAGTCAGGGTATGGAGGTAGGCGGGGTTATGATAGAGAGGTAGTCATGAAGGAGTTGATAGTAAGAACTCAGTCAGGGTATGGAGGTAGGCGGGGTTATGATAGAGAGGTAGTTATGAAGGAGTTGATAGTAATAACTTAGTCAGGGTATGGAGGTAGGCGGGGTTATGAAGAGAGGTAGTTATGAAGGAGTTGATAGTAATAACTTAGTCAGGGTATGGAGGTAGGCGGGGTTATGTTAGAGAGGTGGTTATAAAGGAGTTGATAGTAAGAACTCAGTCAGGGTATGGAGGTAGGCGGGGTTATGTTAGAGAGGTAGTCATAAAGGAGTTGATAGTAAGAACTCAGTCAGGGTATGGAGGTAGGCGGGGTTATGTTAGAGAGGTGGTCATAAAGGAGTTGATATTAAGAACTCAGTCAGGGTATAGAGGTAGGCGGGGTTATGTTAGAGAGGTGGTTATGAAGGAGTTGATAGTAAGAACTCAGTCAGGGTATGGAGGTAGGCGGTGTTATGATATTGAGGTAGTCATGAAGGAGTTGATAGTAAGAACTCAGTCAGGGTATGGAGGTAGGCGGGGTTATGATAGAGAGGTTGTCATGAAGGAGTTGATAGTGCGAACTCAGTCAGGGTATGGAGGTAGGCGGTGTTATGATAGAGAGGTAGTCATGAAGGAGTTGATAGTAAGAACTCAGTCAGGGTATGGAGGTAGGCGGTGTTATGATAGAGAGGTAGTCATAAAGGAGTTGATAGTAAGAACTCAGTCAGGGTATGGAGGTAGGCGGGGTTATGATAGAGAGGTGGTTATAAAGGAGTTGATAGTAAGAACTCAGTCAGGGTATGGAGGTAGGCGGGGTTATGTTAGAGAGGTGGTCATAAAGGAGTTGATAGTAAGAACTCAGTCAGGGTATGGAGGTAGGCGGGGTTATGTTGGAGAGGTAGTCATAAAGGAGTTGATAGTAAGAACTCAGTCAGGGTATAGAGGTAGGCGGGGTTATGTTAGAGAGGTGGTTATGAAGGAGTTGATAGTAAGAACTCAGTCAGGGTATGGAGGTAGGCGGGGTTATGATAGAGAGGTAGTCATGAAGGAGTTGATAGTGAGAACTCAGTCAGGGTATGGAGGTAGGCGGGGTTATGTTAGAGAGGTGGTTATAAAGGAGTTGATAGTAAGAACTCAGTCAGGGTATGGAGGTAGGCGGGGTTATGTTAGAGAGGTTGTTATAACGGAGTTGATAGTAAGAACTCAGTCAGGGTATGGAGGTAGGCGGTGTTATGTTAGAGAGGTGGTTATGAAGGAGTTGACAGTAAGAACTCAGTCAGGGTATGGAGGTAGGCGGTGTTATGTTAGAGAGGTGGTTATGAAGGAGTTGACAGTAAGAACTCAGTCAGGGTATGGAGGTAGGCGGGGTTATGTTAGAGAGGTTGTTATAACGGAGTTGATAGTAAGAACTCAGTCAGGGTATGGAGGTGGGCGGGGTTATGTTAGAGAGGTGGTCATGAAGGAGTTGATAGTAAGAACTCAGTCAGGGTATGGAGGTAGGCGGTGTTATGTTAGAGAGGTGGTTATGAAGGAGTTGACAGTAAGAACTCAGTCAGGGTATGGAGGTAGGCGGTGTTATGTTAGAGAGGTGGTTATGAAGGAGTTGACAGTAAGAACTCAGTCAGGGTATGGAGGTAGGCGGGGTTATGTTAGAGAGGTTGTTATAACGGAGTTGATAGTAAGAACTCAGTCAGGGTATGGAGGTAGGCGGTGTTATGTTAGAGGGGTGGTTATGAAGGAGTTGATAGTAAGAACTCAGTCAGGGTATGGAGGTAGGCGGGGTTATGTTAGAGAGGTGGTCATGAAGGAGTTGATAGTGAGAACTCAGTCAGGGTATGGAGGTAGGCGGTGTTATGATAGAGAGGTGGTTATAAAGGAGTTGATAGTGCGAACTCAGTCAGGGTATGGAGGTAGGCGGGGTTATGTAGGAGAGGTAGTTATGAAGGAGTTGATAGTAAGAACTAAGTCAGGGTATGGAGGTAGGCGGGGTTATGATAGAGAGGTGGTTATAAAGGAGTTGATAGTAAGAACTCAGTCAGGGTATGGAGGTAGGCGGGGTTATGTTAGAGAGGTGGTTATAAAGGAGTTGATGGTGAGAACTCAGTCAGGGTATGGAGGTAGGCGGGGTTATGATAGAGAGGTGGTGATGAAGGAGTTGATAGTGAGAACTCAGTCAGGGTATGGAGGTAGGCGGTGTTATGATAGAGAGGTAGTCATGAAGGAGTTGATAGTGAGAACTCAGTCAGGGTATGGAGGTAGGCGGTGTTATGATAGAGAGGTGGTTATAAAGGAGTTGATAGTGCGAACTCAGTCAGGGTATGGAGGTAGGCGGGTTTATGATAGAGAGGTGGTTATGAAGGAGTTGATAGTGCGAACTCAGTCAGGGTATGGAGGTAGGCGGGGTTATGTTAGAGAGGTGGTTATGAAGGAGTTGATAGTAAGAACTCAGTCAGGGTATGGAGGTAGGCGGGGTTATGTTGGAGAGGTGGTTATGAAGGAGTTGATAGTAAGAACTCAGTCAGGGTATGGAGGTAGGCGAGGTTATGATAGAGAGGTAGTCATGAAGGAGTTGATAGTAAGAACTCAGTCAGGGTATGGAGGTAGGCGGGGTTATGTTAGAGAGGTGGTTATAAAGGAGTTGATAGTGCGAACACAGTCAGGGTATGGAGGTAGGCGGTGTTATGATAGAGAGGTGGTTATAAAGGAGTTGATAGTAAGAACTCAGTCAGGGTATGGAGGTAGGCGGGGTTATGTTAGAGAGGTGGTTATAAAGGAGTTGATAGTAAGAACTCAGTCAGGGTATGGAGGTAGGCGGGGTTATGTTAGAGAGGTAGTCATGAAGGAGTTGATAGTAAGAACTCAGTCAGGGTATGGAGGTAGGCGGGGTTATGTTGAAGAGGTGGTTATGAAGGAGTTGATAGTAAGAACTCAGTCAGGGTATGGAGGTAGGCGGGGTTATGTTAGAGAGGTGGTTATAAAGGAGTTGATAGTAAGAACTCAGTCAGGGTATGGAGGTAGGCGGGGTTATGATAGAGAGGTAGTCATAAAGGAGTTGATAGTAAGAACTCAGTCAGGGTATGGAGGTAGGTGGGGTTATGTTGGAGAGATGGTTATGAAGGAGTTGATAGTAAGAACTCAGTCAGGGTATGGAGGTAGGCGGGGTTATGTTAGAGAGGTAGTCATAAAGGAGTTGATAGTAAGAACTCAGTCAGGGTATGGAGGTAGGCGGGGTTATGATAGAGAGGTAGTCATAAAGGAGTTGATAGTAAGAACTCAGTCAGGGTATGGAGGTAGGTGGGGTTATGTTGGAGAGATGGTTATGAAGGAGTTGATAGTAAGAACTCAGTCAGGGTATGGAGGTAGGCGGGGTTATGTTAGAGAGGTAGTCATAAAGGAGTTGATAGTAAGAACTCAGTCAGGGTATGGAGGTAGGCGGGGTTATGATAGAGAGGTGGTTATGAAGGAGTTGATAGTAAGAACTCAGTCGGGGTATGGAGGTAGGCGGGGTTATGATAGAGAGGTGGTTATGAAGGAGTTGATAGTAAGAACTCAGTCAGGGTATGGAGGTAGGCGGTGTTATGATAGAGAGGTGGTTATGAAGGAGTTGATAGTAAGAACTCAGTCGGGGTATGGAGGTAGGCGGGGTTATGATAGAGAGGTGGTTATGAAGGAGTTGATCGTAACAACTCAGTCAGGGTATGGAGGTAGGCGGTGTTATGATAGAGAGGTGGTTATGAAGGAGTTGATAGTAAGAACTCAGTCGGGGTATGGAGGTAGGCGGGGTTATGATAGAGAGGTGGTTATGAAGGAGTTGATAGTAAGAACTCAGTCAGGGTATGGAGGTAGGCGGTGTTATGTTAGAGAGGTGGTTATAAAGGAGTTGATAGTAAGAACTCAGTCAGGGTATGGAGGTAGGCGGGGTTATGATAGAGAGGTGGTTATGAAGGAGTTGATAGTAAGAACTAAGTCGGGGTATGGAGGTAGGCGGGGTTATGATAGAGAGGTGGTTATGAAGGAGTTGATAGTAAGAACTCAGTCAGGGTATGGAGGTAGGCGGTGTTATGTTAGAGAGGTGGTTATAAAGGAGTTGATAGTAAGAACTCAGTCAGGGTATGGAGGTAGGCGGGGTTATGATAGAGAGGTGGTTATGAAGGAGTTGATAGTAAGAACTCAGTCGGGGTATGGAGGTAGGCGGTGTTATGTTAGAGAGGTGGTTATAAAGGAGTTGATAGTAAGAACTCAGTCAGGGTATGGAGGTAGGCGGGGTTATGATAGAGAGGTGGTTATGAAGGAGTTGATAGTAAGAACTCATTCAGGGTATGGAGGTAGGCGGGGTTATGATAGAGATGTGGTTATGAAGGAGTTAATAGTAAGAACTCAGTCAGGGTATGGAGGTAGGCGGTGTTATGATAGAGAGGTGGTTATGAAGGAGTTGAAAGTAAGAACTCAGTCGGGGTATGGAGGTGGGCGGGGTTATGATAGAGAGGTGGTTATGAAGGAGTTGATAGTAAGAACTCAGTCAGGGTATGGAGGTAGGCGGTGTTATGTTAGAGAGGTGGTTATAAAGGAGTTGATAGTAAGAACTCAGTCAGGGTATGGAGGTAGGCGGGGTTATGATAGAGAGGTGGTTATGAAGGAGTTGATAGTAAGAACTCAGTCAGGGTATGGAGGTAGGCGGGGTTATGTTAGAGAGGTGGTTATGAAGGAGTTGATAGTAAGAACTTAGTCAGGGTATGGAGGTAGGCGGGGTTATGATAGAGAGGTAGTCATAATGGAGTTGATAGTAAGAACTCAGTCAGGGTATGGAGGTAGGCGGGGTTATGATAGAGAGGTAGTCATGAAGGAGTTGATAGTGAGAACTCAGTCAGGGTATGGAGGTAGGCGGGGTTATGTTGGAGAGGTGGTTATGAAGGAGTTGATAGTAAGAACTCAGTCAGGGTATGGAGGTAGGCGGGGTTATGATAGAGAGGTAGTCATAATGGAGTTGATAGTGAGAACTCAGTCAGGGTATGGAGGTAGGCGGGGTTATGATAGAGAGGTAGTCATGAAGGAGTTGATAGTGAGAACTCAGTCAGGGTATGGAGGTAGGCGGGGTTATGTTGGAGAGGTGGTTATGAAGGAGTTGATAGTAAGAACTTAGTCAGGGTATGGAGGTAGGCGGTGTTATGTTAGAGAGGTGGTCATGAAGGAGTTGATAGTAAGAACTCAGTCAGGGTATGGAGGTAGGCGGGGTTATGTTGGAGAGGTGGTCATGAAGGAGTTGATAGTAAGAACTCAGTCAGGGTATGGAGGTAGGCGGGGTTATGTTGGAGAGGTGGTTATGAAGGAGTTGATAGTAAGAACTCAGTCAGGGTATGGAGGTAGGCGGGGTTATGATAGAGAGGTAGTCATAATGGAGTTGATAGTGAGAACTCAGTCAGGGTATGGAGGTAGGCGGGGTTATGATAGAGAGGTAGTCATGAAGGAGTTGATAGTGAGAACTCAGTCAGGGTATGGAGGTAGGCGGGGTTATGATAGAGAGGTAGTCATAAAGGAGTTGATAGTGAGAACTCAGTCAGGGTATGGAGGTAGGCGGGGTTATGATAGAGAGGTAGTCATGAAGGAGTTGATAGTGAGAACTCAGTCAGGGTATGGAGGTAGGCGGGGTTATGTTGAAGAGGTGGTCATGAAGGAGTTGATAGTAAGAACTCAGTCAGGGTATGGAGGTAGGCGGGGTTATGTTAGAGAGGTAGTCATGAAGGAGTTGATAGTAAGAACTCAGTCAGGGTATGGAGGTAGGCGGGGTTATGTTAGCGAGGTGGTTATAAAGGAGTTGATAGTGAGAACTCAGTCAGGGTATGGAGGTAGGCGGTGTTATGTTGGAGAGGTGGTTATAAAGGAGTTGATAGTAAGAACTCAGTCAGGGTATGGAGGTAGGCGGGGTTATGTTAGAGAGGTGGTTATAAAGGAGTTGATAGTGAGAACTCAGTCAGGGTATGGAGGTAGGCGGTGTTATGTTGGAGAGGTGGTTATGAAGGAGTTGATAGTAAGAACTCAGTCAGGGTATGGAGGTAGGCGGGTTTATGTTGGAGAGGTGGTTATGAAGGAGTTGATAGTAAGAACTCAGTCAGGGTATGGAGGTAGGCGGTGTTATGATAGAGAGGTAGTCATGAAGGAGTTGATAGTGAGAACTCAGTCAGGGTATGGAGGTAGGCGGTGTTATGATAGAGAGGTGGTTATGAAGGAGTTGATAGTGAGAACTCAGTCAGGGTATGGAGGTAGTTGGGGTTATGATAGAGAGGTGGTTATAAAGGAGTTGATAGTAAGAACTCAGTCAGGGTATGGAGGTAGGCGGGGTTATGTTAGAGAGGTGGTCATAAAGGAGTTGATAGTGCGAACTCAGTCAGGGTATGGAGGTAGGCGGTGTTATGATAGAGAGGTAGTCATGAAGGAGTTGATAGTGAGAACTTAGTCAGGGTATGGAGGTAGGCGGGGTTATGTTAGAGAGGTGGTTATGAAGGAGTTGATATTAAGAACTCAGTCAGGGTATGGAGGTAGGCGGTGTTATGTTGGAGAGGTGGTTATAAAGGAGTTGATAGTAAGAACTCAGTCAGGGTATGGAGGTAGACGAGGTTATGATACAGAGGTAGTCATAAAGGAGTTGATAGTAAGAACTCAGTCAGGGTATGGAGGTAGGCGGTGTTATGATAGAGAGGTAGTCATGAAGGAGTTGATAGTGAGAACTCAGTCAGGGTATGGAGGTAGGCGGGGTTATGTTAGAGAGGTGGTTATGAAGGAGTTGATAGTAAGAACTCAGTCAGGGTATGGAGGTAGGCGGGTTATGTTAGAGAGGTGGTCATAAAGGAGTTGATAGTGCGAACTCAGTCAGGGTATGGAGGTAGACGAGGTTATGATACAGAGGTAGTCATAAAGGAGTTGATAGTAAGAACTCAGTCAGGGTATGGAGGTAGGCGGTGTTATGATAGAGAGGTAGTCATGAAGGAGTTGATAGTGAGAACTCAGTCAGGGTATGGAGGTAGGCGGTGTTATGATAGAGAGGTGGTTATGAAGGAGTTGATAGTGAGAACTCAGTCAGGGTATGGAGGTAGTTGGGGTTATGATAGAGAGGTAGTCATAAAGGAGTTGATAGTAAGAACTCAGTCAGGGTATGGAGGTAGGCGGTGTTATGTTGGAGAGGTCGTTATGAAGGAGTTGATAATACGAACTCAGCCAGGGTATGGAGGTAGGCGGGGTTATGTTGGAGAGGTGGTTATGAAGGAGTTGATAGTGAGAACTCAGTCAGGGTATGGAGGTAGGCGGGGTTATGTTAGAGAGGTGGTTATAAAGGAGTTGATAGTAAGAACTCAGTCAGGGTATGGAGGTAGGCGGGGTTATGTTGGAGAGATGGTTATGAAGGAGTTGATAGTAAGAACTCAGTCAGGGTATGGAGGTAAGCGGGTATGATTGCGAGGTGGTTATGAAGGAGTTGATGGTAAGAACTCAGTCAGGGTATGGAGGTAGGCGGGTTATGTTGGAGAGGTGGTTATGAAGGAGTTGATAGTAAGAATTCAGTCAGGGTATGGAGGTAGGCGGGGTTATGTTGGAGAGGTGGTTATGAAGGAGTTGATAGTGAGAACTCAGTCAGGGTATGGAGGTAGGCGGGGTTATGTTGGAGAGGTGGTTATGAAGGAGTTGATAGTAAGAACTCAGTCAGGGTATGGAGGTAGGCGGGGTTATGTTAGAGAGGTGGTTATGAAGGAGTTGATAGTAAGAACTCAGTCAGGATATGGAGGTAGGCGGGGTTATGTTAGAGAGGTAGTCATAAAGGAGTTGATAGTAAGAACTCAGTCAGGGTATGGAGGTAGGCGGTGTTATGTTAGAGAGGTGGTTATGAAGGAGTTGATAGTAAGAACTCAGTCAGGGTATGGAGGTGGGCGGTGTTATGTTGGAGAGGTGGTTATAAAGGAGTTGATAGTAAGAACTCAGTCAGGGTATGGAGGTAGGCGGGGTTATGTTAGAGAGGTGGTTATAAAGGAGTTGATAGTAAGAACTCAGTCAGGGTATGGAGGTAGGCGGGGTTATGTTGGAGAGATGGTTATGAAGGAGTTGATAGTAAGAACTCAGTCAGGGTATGGAGGTAGGCGGGGTTATGTTAGAGAGGTGGTTATAAAGGAGTTGATAGTGAGAACTCAGTCAGGGTATGGAGGTAGGCGGTGTTATGATAGAGAGGTGGTTATAAAGGAGTTGATAGTGAGAACTCAGTCAGGGTATGGAGGTAGGCGGTGTTATGTTGGAGAGGTGGTTATAAAGGAGTTGATAGTGAGAACTCAGTCAGGGTATGGAGGTAGGCGGTGTTATGATAGAGAGGTGGTTATAAAGGAGTTGATAGTAAGAACTCAGTCAGGGTATGGAGGTAGGCGGGGTTATGTTAGAGAGGTGGTTATAAAGGAGTTGATAGTGAGAACTCAGTCAGGGTATGGAGGTAGGCGGTGTTATGATAGAGAGGTGGTTATAAAGGAGTTGATAGTGAGAACTCAGTCAGGGTATGGAGGTAGGCGGTGTTATGTTGGAGAGGTGGTTATAAAGGAGTTGATAGTAAGAACTCAGTCAGGGTATGGAGGTAGGCGGTGTTATGATAGAGAGGTGGTTATAAAGGAGTTGATAGTAAGAACTCAGTCAGGGTATGGAGGTAGGCGGGGTTATGTTAGAGAGGTGGTTTAAAGGAGTTGATAGTAAGAACTCAGTCAGGGTATGGAGGTAGGCGGTGTTATGATAGAGAGGTGGTTATAAAGGAGTTGATAGTAAGAACTCAGTCAGGGTATGGAGGTAGGCGGGGTTATGTTAGAGAGGTGGTTATAAAGGAGTTGATAGTGAGAACTCAGTCAGGGTATGGAGGTAGGCGGTGTTAGGATAGAGAGGTGGTTATAAAGGAGTTGATAGTGAGAACTCAGTCAGGGTATGGAGGTAGGCGGTGTTATGTTGGAGAGGTGGTTATAAAGGAGTTGATAGTGAGAACTCAGTCAGGGTATGGAGGTAGGCGGGGTTATGATAGAGAGGTAGTTATGAAGGAGTTGATAGTAAGAACTCAGTCAGGGTATGGAGGTAGGCGGTGTTATGTTAGAGAGGTAGTCATAAAGGAGTTGATAGTAAGAACTCAGTCAGGGTATGGAGGTAGGCGGGGTTATGTTAGAGAGGTAGTCATAAAGGAGTTGATAGTAAGAACTCAGTCAGGGTATGGAGGTAGGCGGGGTTATGTTAGAGAGGTAGTCATAAAGGAGTTGATAGTAAGAACTCAGTCAGGGTATGGAGGTAGGCGGGGTTATGTTAGAGAGGTAGTCATGAAGGAGTTGATAGTAATAACTCAGTCAGGGTATGGAGGTAGGCGGGGTTATGTTGGAGAGGTGGTTATGAAGGAGTTGATAGTAATAACTCAGTCAGGGTATGGAGGTAGGCGGGGTTATGTTGGAGAGGTGGTTATGAAGGAGTTGATAGTAAGAACTCAGTCAGGGTATGGAGGTAGGCGGTGTTATGTTAGAGAGGTAGTCATGAAGGAGTTGATAGTAAGAACTCAGTCAGGGTATGGAGGTAGGCGGGGTTATGTTGGAGAGGTGGTTATGAAGGAGTTGATAGTAATAACTCAGTCAGGGTATGGAGGTAGGCGGGGTTATGTTGGAGAGGTGGTTATGAAGGAGTTGATAGTAAGAACTCAGTCAGGGTATGGAGGTAGGCGGTGTTATGTTAGAGAGGTAGTCATGAAGGAGTTGATAGTAAGAACTCAGTCAGGGTATGGAGGTAGGCGGGGTTATGTTAGATAGGTAGTTATGAAGGAGTTGATAGTAAGAACTCAGTCAGGGTATGGAGGTAGGCGGGGTTATGATAGAGAGGTGGTTATGAAGGAGTTGATAGTAAGAACTCAGTCAGGGTATGGAGGTAGGCGGGGTTATGTTAGAGAGGTAGTCATAAAGGAGTTGATAGTAAGAACTCAGTCAGGGTATGGAGGTAGGCGGGGTTATGATAGAGAGGTGGTTATAAAGGAGTTGATAGTAAGAACTCAGTCAGGGTATGGAGGTAGGCGGGGTTATGATAGAGAGGTGGTTATGAAGGAGTTGATAGTAAGAACTCAGTCAGGGTATGGAGGTAGGCGGTGTTATGTTAGAGAGGTAGTCATAAAGGAGTTGATAGTAAGAATTCAGTCAGGGTATGGAGGTAGGCGGGGTTATGTTAGAGAGGTAGTCATAAAGGAGTTGATAGTAAGAACTCAGTCGGGGTATGGAGGTAGGCGGTGTTATGATAGAGAGGTAGTCATAAAGGAGTTGATAGTAAGAACTCAGTCAGGGTATGGAGGTAGGCGGGGTTATGATAGAGAGGTAGTCATAAAGGAGTTGATAGTAAGAACTCAGTCAGGGTATGGAGGTAGGCGGGGTTATGATAGAGAGGTAGTCATAAAGGAGTTGATAGTAAGAACTCAGTCGGGGTATGGAGGTAGGCGGTGTTATGATAGAGAGGTAGTCATGAAGGAGTTGATAGTAAGAATTCAGTCAGGGTATGGAGGTAGGCGGGGTTATGTTAGAGAGGTAGTCATAAAGGAGTTGATGGTAAGAACTCAGTCGGGGTATGGAGGTAGGCGGTGTTATGATAGAGAGGTAGTCATGAAGGTGTTGATAGTAAGAACTCAGTCAGGGTATGGAGGTAGGCGGGGTTAGGTTAGAGAGGTGGTTATGAAGGAGTTGATAGTGAGAACTCAGTCAGGGTATGGAGGTAGGCGGGGTTATGTTAGAGAGGTGGTTATGAAGGAGTTGATAGTAAGAACTCAGTCAGGGTATGGAGGTATGCGGGGTTATGTTAGAGAGGTGGTTATGAAGGAGTTGATAGTAAGAACTCAGTCAGGGTATGGAGGTAGGCGGGGTTATGTTGGAGAGGTAGTTATGAAGGAGTTGATAGTGAGAACTCAGTCAGGGTATGGAGGTAGGCGGGGTTATGATAGAGAGGTGGTTATGAAGGAGTTGATAGTAAGAACTCAGTCAGGGTATGGAGGTAGGCGGGGTTATGTTAGAGAGGTGGTTATGAAGGAGTTGATAGTAAGAACTCAGTCAGGGTATGGAGGTAGGCGGTGTTATGATAGAGAGGTAGTCATGAAGGAGTTGATAGTAAGAACTCAGTCAGGGTATGGAGGTAGGCGGGGTTATGTTAGAGAGGTGGTTATGAAGGAGTTGATAGTAAGAACTCAGTCAGGGTATGGAGGTAGGCGGTGTTATGATAGAGAGGTAGTCATGAAGGAGTTGATAGTAAGAACTCAGTCAGGGTATGGAGGTAGGCGGGGTTATGATAGAGAGGTGGTTATGAAGGAGTTGATAGTAAGAACTCAGTCAGGGTATGGAGGTAGGCGGTGTTATGATAGAGAGGTAGTCATGAAGGAGTTGATAGTAAGAACTCAGTCAGGGTATGGAGGTAGGCGGGGTTATGATAGAGAGGTAGTCATAAAGGAGTTGATAGTAAGAACTCAGTCAGGGTATGGAGGTGGGCGGGGTTATGTTAGAGAGGTGGTTATGAAGGAGTTGATAATAAGAACTCAGTCAGGGTATGGAGGTAGGCGGGGTTATGATAGAGAGGTGGTTATGAAGGAGTTGATAGTAAGAACTCAGTCAGGGTATGGAGGTAGGCGGGGTTATGATAGAGAGGTGGTTATGAAGGAGTTGATAGTAAGAACTCAGTCAGGGTATGGAGGTAGGCGGGGTTATGTTGGAGAGGTGGTCATGAAGGAGTTGATAGTGAGAACTCAGTCAGGGTATGGAGGTAGGCGGGGTTATGATAGAGAGGTGGTTATGAAGGAGTTGATAGTAAGAACTCAGTCAGGGTATGGAGGTAGGCGGGGTTATGTTGGAGAGGTGGTCATGAAGGAGTTGATAGTGAGAACTCAGTCAGGGTATGGAGGTAGGCGGGGTTATGTTGGAGAGGTGGTCATGAAGGAGTTGATAGTGAGAACTCAGTCAGGGTATGGAGGTAGGCGGGGTTATGTTAGAGAGGTGGTTATAATGGAGTTGATAGTAAGAACTCAGTCAGGGTATGGAGGTAGGCGGGTTTAGGTTAGAGAGGTGGTTATGAAGGAGTTGATAGTGAGAACTCAGTCAGTGTATGGAGGTAGGCGGGGTTATGTTAGAGAGGTGGTTATAAAGGAGTTGATAGTAAGAACTCAGTCAGGGTATGGAGGTAGGCGGGGTTATGTTAGAGAGGTGGTTATGAAGGAGTTGATAGTAAGAACTCAGTCAGGGTATGGAGGTAGGCGGGGTTATGTTGGAGAGGTAGTTATGAAGGAGTTGATAGTGAGAACTCAGTCAGGGTATGGAGGTAGGCGGGGTTATGATAGAGAGGTGGTTATGAAGGAGTTGATAGTAAGAACTCAGTCAGGGTATGGAGGTAGGCGGGGTTATGTTAGAGAGGTGGTTATGAAGGAGTTGATAGTAAGAACTCAGTCAGGGTATGGAGGTAGGCGGGGTCATGTTGGAGAGGTGGTTATGAAGGAGTTGATAGTAAGAACTCAGTCAGGGTATGGAGGTAGGCGGGGTTATGATAGAGAGGTAGTCATGAAGGAGTTGATAGTAAGAACTCAGTCAGGGTATGGAGGTAGGCGGGGTTATGAAGAGAGGTAGTCATAAAGGAGTTGATAGTGAGAAATCAGTCAGGGTATGGAGGTAGGCGGGGTTATGTTAGAGAGGTGGTCATGAAGGAGTTGATAGTGAGAACTCAGTCAGGGTATGGAGGTAGGCGGGGTTATGTTAGAGAGGTGGTCATGAAGGAGTTGATAGTAAGAACTCAGTCAGGGTATGGAGGTAGGCGGGGTTATGTTAGAGAGGTGGTCATGAAGGAGTTGATAGTGAGAACTCAGTCAGGGTATGGAGATAGGCGGGGTTATGTTGGAGAGGTGGTTATGAAGGAGTTGATAGTAAGAACTCAGTCAGGGTATGGAGGTGGGCGGGGTTATGAAGAGAGGTAGTCATAAAGGAGTTGATAGTGAGAACTCAGTCAGGGTATGGAGGTAGGCGGGGTTATGTTAGAGAGGTGGTCATGAAGGAGTTGATAGTGAGAACTCAGTCAGGGTATGGAGGTAGGCGGGGTTATGAAGAGAGGTAGTCATAAAGGAGTTGATAGTGAGAACTCAGTCAGGGTATGGAGGTAGGAGGGGTTATGATAGAGAGGTAGTCATGAAGGAGTTGATAGTAAGAACTCAGTCAGGGTATGGAGGTAGGCGGGGTTATGAAGAGAGGTAGTCATAAAGGAGTTGATAGTGAGAACTCAGTCAGGGTATGGAGGTAGGCGGGGTTATGTTAGAGAGGTGGTCATGAAGGAGTTGATAGTGAGAACTCAGTCAGGGTATGGAGGTAGGCGGGGTTATGATAGAGAGGTAGTCATGAAGGAGTTGATAGTAAGAACTCAGTCAGGGTATGGAGGTAGGCGGGGTTATGTTAGAGAGGTGGTCATGAAGGAGTTGATAGTGAGAACTCAGTCAGGGTATGGAGATAGGCGGGGTTATGTTGGAGAGGTGGTTATGAAGGAGTTGATAGTAAGAACTCAGTCAGGGTATGGAGGTAGGCGGAGTTATGATAGAGAGGTAGTTATGAAGGAGTTGATAGTGAGAACTCAGTCAGGGTATGTAGGTAGGCGGCGTTATGTTGGAGAGGTAGTTATGAAGGAGTTGATAGTGAGAACTCAGTCAGGGTATGGAGGTAGGCGGGGTTATGTTAGAGAGGTGGTTATGAAGGAGTTGATAGTAAGAACTCAGTCAGGGTATGGAGGTAGGCGGGGTTATGTTGGAGAGGTGGTTATGAAGGAGTTGATAGTAAGAACTCAGTCAGGGTATGGAGGTAGGCGGGGTTATGATAGAGAGGTAGTCATGAAGGAGTTGATAGTAAGAACTCAGTCAGGGTATGGAGGTAGGCGGTGTTATGATAGAGAGGTAGTCATGAAGGAGTTGATAGTAAGAACTCAGTCAGGGTATGGAGGTAGGCGGGGTTATGTTAGAGAGGTGGTCATGAAGGAGTTGATAGTGAGAACTCAGTCAGGGTATGGAGGTAGGCGGGGTTATGTTGGAGAGGTGGTTATTAAGGAGTTGATAGTAAGAACTCAGTCAGGGTATGGAGGTAGGCGGGGTTATGTTAGAGAGGTGGTTATAAAGGAGTTGATAGTAAGAACTCAGTCAGGGTATGGAGGTAGGCGGGGTTATGTTAGAGAGGTGGTTATGAAGGAGTTGATAGTGAGAACTCAGTCAGGGTATGGAGGTAGGCGGGGTTATGTTGGAGAGGTGGTTATAATGGAGTTGATAGTAAGAACTCAGTCAGGGTATGGAGGTAGGCGGGGTTATGTTAGAGAGGTGGTTATAAAGGAGTTGATAGTAAGAACTCAGTCGGGGTATGGAGGTAGGCGGGGTTATGTTAGAGAGGTGGTTATGAAGGAGTTGATAGTAAGAACTCAGTCAGGGTATGGAGGTAGGCGGGGTTATGTTGGAGAGGTAGTTATGAAGGAGTTGATAGTGAGAACTCAGTCAGGGTATGGAGGTAGGCGGGGTTATGATAGAGAGGTGGTTATGAAGGAGTTGATAGTAAGAACTCAGTCAGGGTATGGAGGTAGGCGGGGTTATGTTAGAGAGGTGGTTATAAAGGAGTTGATAGTAAGAACTCAGTCAGGGTATGGAGGTAGGCGGTGTTATGATAGAGAGGTGGTTATAAAGGAGTTGATAGTAAGAACTCAGTCAGGGTATGGAGGTAGGCGGGGTTATGTTAGAGAGGTGGTTATAAAGGAGTTGATAGTGAGAACTCAGTCAGGGTATGGAGGTAGGCGGTGTTATGATAGAGAGGTGGTTATAAAGGAGTTGATAGTGAGAACTCAGTCAGGGTATGGAGGTAGGCGGTGTTATGTTGGAGAGGTGGTTATAAAGGAGTTGATAGTAAGAACTCAGTCAGGGTATGGAGGTAGGCGGGGTTATGATAGAGAGGTAGTTATGAAGGAGTTGATAGTAAGAACTCAGTCAGGGTATGGAGGTAGGCGGTGTTATGTTAGAGAGGTAGTCATAAAGGAGTTGATAGTAAGAATTCAGTCAGGGTATGGAGGTAGGCGGGGTTATGTTAGAGAGGTAGTCATAAAGGAGTTGATAGTAAGAACTCAGTCAGGGTATGGAGGTAGGCGGGGTTATGATAGAGAGGTAGTCATGAAGGAGTTGATAGTAAGAACTCAGTCAGGGTATGGAGGTAGGCGGGGTTATGTTAGAGAGGTAGTCATAAAGGAGTTGATAGTAAGAACTCAGTCAGGGTATGGAGGTAGGCGGGGTTATGTTAGAGAGGTGGTTATGAAGGAGTTGATAGTAATAACTCAGTCAGGGTATGGAGGTAGGCGGGGTTATGTTGGAGAGGTGGTTATGAAGGAGTTGATAGTAAGAACTCAGTCAGGTTATGGAGGTAGGTGGTGTTATGTTAGAGAGGTAGTCATGAAGGAGTTGATAGTAAGAACTCAGTCAGGGTATGGAGGTAGGCGGGGTTATGATAGAGAGGTAGTCATAAAGGAGTTGATAGTAAGAACTCAGTCAGGGTATGGAGGTAGGCGGGGTTATGTTAGAGAGGTGGTTATGAAGGAGTTGATAGTAATAACTCAGTCAGGGTATGGAGGTAGGCGGGGTTATGTTGGAGAGGTGGTTATGAAGGAGTTGATAGTAAGAACTCAGTCAGGGTATGGAGGTAGGCGGGGTTATGTTAGAGAGGTGGTTATGAAGGAGTTGATAGTAAGAACTCAGTCAGGGTATGGAGGTAGGCGGGGTTATGTTGGAGAGGTAGTTATGAAGGAGTTGATAGTGAGAACTCAGTCAGGGTATGGAGGTAGGCGGGGTTATGATAGAGAGGTGGTTATGAAGGAGTTGATAGTAAGAACTCAGTCAGGGTATGGAGGTAGGCGGGGTCATGTTAGAGAGGTGGTTATGAAGGAGTTGATAGTAAGAACTCAGTCAGGGTATGGAGGTAGGCGGGGTCATGTTGGAGAGGTGGTTATGAAGGAGTTGATAGTAAGAACTCAGTCAGGGTATGGAGGTTGGCGGGGTTATGATAGAGAGGTAGTCATGAAGGAGTTGATAGTAAGAACTCAGTCAGGGTATGGAGGTAGGCGGGGTTATGAAGAGAGGTAGTCATAAAGGAGTTGATAGTGAGAAATCAGTCAGGGTATGGAGGTAGGCGGGGTTATGTTAGAGAGGTGGTCATGAAGGAGTTGATAGTGAGAACTCAGTCAGGGTATGGAGGTAGGCGGGGTTATGTTAGAGAGGTGGTCATGAAGGAGTTGATAGTAAGAACTCAGTCAGGGTATGGAGGTAGGCGGGGTTATGTTAGAGAGGTGGTCATGAAGGAGTTGATAGTGAGAACTCAGTCAGGGTATGGAGGTAGGCGGGGTTATGAAGAGAGGTAGTCATAAAGGAGTTGATAGTGAGAACTCAGTCAGGGTATGGAGGTAGGCGGGGTTATGTTAGAGAGGTGGTCATGAAGGAGTTGATAGTGAGAACTCAGTCAGGGTATGGAGGTAGGCGGGGTTATGAAGAGAGGTAGTCATAAAGGAGTTGATAGTGAGAACTCAGTCAGGGTATGGAGGTAGGCGGGGTTATGATAGAGAGGTAGTCATGAAGGAGTTGATAGTAAGAACTCAGTCAGGGTATGGAGGTAGGCGGGGTTATGAAGAGAGGTAGTCATAAAGGAGTTGATAGTTAGAACTCAGTCAGGGTATGGAGGTAGGCGGGGTTATGTTAGAGAGGTGGTCATGAAGGAGTTGATAGTGAGAACTCAGTCAGGGTATGGAGGTAGGCGGGGTTATGATAGAGAGGTAGTCATGAAGGAGTTGATAGTAAGAACTCAGTCAGGGTATGGAGGTAGGCGGGGTTATGTTAGAGAGGTGGTCATGAAGGAGTTGATAGTGAGAACTCAGTCAGGGTATGGAGATAGGCGGGGTTATGTTGGAGAGGTGGTTATGAAGGAGTTGATAGTAAGAACTCAGTCAGGGTATGGAGGTAGGCGGGGTTATGATAGAGAGGTAGTTATGAAGGAGTTGATAGTGAGAACTCAGTCAGGGTATGTAGGTAGGCGGCGTTATGTTGGAGAGGTAGTTATGAAGGAGTTGATAGTGAGAACTCAGTCAGGGTATGGAGGTAGGCGGGGTTATGTTAGAGAGGTGGTTATGAAGGAGTTGATAGTAAGAACTCAGTCAGGGTATGGAGGTAGGCGGGGTTATGTTGGAGAGGTGGTTATGAAGGAGTTGATAGTAAGAACTCAGTCAGGGTATGGAGGTAGGCGGGGTTATGATAGAGAGGTAGTCATGAAGGAGTTGATAGTAAGAACTCAGTCAGGGTATGGAGGTAGGCGGTGTTATGATAGAGAGGTAGTCATGAAGGAGTTGATAGTAAGAACTCTGTCAGGGTATGGAGGTAGGTGGGGTTATGTTAGAGAGGTGGTCATGAAGGAGTTGATAGTGAGAACTCAGTCAGGGTATGGAGGTAGGCGGGGTTATGTTGGAGAGGTGGTTATAAAGGAGTTGATAGTAAGAACTCAGTCAGGGTATGGAGGTAGGCGGGGTTATGTTAGAGAGGTGGTTATAAAGGAGTTGATAGTAAGAACTCAGTCAGGGTATGGAGGTAGGCGGGGTTATGTTAGAGAGGTGGTTATGAAGGAGTTGATAGTGAGAACTCAGTCAGGGTATGGAGGTAGGCGGGGTTATGTTGGAGAGGTGGTTATAATGGAGTTGATAGTAAGAACTCAGTCAGGGTATGGAGGTAGGCGGGGTTATGTTAGAGAGGTGGTTATAAAGGAGTTGATAGTAAGAACTCAGTCAGGGTATGGAGGTAGGCGGGGTTATGTTAGAGAGGTGGTTATGAGCGAGTTGATAGTAAGAACTCAGTCAGGGTATGGAGGTGGGCGGGGTTATGTTGGAGAGGTAGTTATGAAGGAGTTGATAGTGAGAATTCAGTCAGGGTATGGAGGTAGGCGGGGTTATGATAGAGAGGTGGTTATGAAGGAGTTGATAGTAAGAACTCAGTCAGGGTATGGAGGTAGGCGGGGTTATGTTAGAGAGGTGGTTATAAAGGAGTTGATAGTAAGAACTCAGTCAGGGTATGGAGGTAGGCGGTGTTATGATAGAGAGGTGGTTATAAAGGAGTTGATAGTAAGAACTCAGTCAGGGTATGGAGGTAGGCGGGGTTATGTTAGAGAGGTGGTTATAAAGGAGTTGATAGTGAGAACTCAGTCAGGGTATGGAGGTAGGCGGTGTTATGATAGAGAGGTGGTTATAAAGGAGTTGATAGTGAGAACTCAGTCAGGGTATGGAGGTAGGCGGTGTTATGTTGGAGAGGTGGTTATAAAGGAGTTGATAGTAAGAACTCAGTCAGGGTATGGAGGTAGGCGGGGTTATGATAGAGAGGTAGTTATGAAGGAGTTGATAGTAAGAACTCAGTCAGGGTATGGAGGTAGGCGGTGTTATGTTAGAGAGGTAGTCATAAAGGAGTTGATAGTAAGAATTCAGTCAGGGTATGGAGGTAGGCGGGGTTATGTTAGAGAGGTAGTCATAAAGGAGTTGATAGTAAGAACTCAGTCAGGGTATGGAGGTAGGCGGGGTTATGATAGAGAGGTAGTCATGAAGGAGTTGATAGTAAGAACTCAGTCAGGGTATGGAGGTAGGCGGGGTTATGTTAGAGAGGTAGTCATAAAGGAGTTGATAGTAAGAACTCAGTCAGGGTATGGAGGTAGGCGGGGTTATGTTAGAGAGGTGGTTATGAAGGAGTTGATAGTAATAACTCAGTCAGGGTATGGAGGTAGGCGGGGTTATGTTGGAGAGGTGGTTATGAAGGAGTTGATAGTAAGAACTCAGTCAGGGTATGGAGGTAGGTGGTGTTATGTTAGAGAGGTAGTCATGAAGGAGTTGATAGTAAGAACTCAGTCAGGGTATGGAGGTAGGCGGGGTTATGATAGAGAGGTAGTCATAAAGGAGTTGATAGTAAGAACTCAGTCAGGGTATGGAGGTAGGCGGGGTTATGTTAGAGAGGTGGTTATGAAGGAGTTGATAGTAATAACTCAGTCAGGGTATGGAGGTAGGCGGGGTTATGTTGGAGAGGTGGTTATGAAGGAGTTGATAGTAAGAACTCAGTCAGGGTATGGAGGTAGGCGGTGTTATGTTAGAGAGGTAGTCATGAAGGAGTTGATAGTAAGAACTCAGTCAGGGTATGGAGGTAGGCGGGGTTATGTTAGAGAGGTGGTTATAAAGGAGTTGATAGTAAGAACTCAGTCAGGGTATGGAGGTAGGCGGGGTTATGATAGAGAGGTAGTCATGAAGGAGTTGATAGTAAGAACTCAGTCAGGGTATGGAGGTAGGCGGGGTTATGTTAGAGAGGTGGTTATAAAGGAGTTGATAGTAAGAACTCAGTCAGGGTATGGAGGTAGGCGGGGTTATGTTAGAGAGGTGGTTATGAAGGAGTTGATAGTAAGAACTCAGTCAGGGTATGGAGGTAGGCGGGGTTATGATAGAGAGGTAGTCATGAAGGAGTTGATAGTAAGAACTCAGTCAGGGTATGGAGGTAGGCGGGGTTATGATAGAGAGGTAGTCATGAAGGAGTTGATAGTAATAACTCAGTCAGGGTATGGAGGTAGGCGGGGTTATGTTGGAGAGGTGGTTATGAAGGAGTTGATAGAAATAACTCAGTCAGGGTATGGAGGTAGGCGGGGTTATGTTGTAGAGGTGGTTATGAAGGAGTTGATAGTAAGAACTCAGTCAGGGTATGGAGGTAGGCGGTGTTATGTTAGAGAGGTAGTCATGAAGGAGTTGATAGTAAGAACTCAGTCAGGGTATGGAGGTAGGCGGGGTTATGTTGGAGAGGTGGTTATGAAGGAGTTGATAGTAATAACTCAGTCAGGGTATGGAGGTAGGCGGGGTTATGTTGGAGAGGTGGTTATGAAGGAGTTGATAGTAAGAACTCAGTCAGGGTATGGAGGTAGGCCGTGTTATGTTAGAGAGGTAGTCATGAAGGAGTTGATAGTAAGAACTCAGTCAGGGTATGGAGGTAGGCGGGGTTATGTTAGAGAGGTAGTTATGAAGGAGTTGATAGTAAGAACTCAGTCAGGGTATGGAGGTAGGCGGGGTTATGATAGAGAGGTGGTTATGAAGGAGTTGATAGTAAGAACTCAGTCAGGGTATGGAGGTAGGCGGGGTTATGTTAGAGAGGTAGTCATAAAGGAGTTGATAGTAAGAACTCAGTCAGGGTATGGAGGTAGGCGGGGTTATGATAGAGAGGTGGTTTAAAAGGAGTTGATAGTAAGAACTCAGTCAGGGTATGGAGGTAGGCGGGGTTATGATAGAGAGGTGGTTATGAAGGAGTTGATAGTAAGAACTCAGTCAGGGTATGGAGGTAGGCGGTGTTATGTTAGAGAGGTAGTCATAAAGGAGTTGATAGTAAGAATTCAGTCAGGGTATGGAGGTAGGCGGGGTTATGTTAGAGAGGTAGTCATAAAGGAGTTGATAGTAAGAACTCAGTCAGGGTATGGAGGTAGGCGGGGTTATGATAGAGAGGTAGTCATGAAGGAGTTGATAGTGAGAACTCAGTCAGGGTATGGAGGTAGGCGGTGTTATGTTGGAGAGGTGGTTATGAGGGAGTTGATAGTAAGAACTCAGTCAGGGTATGGAGGTAGGCGGGGTTATGTTAGAGAGGTAGTCATAAAGGAGTTGATAGTAAGAACTCAGTCAGGGTATGGAGGTAGGCGGGGTTATGTTAGAGAGGTGGTTATAAAGGAGTTGATAGTAAGAACTCAGTCAGGGTATGGAGGTAGGCGGGGTTATGTTAGAGAGGTGGTTATAAAGGAGTTGATAGTAAGAACTCAGTCAGGGTATGGAGGTAGGCGGGGTTATGTTAGAGAGGTGGTTATGAAGGAGTTGATAGTAAGAACTCAGTCAGGGTATGGAGGTAGGCGGGGTTATGATAGAGAGGTGGTTATGAAGGAGTTGATAGTAAGAACTCAGTCAGGGTATGGAGGTAGGCGGGGTTATGTTAGAGAGGTGGTTATAAAGGAGTTGATAGTAAGAACTCAGTCAGGGTATGGAGGTAGGCGGGGTTATGTTAGAGAGGTGGTTATGAAGGAGTTGATAGTAAGAACTCAGTCAGGGTATGGAGGTTGGCGGGGTTATGTTGGAGAGGTAGTTATGAAGGAGTTGATAGTGAGAACTCAGTCAGGGTATGGAGGTAGGCGGGGTTATGATAGAGAGGTGGTTATGAAGGAGTTGATAGTAAGAACTCAGTCAGGGTATGGAGGTAGGCGGGGTTATGTTAGAGAGGTGGTTATGAAGGAGTTGATAGTAAGAACTCATTCAGGGTATGGAGGTAGGCGGTGTTATGATAGAGAGGTAGTCATGAAGGAGTTGATAGTAAGAACTCAGTCAGGGTATGGAGGTAGGCGGGGTTATGATAGAGAGGTGGTTATGAAGGAGTTGATAGTAAGAACTCAGTCAGGGTATGGAGGTAGGCGGGCTTATGTTGGAGAGGTGGTCATGAAGGAGTTGATAGTGAGAACTCAGTCAGGGTATGGAGGTAGGCGGGGTTATGTTGGAGAGGTGGTCATGAAGGATTTGATGGTGAGAACTCAGTCAGGGTATGGAGGTAGGCGGGGTTATGTTAGAGAGGTGGTTATAAAGGAGTTGATAGTAAGAACTCAGTCAGGGTATGGAGGTAGGCGGGGTTATGTTAGAGAGGTGGTTATGAAGGAGTTGATAGTGAGAACTCAGTCAGGGTATGGAGGTAGGCGGGGTTATGTTAGAGAGGTGGTTATAAAGGAGTTGATAGTAAGAACTCAGTCAGGGTATGGAGGTAGGCGGGGTTATGTTAGAGAGGTGGTTATGAAGGAGTTGATAGTAAGAACTCAGTCAGGGTATGGAGGTAGGCGGGGTTATGTTGGAAAGGTAGTTATGAAGGAGTTGATAGTGAGAACTCAGTCAGGGTATGCAGGTAGGCGGGGTTATGATAGAGAGGTGGTTATGAAGGAGTTGATAGTAAGAACTCAGTCAGGGTATGGAGGTAGGCGGGGTTATGTTAGAGAGGTGGTTATGAAGGAGTTGATAGTAAGAACTCAGTCAGGGTATGGAGGTAGGCGGGGTTATGTTGGAGAGGTGGTTATGAAGGAGTTGATTGTAAGAACTCAGTCAGGGTATGGAGGTAGGCGGGGTTATGATAGAGAGGTAGTCATGAAGGAGTTGATAGTAAGAACTCAGTCAGGGTATGGAGGTAGGCGGGGTTATGAAGAGAGGTAGTCATAAAGGAGTTGATAGTGAGAACTCAGTCAGGGTATGGAGGTAGGCGGGGTTATGTTAGAGAGGTGGTCATGAAGGAGTTGATAGTGAGAACTCAGTCAGGGTATGGAGGTAGGCGGGGTTATGTTAGAGAGGTGGTCATGAAGGAGTTGATAGTAAGAACTCAGTCAGGGTATGGAGGTAGGCGGGGTTATGTTAGAGAGGTGGTCATGAAGGAGTTGATAGTGAGAACTCAGTCAGGGTATGGAGATAGGCGGGGTTATGTTGGAGAGGTGGTTATGAAGGAGTTGATAGTAAGAACTCAGTCAGGGTATGGAGGTAGGCGGGGTTATGTTAGAGAGGTAGTCATAAAGGAGTTGATAGTAAGAACTCAGTCAGGGTATGGAGGTAGGCGGGGTTATGTTAGAGAGGTGGTTATAAAGGAGTTGATAGTAAGAACTCAGTCAGGGTATGGAGGTAGGCGGGGTTATGTTAGAGAGGTGGTTATAAAGGAGTTGATAGTAAGAACTCAGTCAGGGTATGGAGGTAGGCGGGGTTATGTTAGAGAGGTGGTTATGAAGGAGTTGATAGTAAGAACTCAGTCAGGGTATGGAGGTAGGCGGGGTTATGATAGAGAGGTGGTTATGAAGGAGTTGATAGTAAGAACTCAGTCAGGGTATGGAGGTAGGCGGGGTTATGTTAGAGAGGTGGTTATAAAGGAGTTGATAGTAAGAACTCAGTCAGGGTATGGAGGTAGGCGGGGTTATGTTAGAGAGGTGGTTATGAAGGAGTTGATAGTAAGAACTCAGTCAGGGTATGGAGGTAGGCGGGGTTATGTTGTAGAGGTAGTTATGAAGGAGTTGATAGTGAGAACTCAGTCAGGGTATGGAGGTAGGCGGGGTTATGATAGAGAGGTGGTTATGAAGGAGTTGATAGTAAGAACTCAGTCAGGGTATGGAGGTAGGCGGGGTTATGTTAGAGAGGTGGTTATGAAGGAGTTGATAGTAAGAACTCAGTCAGGGTATGGAGGTAGGCGGTGTTATGATAGAGAGGTAGTCATGAAGGAGTTGATAGTAAGAACTCAGTCAGGGTATGGAGGTAGGCGGGGTTATGATAGAGAGGTGGTTATGAAGGAGTTGATAGTAAGAACTCAGTCAGGGTATGGAGGTAGGCGGGGTTATGTTGGAGAGGTGGTCATGAAGGAGTTGATAGTGAGAACTCAGTCAGGGTATGGAGGTAGGCGGGGTTATGTTGGAGAGGTGGTCATGAAGGAGTTGATGGTGAGAACTCAGTCAGGGTATGGAGGTAGGCGGGGTTATGTTAGAGAGGTGGTTATAAAGGAGTTGATAGTAAGAACTCAGTCAGGGTATGGAGGTAGGCGGGGTTATGTTAGAGAGGTGGTTATGAAGGAGTTGATAGCGAGAACTCAGTCAGGGTATGGAGGTAGGCGGGGTTATGTTAGAGAGGTGGTTATAAAGGAGTTGATAGTAAGAACTCAGTCAGGGTATGGAGGTAGGCGGGGTTATGTTAGAGAGGTGGTTATGAAGGAGTTGATAGTAAGAACTCAGTCAGGGTATGGAGGTAGGCGGGGTTATGTTGGAGAGGTAGTTATGAAGGAGTTGATAGTGAGAACTCAGTCAGGGTATGGAGGTAGGCGGGGTTATGATAGAGAGGTGGTTATGAAGGAGTTGATAGTAAGAACTCAGTCAGGGTATGGAGGTAGGCGGGGTTATGTTAGAGAGGTGGTTATGAAGGAGTTGATAGTAAGAACTCAGTCAGGGTATGGAGGTAGGCGGGGTTATGTTGGAGAGGTGGTTATGAAGGAGTTGATTGTAAGAACTCAGTCAGGGTATGGAGGTAGGCGGGGTTATGATAGAGAGGTAGTCATGAAGGAGTTAATAGTAAGAACTCAGTCAGGGTATGGAGGTAGGCGGTGTTATGTTAGAGAGGTGGTTATAAAGGAGTTGATAGTAAGAACTCAGTCAGGGTATGGAGGTAGGCGGGGTTATGTTGGAGAGGTAGTCATGAAGGAGTTGATAGTGAGAACTCAGTCAGGGTATGGAGATAGGCGGGGTTATGTTGGAGAGTTGGTTATGAAGGAGTTGATAGTAAGAACTCAGTCAGGGTATGGAGGTAGGCGGGGTTATGAAGAGAGGTAGTCATAAAGGAGTTGATAGTGAGAACTCAGTCAGGGTATGGAGGTAGGCGGGGTTATGTTAGAGAGGTGGTCATGAAGGAGTTGATAGTGAGAACTCAGTCAGGGTATGGAGGTAGGCGGGGTTATGAAGAGAGGTAGTCATAAAGGAGTTGATAGTGAGAACTCAGTCAGGGTATGGAGGTAGGCGGGGTTATGATAGAGAGGTAGTCATGAAGGAGTTGATAGTAAGAACTCAGTCAGGGTATGGAGGTAGGCGGTGTTATGAAGAGAGGTAGTCATAAAGGAGTTGATAGTGAGAACTCAGTCAGGGTATGGAGGTAGGCGGGGTTATGTTAGAGAGGTGGTCATGAAGGAGTTGATAGTGAGAACTCAGTCAGGGTATGGAGGTAGGCGGGGTTATGTTAGAGAGGTGGTCATGAAGGAGTTGATAGTAAGAACTCAGTCAGGGTATGGAGGTAGGCGGGGTCATGTTAGAGAGGTGGTCATGAAGGAGTTGATAGTGAGAACTCAGTCAGGGTATGGAGATAGGCGGGGTTATGTTGGAGAGTTGGTTATGAAGGAGTTGATAGTAAGAACTCAGTCAGGGTATGGAGGTAGGCGGGGTTATGAAGAGAGGTAGTCATAAAGGAGTTGATAGTGAGAACTCAGTCAGGGTATGGAGGTAGGCGGGGTTATGTTAGAGAGGTGGTCATGAAGGAGTTGATAGTGAGAACTCAGTCAGGGTATGGAGGTAGGCGGGGTTATGAAGAGAGGTAGTCATAAAGGAGTTGATAGTGAGAACTCAGTCAGGGTATGGAGGTAGGCGGGGTTATGATAGAGAGGTAGTCATGAAGGAGTTGATAGTAAGAACTCAGTCAGGGTATGGAGGTAGGCGGGGTTATGAAGAGAGGTAGTCATAAAGGAGTTGATAGTGAGAACTCAGTCAGGGTATGGAGGTAGGCGGGGTTATGTTAGAGAGGTGGTCATGAAGGAGTTGATAGTGAGAACTCAGTCAGGGTATGGAGGTAGGCGGGGTTATGATAGAGAGGTAGTCATGAAGGAGTTGATAGTAAGAACTCAGTCAGGGTATGGAGGTAGGCGGGGTTATGTTAGAGAGGTGGTCATGAAGGAGTTGATAGTGAGAACTCAGTCAGGGTATGGAGATAGGCGGGGTTATGTTGGAGAGGTGGTTATGAAGGAGTTGATAGTAAGAACTCAGTCAGGGTATGGAGGTAGGCGGGGTTATGATAGAGAGGTAGTTATGAAGGAGTTGATAGTGAGAACTCAGTCAGGGTATGGAGGTAGGCGGGGTTATGTTGGAGAGGTAGTTATGAAGGAGTTGATAGTGAGAACTCAGTCAGGGTATGGAGGTAGGCGGGGTTATGTTAGAGAGGTGGTTATGAAGGAGTTGATAGTAAGAACTCAGTCAGGGTATGGAGGTAGGCGGGGTTATGTTGGAGAGGTGGTTATGAAGGAGTTGATAGTAAGAACTCAGTCAGGGTATGGAGGTAGGCGGGGTTATGATAGAGAGGTAGTCATGAAGGAGTTGATAGTAAGAACTCAGTCAGGGTATGGAGGTAGGCGGGGTTATGTTAGAGAGGTAGTCATGAAGGAGTTGATAGTAAGAACTCAGTCAGGGTATGGAGGTAGGCGGGGTTATGATAGAGAGGTAGTCATAAAGGAGTTGATAGTAAGAACTCAGTCAGGGTATGGAGGTAGGCGGGGTCATGTTAGAGAGGTAGTCATGAAGGAGTTGATAGTGAGAACTTAGTCAGGGTATGGAGGTAGGCGGGGTTATGATAGAGAGGTAGTCATAAAGGAGTTGATAGTAGGAACTCAGTCAGGGTATGGAGGTAGGCGGTGTTATGATAGAGAGGTAGTCATGAAGGAGTTGATAGTAAGAACTCAGTCAGGGTATGGAGGTAGGCGGGGTTATGTTAGAGAGGTGGTCATGAAGGAGTTGATAGTGAGAACTCAGTCAGGGTATGGAGGTAGGCGGGGTTATGTTGGAGAGGTGGTTATAAAGGAGTTGATAGTAAGAACTCAGTCAGGGTATGGAGGTAGGCGGGGTTATGTTAGAGAGGTGGTTATGTAGGAGTTGATAGTAAGAACTCAGTCAGGGTATGGAGGTAGGCGGGGTTATGTTAGAGAGGTGGTTATGAAGGAGTTGATAGTGAGAACTCAGTCAGGGTATGGAGGTAGGCGGGGTTATGTTGGAGAGGTGGTTATAAAGGAGTTGATAGTAGGAACTCAGTCAGGGTATGGAGGTAGGCGGGGTTATGTTAGAGAGGTGGTTATAAAGGAGTTGATAGTAAGAACTCAGTCAGGGTATGGAGGTAGGCGGGGTTATGTTAGAGAGGTGGTTATGAAGGAGTTGATAGTAAGAACTCAGTCAGGGTATGGAGGTAGGCGGGGTTATGTTGGAGAGGTAGTTATAAAGGAGTTGATAGTGAGAACTCAGTCAGGGTATGGAGGTAGGCGGGGTTATGATAGAGAGGTGGTTATGAAGGAGTTGATAGTAAGAACTCAGTCAGGGTATGGAGGTAGGCGGGGTTATGTTGGAGAGGTGGTTATAATGGAGTTGATAGTAAGAACTCAGTCAGGGTATGGAGGTAGGCGGGGTTATGTTAGAGAGGTGGTTATAAAGGAGTTGATAGTAAGAACTCAGTCAGGGTATGGAGGTAGGCGGGGTTATGTTAGAGAGGTGGTTATAAAGGAGTTGATAGTGAGAACTCAGTCAGGGTATGGAGGTAGGCGGGGTTATGTTAGAGAGGTGGTTATGAAGGAGTTGATAGTAAGAACTCAGTCAGGGTATGGAGGTAGGCGGGGTTATGATAGAGAGGTGGTTATGAAGGAGTTGATAGTAAGAACTCAGTCAGGGTATGGAGGTAGGCGGTGTTATGATAGAGAGGTAGTTATAAAGGAGTTGATAGTGAGAACTCAGTCAGGGTATGGAGGTAGGCGGGGTTATGTTGAAGAGGTGGTTATGAAGGAGTTGATAGTAAGAACTCAGTCAGGGTATGGAGGTAGGCGCGGTTATGATAGAGAGGTGGTTATGAAGGAGTTGATAGTAAGAACTCAGTCAGGGTATGGAGGTAGGCGGGGTTATGATAGAGAGGTGGTTATGAAGGAGTTGATAGTGAGAACTCCGTCAGGGTATGGAGGTAGGCGGGGTTATGTTAGAGAGGTGGTTATGAAGGAGTTGATAGTAAGAACTCAGTCAGGGTATGGAGGTAGGCGGGGTTATGATAGAGAGGTGGTTATGAAGGAGTTGATAGTAAGAACTTAGTCGGGGTATGGAGGTAGGCGGGGTTATGTTAGAGAGGTGGTTATGAAGGAGTTGATAGTAAGAACTCAGTCAGGGTATGGAGGTAGGCGGTGTTATGTTGGAGAGGTGGTTATAAAGGAGTTGATAGTAAGAACTCAGTCAGGGTATGGACTTAGGCGGGGTTATGTTAGAGAGGTGGTTATAAAGGAGTTGATAGTAAGAACTTAGTCAGGGTATGGAGGTAGGCGGGGTTATGTTGGAGAGGTGGTTATAAAGGAGTTGATAGTAAGAACTCAGTCAGGGTATGGAGGTAGGCGGGGTTATGTTAGAGAGGTGGTTATAAAGGAGTTGATAGTGAGAACTCAGTCAGGTTATGGAGGTAGGCGGTGTTATGTTGGAGAGGTGGTTATAAAGGAGTTGATAGTAAGAACTAAGTCAGGGTATGGAGGTAGGCGGGGTTATGTTGGAGAGGTGGTTATAAAGGAGTTGATAGTAAGAACTCAGTCAGGGTATGGAGGTAGGCGGGGTTATGTTAGAGAGGTGGTTATAAAGGAGTTGATAGTGAGAACTCAGTCAGGGTATGGAGGTAGGCGGTGTTATGTTGGAGAGGTGGTTATGAAGGAGTTGATAGTAAGAACTCAGTCAGGGTATGGAGGTAGGCGGGGTTATGTTGGAGAGGTGGTTATGAAGGAGTTGATAGTAAGAACTCAGTCAGGGTATGGAGGTAGGCGGTGTTATGTTGGAGAGGTGGTTATGAAGGAGTTGATAGTAAGAACTCAGTCAGGGTATGGAGGTAGGGGGTGTTATGTTGGAGAGGTGGTTATAAAGGAGTTGATAGTGAGAACTCAGTCAGGGTATGGAGGTAGGCGGTGTTATGATAGAGAGGTGGTCATGAAGGAGTTGATAGTGAGAACTCAGTCAGGGTATGGAGGTAGGCGGGGTCATGAAGAGAGGTAGTTATAAAGGAGTTGATAGTAAGAACTCAGTCAGGGTATGGAGGTAGGCGGTGTTATGATAGAGAGGTGGTCATGAAGGAGTTGATAGTGAGAACTCAGTCAGGGTATGGAGGTAGGCGGGGTTATGATGGAGAGGTGGTTATGAAGGAGTTGATAGTAAGAACTCAGTCAGGGTATGGAGGTAGGCGGTGTTATGTTGGAGAGGTAGTCATAAAGGAGTTGATAGTAAGAACTCAGTCAGGGTATGGAGGTAGGCGGGGTTATGAAGAGAGGTAGTCATAAAGGAGTTGATAGTAAGAACTCAGTCAGGGTATGGAGGTAGGCGGGGTTATGAAGAGAGGTAGTCATGAAGGAGTTGATAGTGAGAACTCAGTCAGGGTATGGAGGTAGGCGGGGTTATGAAGAGAGGTAGTCATAAAGGAGTTGATAGTAAGAACTCAGTCAGGGTATGGAGGTAGGCGGGGTTATGAAGAGAGGTAGTCATGAAGGAGTTGATAGTGAGAACTCAGTCAGGGTATGGAGGTAGGCGGTGTTATGTTAGAGAGGTAGTCATGAAGGAGTTGATAGTAAGAACTCAGTCAGGGTATGGAGGTAGGCGGGGTTATGAAGAGAGGTAGTCATGAGGGAGTTGATAGTGAGAACTCAGTCAGGGTATGGAGGTAGGCGGTGTTATGTTAGAGAGGTAGTCATGAAGGAGTTGATAGTAAGAACTCAGTCAGGGTATGGAGGTAGGCGGGGTTATGAAGAGAGGTAGTCATGAAGAAGTTGATAGTGAGAACTCAGTCAGGGTATGGAGGTAGGCGGTGTTATGTTAGAGAGGTAGTCATAAAGGAGTTGATAGTAAGAACTCAGTCAGGGTATGGAGGTAGGCGGGGTTATGTTAGAGAGGTAGTCATGAAGGAGTTGATAGTAAGAACTCAGTCAGGGTATGGAGGTAGGCAAGGTTATGTTAGAGAGGTAGTCATAAAGGAGTTGATAGTAAGAACTCAGTCAGGGTATGGAGGTAGGCGGGGTTATGTTAGAGAGGTGGTTATAAAGGAGTTGATAGTAAGAACTCAGTCAGGGTATGGAGGTAGGCGGTGTTATGATAGAGAGGTGGTCATGAAGGAGTTGATAGTGCGAACTCAGTCAGGGTATTGAGGTAGGCGGGGTTATGTTAGAGAGGTGGTTATGAAGGAGTTGATAGTAAGAACTCAGTCAGGGTATGGAGGTAGGCGGTGTTATGTTGGAGAGGTAGTCATAAAGGAGTTGATAGTAAGAACTCAGTCAGGGTATGGAGGTAGGCGGTGTTATGTTAGAGAGGTGGTTATGAAGGAGTTGATAGTGAGAACTCAGTCAGGGTATGGAGGTAGGCGGTGTTATGTTGGAGAGGTGGTTATAAAGGAGTTGATAGTGAGAACTCAGTCAGGGTATGGAGGTAGGCGGGGTTATGTTGGAGAGGTGGTTATAAAGGAGTTGATAGTGAGAACTCAGTCAGGGTATGGAGGTAGGCGGTGTTATGTTAG
This sequence comes from Brachyptera risi, assembly GCA_964007535.1. Classification (NCBI taxonomy): domain Eukaryota; kingdom Metazoa; phylum Arthropoda; class Insecta; order Plecoptera; family Taeniopterygidae; genus Brachyptera; species Brachyptera risi. Next base: position 11,502,104 of record OZ023336.1, on the reverse strand, counting down.
AGAGGTGGTCATGAAGGAGTTGATAGTGAGAACTCAGTCAGGGTATGGAGGTAGGCGGGGTTATGATAGAGAGGTGGTTATAAAGGAGTTGATAGTGAGAACTCAGTCAGGGTATGGAGGTAGGCGGGGTTATGTTGGAGAGGTGGTTATAAAGGAGTTGATAGTGAGAACTCAGTCAGGGTAGGGAGGTAGGCGGGGTTATGTTGGAGAGGTGGTTATAAAGGAGTTGATAGTGAGAACTCAGTCAGGGTATGGAGGTAGGCGGTGTTATGTTGGAGAGGTGGTTATAAAGGAGTTGATAGTGAGAACTCAGTCAGGGTATGGAGGTAGGCGGTGTTATGTTGGAGAGGTGGTTATAAAGGAGTTGATAGTGAGAACTCAGTCAGGGTATGGAGGTAGGCGGGGTTATGTTGGAGAGGTGGTTATAAAGGAGTTGATAGTAAGAACTCAGTCAGGGTATGGAGGTAGGCGGGGTTATGTTGGAGAGGTGGTTATAAAGGAGTTGATAGTGAGAACTCAGTCAGGGTATGGAGGTAGGCGGTGTTATGTTGGAGAGGTGGTTATAAAGGAGTTGATAGTGAGAACTCAGTCAGGGTATGGAGGTAGGCGGGGTTATGTTGGAGAGGTGGTTATGAAGGAGTTGATAGTGAGAACTCAGTCAGGGTATGGAGGTAGGCGGTGTTATGATAGAGAGGTGGTCATGAAGGAGTTGATAGTGAGAACTCAGTCAGGGTATGGAGGTAGGCGGGGTTATGTTGGCGAGGTGGTTATGAAGGAGTTGATAGTAAGAACTCAGTCAGGGTATGGAGGTAGGCAGGGTTATGAAGAGAGGTAGTTATAAAGGAGTTGATAGTGAGAACTCAGTCAGGGTATGGAGGTAGGCGGTGTTATGATAGAGAGGTGGTTATGAAGGAGTTGATAGTAAGAACTCAGTCAGGGTATGGAGGTAGGCGGTGTTATGTTGGAGAGGTAGTCATAAAGGAGTTGATAGTAAGAACTCAGTCAGGGTATGGAGGTAGGCGGTGTTATGTTAGAGAGGTGGTTATGAAGGAGTTGATAGTGAGAACTCAGTCAGGGTATGGAGGTAGGCGGTGTTATGTTGGAGAGGTGGTTATAAAGGAGTTGATAGTGAGAACTCAGTCAGGGTATGGAGGTAGGCGGGGTTATGTTGGAGAGGTGGTTATAAAGGAGTTGATAGTGAGAACTCAGTCAGGGTATGGAGGTAGGCGGTGTTATGTTAGAGAGGTGGTTATGAAGGAGTTGATAGTGAGAACTCAGTCAGGGTATGGAGGTAGGCGGGGTTATGATAGAGAGGTGGTTATGAGGGAGTTGATAGTGAGAACTCAGTCAGGGTATGGAGGTAGGCGGGGTTATGTTGGAGAGGTGGTTATAAAGGAGTTGATAGTGAGAACTCAGTCAGGGTATGGAGGTAGGCGGGGTTATGTTGGAGAGGTGGTTATAAAGGAGTTGATAGTGAGAACTCAGTCAGGGTATGGAGGTAGGCGGTGTTATGTTGGAGAGGTGGTTATAAAGGAGTTGATAGTGAGAACTCAGTCAGGGTATGGAGGTAGGCGGTGTTATGTTGGAGAGGTGGTTATAAAGGAGTTGATAGTGAGAACTCAGTCAGGGTATGGAGGTAGGCGGGGTTATGTTGGAGAGGTGGTTATAAAGGAGTTTATAGTAAGAACTCAGTCAGGGTATGGAGGTAGGCGGGGTTATGTTGGAGAGGTGGTTATAAAGGAGTTGATAGTGAGAACTCAGTCAGGGTATGGAGGTAGGCGGTGTTATGTTGGAGAGGTGGTTATAAAGGAGTTGATAGTGAGAACTCAGTCAGGGTATGGAGGTAGGCGGGGTTATGTTGGAGAGGTAGTCATAAAGGAGTTGATAGTAAGAACTCAGTCAGGGTATGGAGGTAGGCGGGGTTATGATAGAGAGGTGGTTATGAAGGAGTTGATAGTAAGAACTCAGTCAGGGTATGGAGGTAGGCGGTGTTATGTTAGAGAGGTGGTTATGAAGGAGTTGATAGTAAGAACTCAGTCAGTGTATGGAGGTAGGCGGTGTTATGTTGGAGAGATGGTTATGAAGGAGTTGATAGTAAGAACTCAGTCAGGGTATGGAGGTAGGCGGGGTTATGTTAGAGAGGTGGTTATGAAGGAGTTGATAGTAAGAACTTAGTCAGGGTATGGAGGTAGGCGGGGTTATGAAGAGAGGTGGTTATAAAGGAGTTGATAGTAAGAACTCAGTCAGGGTATGGAGGTAGGCGGGGTTATGTTGGAGAGGTAGTTATGAAGGAGTTGATAGTAAGAACTCAGTCAGGGTATGGAGGTAGGCGGGGTTATGTTAGAGAGGTAGTCATGAAGGAGTTGATAGTAAGAACTCAGTCAGGGTATGGAGGTAGGCGGGGTTATGTTGGAGAGGTAGTATCAAAAAGGAGTTGATAGTAAGAACTCAGTCAGGGTATGGAGGTAGGCGGGGTTATGATAGAGAGGTGGTTATGAAGGAGTTGATAGTAAGAACTCAGTCAGGGTATGGAGGTTCGCGGGGTTATGTTGGAGAGGTAGTCATGAAGGAGTTGATAGTGCGAACTCAGTCAGGGTATGGAGGTAGGCGGGGTTATGATAGAGAGGTGGTTATAAAGGAGTTGATAGTGCGAACTCAGTCAGGGTATGGAGGTAGGCGGGGTTATGTTAGAGAGGTAGTCATGAAGGAGTTGATAGTAAGAACTCAGTCAGGGTATGGAGGTAGGCGGGGTTATGAAGAGAGGTAGTTTTAAAGGAGTTGATAGTAAGAACTCAGTCAGGGTATGGAGGTAGGCGGGGTTATGATAGAGAGGTGGTTATGAAGGAGTTGATAGTAAGAACTCAGTCAGGGTATGGAGGTAGGCGGGGTTATGATAGAGAGGTGGTTATGAAGGAGTTGATAGTAAGAACTCAGTCAGGGTATGGAGGTAGGCGGGGTTATGATAGAGAGGTGGTTATGAAGGAGTTGATAGTAAAAACTCAGTCAGGTAATGGAGGTAGGCGGGGTTATGTTAGAGAGGTGGTTATGAAGGAGTTGATAGTAAGAACTCAGTCGGGGTATGGAGGTGGGCGGTGTTATGATAGAGAGGTGGTTATAAAGGAGTTGATAGTAAGAACTCAGTCAGGGTATGGAGGTAGGCGGTGTTATGATAGAGAGGTGGTTATGAAGGAGTTGATAGTAAGAACTCAGTCAGGGTATGGAGGTAGACGGGGTTATGATAGAGAGGTAGTTTTAAAGGAGTTGATAGTAAGAACTCAGTCAGGGTATGGAGGTAGGCGGGGTTATGATAGAGAGGTGGTTATGAAGGAGTTGATAGTAAGAACTCAGTCAGGGTATGGAGGTAGGCGGGGTTTTGATAGAGAGGTGGTTATGAAGGAGTTGATAGTAAGAACTCAGTCAGGGTATGGAGGTAGGCGGGGTTATGAAGAGAGGTAGTTTTAAAGGAGTTGATAGTAAGAACTCAGTCAGGGTATGGAGGTAGGCGGGGTTATGATAGAGAGGTGGTTATGAAGGAGTTGATAGTAAGAACTCAGTCAGGGTATGGAGGTAGGCGGGTATGATGGAGAGGTAGTCATGAAGGAGTTGATAGTAAGAACTCAGTCAGGGTATGGAGGTAGGCGGGGTTATGAAGAGAGGTAGTTTTAAAGGAGTTGATAGTAAGAACTCAGTCAGGGTATGGAGGTAGGCGGGGTTATGAAGAGAGGTAGTTTTAAAGGAGTTGATATTAAGAACTCAGTCAGGGTATGGAGGTAGGCGGGGTTATGATAGAGAGGTGGTTATGAAGGAGTTGATAGTAAGAACTCAGTCAGGGTATGGAGGTAGGCGGTGTTATGTTAGAGAGGTGGTTATAAAGGAGTTGATAGTGAGAACTCAGTCAGGGTATGGAGGTAGGCGGGGTTATGTTGGAGAGGTGGTTATAAAGGAGTTGATAGTGAGAACTCAGTCAGGGTATGGAGGTAGGCGGTGTTATGTTAGAGAGGTGGTCATGAAGGAGTTGATAGTGAGAACTCAGTCAGGGTATGGAGGTAGGCGGGGTTATGATAGAGAGGTGGTTATAAAGGAGTTGATAGTGAGAACTCAGTCAGGGTATGGAGGTAGGCGGGGTTATGTTGGAGAGGTGGTTATAAAGGAGTTGATAGTGAGAACTCAGTCAGGGTATGGAGGTAGGCGGTGTTATGTTGGAGAGGTGGTTATAAAGGAGTTGATAGTGAGAACTCAGTCAGGGTATGGAGGTAGGCGGTGTTATGTTGGAGAGGTGGTTATAAAGGAGTTGATAGTGAGAACTCAGTCAGGGTATGGAGGTAGAGGGGGTTATGTTGGAGAGGTGGTTATAAAGGAGTTGATAGTAAGAACTCAGTCAGGGTATGGAGGTAGGCGGGGTTATGTTGGAGAGGTGGTTATAAAGGAGTTGATAGTGAGAACTCAGTCAGGGTATGGAGGTAGGCGGTGTTATGTTGGAGAGGTGGTTATAAAGGAGTTGATAGTGAGAACTCAGTCAGGGTATGGAGGTAGGCGCGGTTATGTTGGAGAGGTGGTTATGAAGGAGTTGATAGTGAGAACTCAGTCAGGGTATGGAGGTAGGCGGTGTTATGATAGAGAGGTGGTCATGAAGGAGTTGATAGTGAGAACTCAGTCAGGGTATGGAGGTAGGCGGGGTTATGTTGGCGAGGTGGTTATGAAGGAGTTGATAGTAAGAACTCAGTCAGGGTATGGAGGTAGGCAGGGTTATGAAGAGAGGTAGTTATAAAGGAGTTGATAGTGAGAACTCAGTCAGGGTATGGAGGTAGGCGGTGTTATGATAGAGAGGTGGTTATGAAGGAGTTGATAGTAAGAACTCAGTCAGGGTATGGAGGTAGGCGGTGTTATGTTGGAGAGGTAGTCATAAAGAAGTTGATAGTAAGAACTCAGTCAGGGTATGGAGGTAGGCGGTGTTATGTTAGAGAGGTGGTTATGAAGGAGTTGATAGTGAGAACTCAGTCAGGGTATGGAGGTAGGCGGTGTTATGTTGGAGAGGTGGTTATAAAGGAGTTGATAGTGAGAACTCAGTCAGGGTATGGAGGTAGGCGGGGTTATGTTGGAGAGGTGGTTATAAAGGAGTTGATAGTGAGAACTCAGTCAGGGTATGGAGGTAGGCGGTGTTATGTTAGAGAGGTGGTTATGAAGGAGTTGATAGTGAGAACTCAGTCAGGGTATGGAGGTAGGCGGGGTTATGATAGAGAGGTGGTTATAAAGGAGTTGATAGTGAGAACTCAGTCAGGGTATGGAGGTAGGCGGGGTTATGTTGGAGAGGTGGTTATAAAGGAGTTGATAGTGAGAACTCAGTCAGGGTATGGAGTTAGGCGGGGTTATGTTGGAGAGGTGGTTATAAAGGAGTTGATAGTGAGAACTCAGTCAGGGTATGGAGGTAGGCGGTGTTATGTTGGAGAGGTGGTTATAAAGGAGTTGATAGTGAGAACTCAGTCAGGGTATGGAGGTAGGCGGTGTTATGTTGGAGAGGTGGTTATAAAGGAGTTGATAGTGAGAACTCAGTCAGGGTATGGAGGTAGGCGGGGTTATGTTGGAGAGGTGGTTATAAAGGAGTTGATAGTAAGAACTCAGTCAGGGTATGGAGGTAGGCGGGGTTATGTTAGAGAGGTAGTCATGAAGGAGTTGATAGTAAGAACTCAGTCAGGGTATGGAGGTAGGCGGGGTTATGAAGAGAGGTAGTTTTAAAGGAGTTGATAGTAAGAACTCAGTCAGGGTATGGAGGTAGGCGGGGTTATGATAGAGAGGTGGTTATGAAGGAGTTGATAGTAAGAACTCAGTCAGGGTATGGAGGTAGGCGGGGTTATGATAGAGAGGTGGTTATGAAGGAGTTGATAGTAAGAACTCAGTCAGGGTATGGAGGTAGGCGGGGTTATGATAGAGAGGTGGTTATGAAGGAGTTGATAGTAAGAACTCAGTCAGGTAATGGAGGTAGGCGGGGTTATGTTAGAGAGGTGGTTATGAAGGAGTTGATAGTTAGAACTCAGTCGGGGTATGGAGGTGGGCGGTGTTATGATAGAGAGGTGGTTATAAAGGAGTTGATAGTAAGAACTCAGTCAGGGTATGGAGGTAGGCGGTGTTATGATAGAGAGGTGGTTATGAAGGAGTTGATAGTAAGAACTCAGTCAGGGTATGGAGGTAGACGGGGTTATGATAGAGAGGTAGTTTTAAAGGAGTTGATAGTAAGAACTCAGTCAGGGTATGGAGGTAGGCGGGGTTATGATAGAGAGGTGGTTATGAAGGAGTTGATAGTAAGAACTCAGTCAGGGTATGGAGGTAGGCGGGGTTATGATAGAGAGGTGGTTATGAAGGAGTTGATAGTAAGAACTCAGTCAGGGTATGGAGGTAGGCGGGGTTATGAAGAGAGGTAGTTTTAAAGGAGTTGATAGTAAGAACTCAGTCAGGGTATGGAGGTAGGCGGGGTTATGATAGAGAGGTGGTTATGAAGGAGTTGATAGTAAGAACTCAGTCAGGGTATGGAGGTAGGCGGGTATGATGGAGAGGTAGTCATGAAGGAGTTGATAGTAAGAACTCAGTCAGGGTATGGAGGTAGGCGGGGTTATGAAGAGAGGTAGTTTTAAAGGAGTTGATAGTAAGAACTCAGTCAGGGTATGGAGGTAGGCGGGGTTATGAAGAGAGGTAGTTTTAAAGGAGTTGATAGTAAGAACTCAGTCAGGGTATGGAGGTAGGCGGTGTTATGTTAGAGAGGTGGTTATGAAGGAGTTGATAGTAAGAACTCAGTCAGGGTATGGAGGTAGGCGGGGTTATGTTAGAGAGGTGGTTATGAAGGAGTTGATAGTAAGAACTCAGTCAGGGTATGGAGGTAGGCGGGGTTATGTTAGAGAGGTGGTTATGAAGGAGTTGATAGTAAGAATTCAGTCAGGGTATGGAGGTAGGCGGGGTTATGTTGGAGAGGTAGTTATGAAGGAGTTGATAGTAAGAACTCAGTCAGGGTATGGAGGTAGGCGGGGTTATGTTGAAGAGGTAGTTATGAAGGAGTTGATAGTAAGAACTCAGTCAGGGTATGGAGGTAGGCGGGGTTATGTTTGAGAGGTGGTTATGAAGGAGTTGATAGTAAGAACTCAGTCAGGGTATGGAGGTAGGCGGGTATGATAGAGAGGTAGTCATGAAGGAGTTGATAGTAAGAACTCAGTCAGGGTATGGAGGTAGGCGGGGTTATGTTAGAGAGGTGGTTATGAAGGAGTTGATAGTAAGAACTCAGTCAGGGTATGGAGGTAGGCGGGGTTATGTTGGAGAGGTAGTTATGAAGGAGTTGATAGTAAGAACTCAGTCAGGGTATGGAGGTAGGCGGGGTTATGTTAGAGAGGTGGTTATGAAGGAGTTGATAGTAAGAACTCAGTCAGGGTATGGAGGTAGGCGGGTATGATAGAGAGGTAGTCATGAAGGAGTTGATAGTAAGAACTCAGTCAGGGTATGGAGGTAGGCGGGGTTATGTTAGAGAGGTGGTTATGAAGGAGTTGATAGTAAGAACTCAGTCAGGGTATGGAGGTAGGCGGGGTTATGTTGGAGAGGTAGTTATGAAGGAGTTGATAGTAAGAACTCAGTCAGGGTATGGAGGTAGGCGGGGTTATGTTAGAGAGGTGGTCATGAAGGAGTTGATAGTAAGAACTCAGTCGGGGTATGGAGGTAGGCGGGGTTATGTTAGAGAGGTGGTTATGAAGGAGTTGATAGTAAGAACTCAGTCAGGGTATGGAGGTAGGCGGGGTTATGTTAGAGAGGTGGTTATGAAGGAGTTGATAGTAAGAACTCAGTCGGGGTATGGAGGTAGGCTGGGTTATGTTGGAGAGGTGGTTATGAAGGAGTTGATAATGAGAACTCAGTCAGGGTATGGAGGCAGGCGAGGTATGATAGAGAGGTAGTCATGAAGGAGTTGATAGTAAGAACTCAGTCAGGGTATGGGGGTAGGCGGGGTTATGTTAGAGAGGTGGTTATGAAGGAGTTGATAATAAGAACTCAGTCAGGGTATGGAGGTAGGCGGGGTTATGATAGAGAGGTAGTCATAAAAGAGTTGATAGTGTTAACTTAGTCAGGGTATGGAGGTAGGCGGTGTTATGATAGAGAGGTGGTTATGAAGGAGTTGATAGTAAGAACTCAGTCAGGGTATGGAGGTAGACGGGGTTATGATAGAGAGGTAGTTTTAAAGGAGTTGATAGTAAGAACTCAGTCAGGGTATGGAGGTAGGCGGGGTTATGATAGAGAGGTGGTTATGAAGGAGTTGATAGTAAGAACTCAGTCAGGGTATGGAGGTAGGCGGGGTTATGATAGAGAGGTGGTTATGAAGGAGTTGATAGTAAGAACTCAGTCAGGGTATGGAGGTAGGCGGGGTTATGAAGAGAGGTAGTTTTAAAGGAGTTGATAGTAAGAACTCAGTCAGGGTATGGAGGTAGGCGGGGTTATGATAGAGAGGTGGTTATGAAGGAGTTGATAGTAAGAACACAGTCAGGGTATGGAGGTAGGCGGGTATGATGGAGAGGTAGTCATGAAGGAGTTGATAGTAAGAACTCAGTCAGGGTATGGAGGTAGGCGGGGTTATGAAGAGAGGTAGTTTTAAAGGAGTTGATAGTAAGAACTCAGTCAGGGTATGGAGGTAGGCGGGGTTATGAAGAGAGGTAGTTTTAAAGGAGTTGATAGTAAGAACTCAGTCAGGGTATGGAGGTAGGCGGGGTTATGATAGAGAGGTGGTTATGAAGGAGTTGATAGTAAGAACTCAGTCAGGGTATGGAGGTAGGCGGTGTTATGTTAGAGAGGTGGTTATAAAGGAGTTGATAGTGAGAACTCAGTCAGGGTATGGAGGTAGGCGGGGTTATGTTTGAGAGGTGGTTATAAAGGAGTTGATAGTGAGAACTCAGTCAGGGTATGGAGGTAGGCGGTGTTATGTTAGAGAGGTGGTCATGAAGGAGTAGATAGTGAGAACTCAGTCAGGGTATGCAGGTAGGCGGGGTTATGTTGGCGAGGTGGTTATGAAGGAGTTGATAGTAAGAACTCAGTCAGGGTATGGAGGTAGGCAGGGTTATGAAGATAGGTAGTTATAAAGGAGTTGATAGTGAGAACTCAGTCAGGGTATGGAGGTAGGCGGTGTTATGATAGAGAGGTGGTTATGAAGGAGTTGATAGTAAGAACTCAGTCAGGGTATGGAGGTAGGCGGTGTTATGTTGGAGAGGTAGTCATAAAGGAGTTGATAGTAAGAACTCAGTCAGGGTATGGAGGTAGGCGGTGTTATGTTAGAGAGGTGGTTATGAAGGAGTTGATAGTGAGAACTCAGTCAGGGTATGGAGGTAGGCGGTGTTATGTTGGAGAGGTGGTTATAAAGGAGTTGATAGTGAGAACTCAGTCAGGGTATGGAGGTAGGCGGGGTTATGTTGGAGAGGTGGTTATAAAGGAGTTGATAGTGAGAACTCAGTCAGGGTATGGAGGTAGGCGGTGTTATGTTAGAGAGGTGGTTATGAAGGAGTTGATAGTGAGAACTCAGTCAGGGTATGGAGGTAGGCGGGGTTATGATAGAGAGGTGGTTATAAAGGAGTTGATAGTGAGAACTCAGTCAGGGTATGGAGGTAGGCGGGGTTATGTTGGAGAGGTGGTTATAAAGGAGTTGATAGTGAGAACTCAGTCAGGGTATGGAGGTAGGCGGGGTTATGTTGGAGAGGTGGTTATAAAGGAGTTGATAGTGAGAACTCAGTCAGGGTATGGAGGTAGGCGGTGTTATGTTGGAGAGGTGGTTATAAAGGAGTTGATAGTGAGAACTCAGTCAGGGTATGGAGGTAGGCGGTGTTATGTTGGAGAGGTGGTTATAAAGGAGTTGATAGTGAGAACTCAGTCAGGGTATGGAGGTAGGCGGGGATATGTTGGAGAGGTGGTTATAAAGGAGTTGATAGTAAGAACTCAGTCAGGGTATGGAGGTAGGCGGGGTTATGTTGGAGAGGTGGTTATAAAGGAGTTGATAGTGAGAACTCAGTCAGGGTATGGAGGTAGGCGGTGTTATGTTGGAGAGGTGGTTATAAAGGAGTTGATAGTGAGAACTCAGTCAGGGTATGGAGGTAGGCGGGGTTATGTTGGAGAGGTAGTCATAAAGGAGTTGATAGTAAGAACTCAGTCAGGGTATGGAGGTAGGCGGGGTTATGATAGAGAGGTGGTTATGAAGGAGTTGATAGTTAGAACTCAGTCAGGGTATGGAGGTAGGCGGTGTTATGTTAGAGAGGTGGTTATGAAGGAGTTGATAGTAAGAACTCAGTCAGTGTATGGAGGTAGGCGGTGTTATGTTGGAGAGATGGTTATGAAGGAGTTGATAGTAAGAACTCAGTCAGGGTATGGAGGTAGGCGGGGTTATGTTAGAGAGGTGGTTATGAAGGAGTTGATAGTAAGAACTTAGTCAGGGTATGGAGGTAGGCGGGGTTATGAAGAGAGGTGGTTATAAAGGAGTTGATAGTAAGAACTCAGTCAGGGTATGGAGGTAGGCGGGGTTATGTTGGAGAGGTAGTTATGAAGGAGTTGATAGTAAGAACTCAGTCAGGGTATGGAGGTAGGCGGGGTTATGTTAGAGAGGTAGTCATGAGGGAGTTGATAGTAAGAACTCAGTCAGGGTATGGAGGTAGGCGGGGTTATGTTGGAGAGGTAGTCATAAAGGAGTTGATAGTAAGAACTCAGTCAGGGTATGGAGGTAGGCGGGGTTATGATAGAGAGGTGGTTATGAAGGAGTTGATAGTAAGAACTCAGTCAGGGTATGGAGGTAGGCGGGGTTATGTTGGAGAGGTAGTCATGTAGGAGTTGATAGTGCGAACTCAGTCAGGGTATGGAGGTAGGCGGGGTTATGATAGAGAGGTGGTTATAAAGGAGTTGATAGTGCGAACTCAGTCAGGGTATGGAGGTAGGCGGGGTTATGATAGAGAGGTAGTCATAAAGGAGTTGATAGTGTTAACTTAGTCAGGGTATGGAGGTAGGCGGGGTTATGTTAGAGAGGTGGTTATAAAGGAGTTGATAGTAAGAACTCAGTCAGGGTATGGAGGTAGGCGGGGTTATGTTAGAGAGGTAGTCATGAAGGAGTTGATAGTAAGAACTCAGTCAGGGTATGGAGGTAGGCGGGGTTATGAAGAGAGGTAGTTTTAAAGGAGTTGATAGTAAGAACTCAGTCAGGGTATGGAGGTAGGCGGGGTTATGATAGAGAGGTGGTTATGAAGGAGTTGATAGTAAGAACTCAGTCAGGGTATGGAGGTAGGCGGGGTTATGATAGAGAGGTGGTTATGAAGGAGTTGATAGTAAGAACTCAGTCAGGGTATGGAGGTAGGCGGGGTTATGATAGAGAGGTGGTTATGAAGGAGTTGATAGTAAGAACTCAGTCAGGTAATGGAGGTAGGCGGGGTTATGTTAGAGAGGTGGTTATGAAGGAGTTGATAGTAAGAACTCAGTCGGGGTATGGAGGTGGGCGGTGTTATGATAGAGAGGTGGTTATAAAGGAGTTGATAGTAAGAACTCAGTCAGGGTATGGAGGTAGGCGGTGTTATGATAGAGAGGTGGTTATGAAGGAGTTGATAGTAAGGACTCAGTCAGGGTATGGAGGTAGACGGGGTTATGATAGAGAGGTAGTTTTAAAGGAGTTGATAGTAAGAACTCAGTCAGGGTATGGAGGTAGGCGGGGTTATGATAGAGAGGTGGTTATGAAGGAGTTGATAGTAAGAACTCAGTCAGGGTATGGAGGTAGGCGGGGTTATGATAGAGAGGTGGTTATGAAGGAGTTGATAGTAAGAACTCAGTCAGGGTATGGAGGTAGGCGGGGTTATGAAGAGAGGTAGTTTTAAAGGAGTTGATAGTAAGAACTCAGTCAGGGTATGGAGGTAGGCGGGGTTATGATGGAGAGGTGGTTATGAAGGAGTTGATAGTAAGAACTCAGTCAGGGTATGGAGGTAGGCGGGTATGATGGAGAGGTAGTCATGAATGAGTTGATAGTAAGAACTCAGTCAGGGTATGGAGGTAGGCGGGGTTATGAAGAGCGGTAGTTTTAAAGGAGTTGATAGTAAGAACTCAGTCAGGGTATGGAGGTAGGCGGGGTTATGAAGAGAGGTAGTTTTAAAGGAGTTGATAGTAAGAACTCAGTCAGGGTATGGAGGTAGGCGGGGTTATTATAGAGAGGTGGTTATGAAGGAGTTGATAGTAAGAACTCAGTCAGGGTATGGAGGTAGGCGGTGTTATGTTAGAGAGGTGGTTATGAAGGAGTTGATAGTAAGAACTCAGTCAGGGTATGGAGGTAGGCGGGGTTATGTTGGAGAGGTGGTTATGAAGGAGTTGATAGTAAGAACTCAGTCAGGGTATGGAGGTAGGCGGGGTTATGTTGGAGAGGTGGTCATGAAGGAGTTGATAGTGAGAACTCAGTCAGGGTATGGAGGTAGGCGGGGTTATGTTAGAGAGGTGGTTATGAAGGAGTTGATAGTAAGAACTCAGTCGGGGTATGGAGGTAGGCGGGGTTATGTTAGAGAGGTGGTTATGAAGGAGTTGACAGTAAGAACTCAGTCAGGGTATGGAGGTAGGCGGGGTTATGTTAGAGAGGTGGTTATGAAGGAGTTGATAGTAAGAACTCAGTCAGGGTATGGAGGTAGGCGGGGTTATGTTAGAGAGGTGGTTATGAAGGAGTTGATAGTAAGAACTCAGTCAGGGTATGGAGGTAGGCGGGGTTATGTTAGAGAGGTGTTTATGAAGGAGTTGATAGTAAGAATTCAGTCAGGGTATGGAGGTAGGCGGGGTTATGTTGGAGAGGTAGTTATGAAGGAGTTGATAGTAAGAACTCAGTCAGGGTATGGAGGTAGGCGGGGTTATGTTGGAGAGGTAGTTATGAAGGAGTTGATAGTAAGAACTCAGTCAGGGTATGGAGGTAGGCGGTGTTATGATAGAGAGGTGGTCATGAAGGAGTTGATAGTGAGAACTCAGTCAGGGTATGGAGGTAGGCGGGGTTATGTTGGCGAGGTGGTTATGAAGGAGTTGATAGTAAGAACTCAGTCAGGGTATGGAGGTAGGCGGTGTTATGTTAGAGAGGTGGTTATGAAGGAGTTGATAGTGAGAACTCAGTCAGGGTATGGAGGTAGGCGGGGTTATGATAGAGAGGTGGTTATAAAGGAGTTGATAGTGAGAACTCAGTCAGGGTATGGAGGTAGGCGGGGTTATGTTGGAGAGGTGGTTATAAAGGAGTTGATAGTGAGAACTCAGTCAGGGTATGGAGTTAGGCGGGGTTATGTTGGAGAGGTGGTTATAAAGGAGTTGATAGTGAGAACTCAGTCAGGGTATGGAGGTAGGCGGTGTTATGTTGGAGAGGTGGTTATAAAGGAGTTGATAGTGAGAACTCAGTCAGGGTATGGAGGTAGGCGGTGTTATGTTGGAGAGGTGGTTATAAAGGAGTTGATAGTGAGAACTCAGTCAGGGTATGGAGGTAGGCGGGGTTATGTTGGAGAGGTGGTTATAAAGGAGTTGATAGTAAGAACTCAGTCAGGGTATGGAGGTAGGCGGGGTTATGTTAGAGAGGTAGTCATGAAGGAGTTGATAGTAAGAACTCAGTCAGGGTATGGAGGTAGGCGGGGTTATGAAGAGAGGTAGTTTTAAAGGAGTTGATAGTAAGAACTCAGTCAGGGTATGGAGGTAGGCGGGGTTATGATAGAGAGGTGGTTATGAAGGAGTTGATAGTAAGAACTCAGTCAGGGTATGGAGGTAGGCGGGGTTATGATAGAGAGGTGGTTATGAAGGAGTTGATAGTAAGAACTCAGTCAGGGTATGGAGGTAGGCGGGGTTATGATAGAGAGGTGGTTATGAAGGAGTTGATAGTAAGAACTCAGTCAGGTAATGGAGGTAGGCGGGGTTATGTTAGAGAGGTGGTTATGAAGGAGTTGATAGTTAGAACTCAGTCGGGGTATGGAGGTGGGCGGTGTTATGATAGAGAGGTGGTTATAAAGGAGTTGATAGTAAGAACTCAGTCAGGGTATGGAGGTAGGCGGTGTTATGATAGAGAGGTGGTTATGAAGGAGTTGATAGTAAGAACTCAGTCAGGGTATGGAGGTAGACGGGGTTATGATAGAGAGGTAGTTTTAAAGGAGTTGATAGTAAGAACTCAGTCAGGGTATGGAGGTAGGCGGGGTTATGATAGAGAGGTGGTTATGAAGGAGTTGATAGTAAGAACTCAGTCAGGGTATGGAGGTAGGCGGGGTTATGATAGAGAGGTGGTTATGAAGGAGTTGATAGTAAGAACTCAGTCAGGGTATGGAGGTAGGCGGGGTTATGAAGAGAGGTAGTTTTAAAGGAGTTGATAGTAAGAACTCAGTCAGGGTATGGAGGTAGGCGGGGTTATGATAGAGAGGTGGTTATGAAGGAGTTGATAGTAAGAACTCAGTCAGGGTATGGAGGTAGGCGGGTATGATGGAGAGGTAGTCATGAAGGAGTTGATAGTAAGAACTCAGTCAGGGTATGGAGGTAGGCGGGGTTATGAAGAGAGGTAGTTTTAAAGGAGTTGATAGTAAGAACTCAGTCAGGGTATGGAGGTAGGCGGGGTTATGAAGAGAGGTAGTTTTAAAGGAGTTGATAGTAAGAACTCAGTCAGGGTATGGAGGTAGGCGGTGTTATGTTAGAGAGGTGGTTATGAAGGAGTTGATAGTAAGAACTCAGTCAGGGTATGGAGGTAGGCGGGGTTATGTTAGAGAGGTGGTTATGAAGGAGTTGATAGTAAGAACTCAGTCAGGGTATGGAGGTAGGCGGGGTTATGTTAGAGAGGTGGTTATGAAGGAGTTGATAGTAAGAATTCAGTCAGGGTATGGAGGTAGGCGGGGTTATGTTGGAGAGGTAGTTATGAAGGAGTTGATAGTAAGAACTCAGTCAGGGTATGGAGGTAGGCGGGGTTATGTTGAAGAGGTAGTTATGAAGGAGTTGATAGTAAGAACTCAGTCAGGGTATGGAGGTAGGCGGGGTTATGTTTGAGAGGTGGTTATGAAGGAGTTGATAGTAAGAACTCAGTCAGGGTATGGAGGTAGGCGGGTATGATAGAGAGGTAGTCATGAAGGAGTTGATAGTAAGAACTCAGTCAGGGTATGGAGGTAGGCGGGGTTATGTTAGAGAGGTGGTTATGAAGGAGTTGATAGTAAGAACTCAGTCAGGGTATGGAGGTAGGCGGGGTTATGTTGGAGAGGTAGTTATGAAGGAGTTGATAGTAAGAACTCAGTCAGGGTATGGAGGTAGGCGGGGTTATGTTAGAGAGGTGGTTATGAAGGAGTTGATAGTAAGAACTCAGTCAGGGTATGGAGGTAGGCGGGTATGATAGAGAGGTAGTCATGAAGGAGTTGATAGTAAGAACTCAGTCAGGGTATGGAGGTAGGCGGGGTTATGTTAGAGAGGTGGTTATGAAGGAGTTGATAGTAAGAACTCAGTCAGGGTATGGAGGTAGGCGGGGTTATGTTGGAGAGGTAGTTATGAAGGAGTTGATAGTAAGAACTCAGTCAGGGTATGGAGGTAGGCGGGGTTATGTTAGAGAGGTGGTCATGAAGGAGTTGATAGTAAGAACTCAGTCGGGGTATGGAGGTAGGCGGGGTTATGTTAGAGAGGTGGTTATGAAGGAGTTGATAGTAAGAACTCAGTCAGGGTATGGAGGTAGGCGGGGTTATGTTAGAGAGGTGGTTATGAAGGAGTTGATAGTAAGAACTCAGTCGGGGTATGGAGGTAGGCTGGGTTATGTTGGAGAGGTGGTTATGAAGGAGTTGATAATGAGAACTCAGTCAGGGTATGGAGGCAGGCGAGGTATGATAGAGAGGTAGTCATGAAGGAGTTGATAGTAAGAACTCAGTCAGGGTATGGGGGTAGGCGGGGTTATGTTAGAGAGGTGGTTATGAAGGAGTTGATAATAAGAACTCAGTCAGGGTATGGAGGTAGGCGGGGTTATGATAGAGAGGTAGTCATAAAAGAGTTGATAGTGTTAACTTAGTCAGGGTATGGAGGTAGGCGGTGTTATGATAGAGAGGTGGTTATGAAGGAGTTGATAGTAAGAACTCAGTCAGGGTATGGAGGTAGACGGGGTTATGATAGAGAGGTAGTTTTAAAGGAGTTGATAGTAAGAACTCAGTCAGGGTATGGAGGTAGGCGGGGTTATGATAGAGAGGTGGTTATGAAGGAGTTGATAGTAAGAACTCAGTCAGGGTATGGAGGTAGGCGGGGTTATGATAGAGAGGTGGTTATGAAGGAGTTGATAGTAAGAACTCAGTCAGGGTATGGAGGTAGGCGGGGTTATGAAGAGAGGTAGTTTTAAAGGAGTTGATAGTAAGAACTCAGTCAGGGTATGGAGGTAGGCGGGGTTATGATAGAGAGGTGGTTATGAAGGAGTTGATAGTAAGAACACAGTCAGGGTATGGAGGTAGGCGGGTATGATGGAGAGGTAGTCATGAAGGAGTTGATAGTAAGAACTCAGTCAGGGTATGGAGGTAGGCGGGGTTATGAAGAGAGGTAGTTTTAAAGGAGTTGATAGTAAGAACTCAGTCAGGGTATGGAGGTAGGCGGGGTTATGAAGAGAGGTAGTTTTAAAGGAGTTGATAGTAAGAACTCAGTCAGGGTATGGAGGTAGGCGGGGTTATGATAGAGAGGTGGTTATGAAGGAGTTGATAGTAAGAACTCAGTCAGGGTATGGAGGTAGGCGGTGTTATGTTAGAGAGGTGGTTATAAAGGAGTTGATAGTGAGAACTCAGTCAGGGTATGGAGGTAGGCGGGGTTATGTTTGAGAGGTGGTTATAAAGGAGTTGATAGTGAGAACTCAGTCAGGGTATGGAGGTAGGCGGTGTTATGTTAGAGAGGTGGTCATGAAGGAGTAGATAGTGAGAACTCAGTCAGGGTATGCAGGTAGGCGGGGTTATGTTGGCGAGGTGGTTATGAAGGAGTTGATAGTAAGAACTCAGTCAGGGTATGGAGGTAGGCAGGGTTATGAAGATAGGTAGTTATAAAGGAGTTGATAGTGAGAACTCAGTCAGGGTATGGAGGTAGGCGGTGTTATGATAGAGAGGTGGTTATGAAGGAGTTGATAGTAAGAACTCAGTCAGGGTATGGAGGTAGGCGGTGTTATGTTGGAGAGGTAGTCATAAAGGAGTTGATAGTAAGAACTCAGTCAGGGTATGGAGGTAGGCGGTGTTATGTTAGAGAGGTGGTTATGAAGGAGTTGATAGTGAGAACTCAGTCAGGGTATGGAGGTAGGCGGTGTTATGTTGGAGAGGTGGTTATAAAGGAGTTGATAGTGAGAACTCAGTCAGGGTATGGAGGTAGGCGGGGTTATGTTGGAGAGGTGGTTATAAAGGAGTTGATAGTGAGAACTCAGTCAGGGTATGGAGGTAGGCGGTGTTATGTTAGAGAGGTGGTTATGAAGGAGTTGATAGTGAGAACTCAGTCAGGGTATGGAGGTAGGCGGGGTTATGATAGAGAGGTGGTTATAAAGGAGTTGATAGTGAGAACTCAGTCAGGGTATGGAGGTAGGCGGGGTTATGTTGGAGAGGTGGTTATAAAGGAGTTGATAGTGAGAACTCAGTCAGGGTATGGAGGTAGGCGGGGTTATGTTGGAGAGGTGGTTATAAAGGAGTTGATAGTGAGAACTCAGTCAGGGTATGGAGGTAGGCGGTGTTATGTTGGAGAGGTGGTTATAAAGGAGTTGATAGTGAGAACTCAGTCAGGGTATGGAGGTAGGCGGTGTTATGTTGGAGAGGTGGTTATAAAGGAGTTGATAGTGAGAACTCAGTCAGGGTATGGAGGTAGGCGGGGATATGTTGGAGAGGTGGTTATAAAGGAGTTGATAGTAAGAACTCAGTCAGGGTATGGAGGTAGGCGGGGTTATGTTGGAGAGGTGGTTATAAAGGAGTTGATAGTGAGAACTCAGTCAGGGTATGGAGGTAGGCGGTGTTATGTTGGAGAGGTGGTTATAAAGGAGTTGATAGTGAGAACTCAGTCAGGGTATGGAGGTAGGCGGGGTTATGTTGGAGAGGTAGTCATAAAGGAGTTGATAGTAAGAACTCAGTCAGGGTATGGAGGTAGGCGGGGTTATGATAGAGAGGTGGTTATGAAGGAGTTGATAGTTAGAACTCAGTCAGGGTATGGAGGTAGGCGGTGTTATGTTAGAGAGGTGGTTATGAAGGAGTTGATAGTAAGAACTCAGTCAGTGTATGGAGGTAGGCGGTGTTATGTTGGAGAGATGGTTATGAAGGAGTTGATAGTAAGAACTCAGTCAGGGTATGGAGGTAGGCGGGGTTATGTTAGAGAGGTGGTTATGAAGGAGTTGATAGTAAGAACTTAGTCAGGGTATGGAGGTAGGCGGGGTTATGAAGAGAGGTGGTTATAAAGGAGTTGATAGTAAGAACTCAGTCAGGGTATGGAGGTAGGCGGGGTTATGTTGGAGAGGTAGTTATGAAGGAGTTGATAGTAAGAACTCAGTCAGGGTATGGAGGTAGGCGGGGTTATGTTAGAGAGGTAGTCATGAGGGAGTTGATAGTAAGAACTCAGTCAGGGTATGGAGGTAGGCGGGGTTATGTTGGAGAGGTAGTCATAAAGGAGTTGATAGTAAGAACTCAGTCAGGGTATGGAGGTAGGCGGGGTTATGATAGAGAGGTGGTTATGAAGGAGTTGATAGTAAGAACTCAGTCAGGGTATGGAGGTAGGCGGGGTTATGTTGGAGAGGTAGTCATGTAGGAGTTGATAGTGCGAACTCAGTCAGGGTATGGAGGTAGGCGGGGTTATGATAGAGAGGTGGTTATAAAGGAGTTGATAGTGCGAACTCAGTCAGGGTATGGAGGTAGGCGGGGTTATGATAGAGAGGTAGTCATAAAGGAGTTGATAGTGTTAACTTAGTCAGGGTATGGAGGTAGGCGGGGTTATGTTAGAGAGGTGGTTATAAAGGAGTTGATAGTAAGAACTCAGTCAGGGTATGGAGGTAGGCGGGGTTATGTTAGAGAGGTAGTCATGAAGGAGTTGATAGTAAGAACTCAGTCAGGGTATGGAGGTAGGCGGGGTTATGAAGAGAGGTAGTTTTAAAGGAGTTGATAGTAAGAACTCAGTCAGGGTATGGAGGTAGGCGGGGTTATGATAGAGAGGTGGTTATGAAGGAGTTGATAGTAAGAACTCAGTCAGGGTATGGAGGTAGGCGGGGTTATGATAGAGAGGTGGTTATGAAGGAGTTGATAGTAAGAACTCAGTCAGGGTATGGAGGTAGGCGGGGTTATGATAGAGAGGTGGTTATGAAGGAGTTGATAGTAAGAACTCAGTCAGGTAATGGAGGTAGGCGGGGTTATGTTAGAGAGGTGGTTATGAAGGAGTTGATAGTAAGAACTCAGTCGGGGTATGGAGGTGGGCGGTGTTATGATAGAGAGGTGGTTATAAAGGAGTTGATAGTAAGAACTCAGTCAGGGTATGGAGGTAGGCGGTGTTATGATAGAGAGGTGGTTATGAAGGAGTTGATAGTAAGGACTCAGTCAGGGTATGGAGGTAGACGGGGTTATGATAGAGAGGTAGTTTTAAAGGAGTTGATAGTAAGAACTCAGTCAGGGTATGGAGGTAGGCGGGGTTATGATAGAGAGGTGGTTATGAAGGAGTTGATAGTAAGAACTCAGTCAGGGTATGGAGGTAGGCGGGGTTATGATAGAGAGGTGGTTATGAAGGAGTTGATAGTAAGAACTCAGTCAGGGTATGGAGGTAGGCGGGGTTATGAAGAGAGGTAGTTTTAAAGGAGTTGATAGTAAGAACTCAGTCAGGGTATGGAGGTAGGCGGGGTTATGATGGAGAGGTGGTTATGAAGGAGTTGATAGTAAGAACTCAGTCAGGGTATGGAGGTAGGCGGGTATGATGGAGAGGTAGTCATGAATGAGTTGATAGTAAGAACTCAGTCAGGGTATGGAGGTAGGCGGGGTTATGAAGAGCGGTAGTTTTAAAGGAGTTGATAGTAAGAACTCAGTCAGGGTATGGAGGTAGGCGGGGTTATGAAGAGAGGTAGTTTTAAAGGAGTTGATAGTAAGAACTCAGTCAGGGTATGGAGGTAGGCGGGGTTATTATAGAGAGGTGGTTATGAAGGAGTTGATAGTAAGAACTCAGTCAGGGTATGGAGGTAGGCGGTGTTATGTTAGAGAGGTGGTTATGAAGGAGTTGATAGTAAGAACTCAGTCAGGGTATGGAGGTAGGCGGGGTTATGTTGGAGAGGTGGTTATGAAGGAGTTGATAGTAAGAACTCAGTCAGGGTATGGAGGTAGGCGGGGTTATGTTGGAGAGGTGGTCATGAAGGAGTTGATAGTGAGAACTCAGTCAGGGTATGGAGGTAGGCGGGGTTATGTTAGAGAGGTGGTTATGAAGGAGTTGATAGTAAGAACTCAGTCGGGGTATGGAGGTAGGCGGGGTTATGTTAGAGAGGTGGTTATGAAGGAGTTGACAGTAAGAACTCAGTCAGGGTATGGAGGTAGGCGGGGTTATGTTAGAGAGGTGGTTATGAAGGAGTTGATAGTAAGAACTCAGTCAGGGTATGGAGGTAGGCGGGGTTATGTTAGAGAGGTGGTTATGAAGGAGTTGATAGTAAGAACTCAGTCAGGGTATGGAGGTAGGCGGGGTTATGTTAGAGAGGTGTTTATGAAGGAGTTGATAGTAAGAATTCAGTCAGGGTATGGAGGTAGGCGGGGTTATGTTGGAGAGGTAGTTATGAAGGAGTTGATAGTAAGAACTCAGTCAGGGTATGGAGGTAGGCGGGGTTATGTTGGAGAGGTAGTTATGAAGGAGTTGATAGTAAGAACTCAGTCAGGGTATGGAGGTAGGCGGGGTTATGTTTGAGAGGTGGTTATGAAGGAGTTGATAGTAAGAACTCAGTCAGGGTATGGAGGTAGGCGGGTATGATAGAGAGGTAGTCATGAAGGAGTTGATAGTAAGAACTCAGTCAGGGTATGGAGGTAGGCGGGGTTATGTTAGAGAGGTGGTTATGAAGGAGTTGATAGTAAGAACTCAGTCAGGGTATGGAGGTAGGCGGGGTTAGGTTGGAGAGGTAGTTATGAAGGAGTTGATAGTAAGAACTCAGTCAGGGTATGGAGGTAGGCGGGGTTATGTTAGAGAGGTGGTTATGAAGGAGTTGATAGTAAGAACTCAGTCAGGGTATGGAGGTAGGCGGGTATGATAGAGAGGTAGTCATGAAGGAGTTGATAGTAAGAACTCAGTCAGGGTATGGAGGTAGGCGGGGTTATGTTAGAGAGGTGGTTATGAAGGAGTTGATAGTAAGAACTCAGTCAGGGTATGGAGGTAGGCGGGGTTATGTTGGAGAGGTAGTTATGAAGGAGTTGATAGTAAGAACTCAGTCAGGGTATGGAGGTAGGCGGGGTTATGTTAGAGAGGTAGTCATGAAGGAGTTGATAGTAAGAACTCAGTCGGGGTATGGAGGTAGGCGGGGTTATGTTAGAGAGGTGGTTATGAAGGAGTTGATAGTAAGAACTCAGTCAGGGTATGGAGGTAGGCGGGGTTATGTTAGAGAGGTGGTTATGAAGGAGTTGATAGTAAGAACTCAGTCGGGGTATGGAGGTAGGCGGGGTTATGTTGGAGAGGTGGTTATGAAGGAGTTGATAATGAGAACTCAGTCAGGGTATGGAGGTAGGCGAGGTATGATAGAGAGGTAGTCATGAAGGAGTTGATAGTAAGAACTCAGTCAGGGTATGGGGGTAGGCGGGGTTATGTTAGAGAGGTGGTTATGAAGGAGTTGATAGTAAGAACTCAGTCAGGGTATGGAGGTAGGCGGGGTATGATAGAGAGGTAGTCATGAAGGAGTTGATAGTAAGAACTCAGTCAGGGTATGGAGGTAGGCGGGGTTATGATAGAGAGGTGGTTATGAAGGAGTTGATAGTAAGAACTCAGTCAGGGTATGGAGGTAGGCGGGTATGATGGCGAGGTGGTTATAAAGGAGTTGATAGTAAGAACTCAGTCAGGGTATGGAGGTAGGCGGGGTTATGTTAGAGAGGTGGTTATGAAGGAGTTGATAGTAAGAACTCAGTCAGGGTATGGAGGTGGGCGGGGTTATGATAGAGAGGTGGTTATAAAGGAGTTGATAGTAAGAACTCAGTCAGGGTATGGAGGTAGGCGGGGTTATGTTAGAGAGGTGGTTATAAAGGAGTTGATAGTAAGAACTCAGTCAGGGTATGGAGGTAGGCGGGGTATGATAGAGAGGTAGTCATGAAGGTGTTGATAGTAAGAACTCAGTCAGGGTATGGAGGTAGGCGGGGTTATGTTGGAGAGGTCGTTATGAAGGAGTTGATAGTAAGAACTCAGTCAGGGTATGGAGGTAGGCGGGTATGATGGCGAGGTGGTTATAAAGGAGTTGATAGTAAGAACTCAGTCAGGGTATGGAGGTAGGCGGGGTTATGTTAGAGAGGTGGTTATGAAGGAGTTGATAGTTAGAACTCAGTCAGGGTATGGAGGTAGGCGGGGTTATGTTGGAGAGGTGGTTATGAAGGAGTTGATAGTAAGAACTCAGTCAGGGTATGGAGGTAGGCGGGGTTATGTTAGAGAGGTGGTTATGAAGGAGTTGATAGTAAGAACTCAGTCAGGGTATGGAGATAGGCGGTGTTATGTTGGAGAGGTGGTTATAAAGGAGTTGATAGTAAGAACTCAGTCAGGGTATGGAGGTAGGCGGGGTTATGTTGGAGAGGTAGTCATGAAGGAGTTGATAGTAAGAACTCAGTCAGGGTATGGAGGTAGGCGGTGTTATGTTGGAGAGGTGGTTATGAAGGAGTTGATAGTAAGAACTCAGTCAGGGTATGGAGGTAGGCGGGGTTATGTTAGAGAGGTGGTTATGAAGGAGTTGATAGTAAGAACTCAGTCGGGGTATGGAGGTAGGCGGGGTTATGTTGGAGAGGTGGTTATGAAGGAGTTGATAGTGAGAACTCAGTCAGGGTATGGAGGTAGGCGGGGTTATGAAGAGAGGTAGTTTTAAAGGAGTTGATAGTAAGAACTCAGTTCAGGGTATGGAGGTAGGCGGGGTTATGATAGAGAGGTGGTTATGAAGGAGTTGATAGTAAGAACGCAGTCAGGGTATGGAGGTAGGCGGGTATGATGGCGAGGTGGTTATAAAGGAGTTGATAGTAAGAACTCAGTCAGGGTATGGAGGTAGGCGGGGTTATGTTAGAGAGGTGGTTATGAAGGAGTTGATAGTAAGAACTCAGTCGGGGTATGGAGGTGGGCGGTGTTATGATAGAGAGGTGGTTATGAAGGAGTTGATAGTAAGAACTCAGTCAGGGTATGGAGGTAGGCGGGGTTATGATAGAGAGGTGGTTATGAAGGAGTTGATAGTAAGAACTCAGTCAGGGTATGGAGGTAGGCGGTGTTATGTTGGAGAGGTGGTTATGAAGGAGTTGATAGTAAGAACTCAGTCGGGGTATGGAGGTGGGCGGTGTTATGATAGAGAGGTGGTTATGAAGGAGTTGATAGTAAGAACTCAGTCAGGGTATGGAGGTAGGCGGGGTTATGATATAGAGGTGGTTATGAAGGAGTTGATAGTAAGAACTCAGTCAGGGTATGGAGGTAGGCGGTGTTATGTTGGAGAGGTGGTTATGAAGGAGTTGATAGTAAGAACTCAGTCAGGGTATGGAGGTAGGCGGGGTTATGATGGCGAGGTCGTTATAAGGAGTTGATAGTAAGAACTCAGTCAGGGTATGGAGGTAGGCGGGTATGATGGCGAGGTGGTTATAAAGGAGTTGATAGTGAGAACTCAGTCAGGGTATGGAGGTAGGCGGGTATGATAGAGAGGTGGTTATGAAGGAGTTGATAGTAAGAACTCAGTCAGGGTATGGAGGTAGGCGGGTATGATGGCGAGGTGGTTATTAAGGAGTTGATAGTAAGAACTCAGTCAGGGTATGGAGGTAGGCGGGGTTATGTTAGAGAGGTGGTTATGAAGGAGTTGATAGTAAGAACTCAGTCGGGGTATGGAGGTGGGCGGGTATGATGGCGAGGTGGTTATAAAGGAGTTGATAGTAAGAACTCAGTCAGGGTATGGAGGTAGGCAGGGTTATGTTAGAGAGGTGGTTATGAAGGAGTTGATAGTAAGAACTCAGTCAGGGTATGGAGGTAGGCGGTGTTATGATAGAGAGGTAGTCATGAAGGAGTTGATAGTAAGAACTCAGTCAGGGTATGGAGGTAGGCAGGGTTATGTTAGAGAGGTGGTTATGAAGGAGTTGATAGTAAGAACTCAGTCGGGGTATGGAGGTAGGCGGGGTTATGATAGAGAGGTGGTTATGAAGGAGTTGATGGTAAGAACTCAGTCAGGGTATGGAGGTAGGCGGTGTTATGTTGGAGAGGTGGTTATGAAGGAGTTGATAGTAAGAACTCAGTCAGGGTATGGAGGTAGGCGGTGTTATGATAGAGAGGTAGTCATGAAGGAGTTGATAGTAAGAACTCAGTCAGGGTATGGAGGTAGGCAGGGTTATGTTAGAGAGGTGGTTATGAAGGAGTTGATAGTAAGAACTCAGTCGGGGTATGGAGGTAGGCGGGGTTATGATAGAGAGGTGGTTATGAAGGAGTTGATAGTAAGAACTCAGTCAGGGTATGGAGGTAGGCGGTGTTATGTTGGAGAGGTGGTTATGAAGGAGTTGATAGTAAGAACTCAGTCAGGGTATGGAGGTGGGCGGTGTTATGATAGAGAGGTGGTTATAAAGGAGTTGATAGTAAGAACTCAGTCAGGGTATGGAGGTAGGCGGGGTTATGATAGAGAGGTGGTTATGAAGGAGTTGATAGTAAGAACTCAGTCAGGGTATGGAGGTAGGCGGTGTTATGTTGGAGAGGTGGTTATGAAGGAGTTGATAGTAAGAACTCAGTCAGGGTATGGAGGTAGGCGGGGTTATGATGGCGAGGTCGTTATAAGGAGTTGATAGTAAGAACTCAGTCAGGGTATGGAGGTAGGCGGTGTTATGTTAGAGAGGTGGTTATGAAGGAGTTGATAGTAAGAACTCAGTCAGGGTATGGAGGTAGGCGGGGTTATGTTAGAGAGGTGGTTATGAAGGAGTTGATAGTAGGAACTCAGTCAGGGTATGGAGGTAGGCGGTGTTATGATAGAGAGGTAGTCATGAAGGAGTTGATAGTAAGAACTCAGTCAGGGTATGGAGGTAGGCGGGGTTATGATAGAGAGGTAGTCATAAAGGAGTTGATAGTAAGAACTCAGTCAGGGTATGGAGGTAGGCGGGGTTATGTTGGAGAGGTGGTTATGAAGGAGTTGATAGTAAGAACTCAGTCAGGGTATGGAGGTAGGCGGGGTTATGAAGAGAGGTAGTTTTAAAGGAGTTGATAGTAAGAACTCAGTCAGGGTATGGAGGTAGGCGGGTATGATGGCGAGGTGGTTATAAAGGAGTTGATAGTAAGAACTC
Organism: Brachyptera risi; assembly: GCA_964007535.1. Taxonomy (NCBI): domain Eukaryota; kingdom Metazoa; phylum Arthropoda; class Insecta; order Plecoptera; family Taeniopterygidae; genus Brachyptera; species Brachyptera risi. The sequence continues at coordinate 11,476,689 of OZ023336.1, read as the reverse complement.
AGTCAGGGTATGGAGGTAGGCGGGGTTATGTTAGAGAGGTGGTTATGAAGGAGTTGATAGTAAGAACTCAGTCGGGGTATGGAGGTGGGCGGTGTTATGATAGAGAGGTGGTTATAAAGGAGTTGATAGTAAGAACTCAGTCAGGGTATGGAGGTAGGCGGGGTTATGATAGAGAGGTGGTTATGAAGGAGTTGATAGTAAGAACTCAGTCAGGGTATGGAGGTAGGCGGTGTTATGAAGAGAGGTAGTTTTAAAGGAGTTGATAGTAAGAACTCAGTCAGGGTATGGAGGTAGGCGGGGTTATGATAGAGAGGTGGTTATGAAGGAGTTGATAGTAGGAACTCAGTCAGGGTATGGAGGTAGGCGGTGTTATGATAGAGAGGTAGTCATGAAGGAGTTGATAGTAAGAACTCAGTCAGGGTATGGAGGTAGGCGGGGTTATGAAGAGAGGTAGTTTTAAAGGAGTTGATAGTAAGAACTCAGTCAGGGTATGGAGGTAGGCGGGGTTATGATAGAGAGGTGGTTATGAAGGAGTTGATAGTAGGAACTCAGTCAGGGTATGGAGGTAGGCGGGGTTATGAAGAGAGGTAGTTTTAAAGGAGTTGATAGTAAGAACTCTGTCAGGGTATGGAGGTAGGCGGGGTTATGATAGAGAGGTGGTTATGAAGGAGTTGATAGTAGGAACTCAGTCAGGGTATGGAGGTAGGCGGTGTTATGATAGAGAGGTAGTCATGAAGGAGTTGATAGTAAGAACTCAGTCAGGGTATGGAGGTAGGCGGGGTTATGTTAGAGAGGTGGTTATGAAGGAGTTGATAGTAAGAACTCAGTCAGGGTATGGAGGTAGGCGGGGTTATGAAGAGAGGTAGTTTTAAAGGAGTTGATAGTAAGAACTCAGTCAGGGTATGGAGGTAGGCGGGGTTATGATAGAGAGGTGGTTATGAAGGAGTTGATAGTAAGAACTCAGTCAGGGTATGGAGGTAGGCGGGTATGATGGCGAGGTGGTTATAAAGGAGTTGATAGTAAGAACTCAGTCAGGGTATGGAGGTAGGCGGTGTTATGATAGAGAGGTAGTCATAAAGGAGTTGATAGTAAGAACTCAGTCAGGGTATGGAGGTAGGCGGTGTTATGTAGGAGAGGTGGTCATAAAGGAGTTGATAGTAAGAACTTAGTCAGGGTATGGAGGTAGGTGGGGTTATGTTAGAGAGGTGGTTATGAAGGAGTTGATAGTAAGAACTCAGTCAGGGTATGGAGGTAGGCGGGGTTATGTTAGAGAGGTGGTTATGAAGGAGTTGATATTAAGAACTCAGTCAGGGTATGGAGGTAGGCGGGGTTATGATAGAGAGGTGGTTATGAAGGAGTTGATAGTAAGAACTCAGTCAGGGTATGGAGGTAGGCGGGGTTATGATAGAGAGGTGGTTATGAAGGAGTTGATAGTAAGAACTCAGTCAGGGTATGGAGGTAGGCGGGGTTATGATAGAGAGGTGGTTATGAAGGAGTTGATAGTAAGAACTCAGTCAGGGTATGGAGGTAGGCGGGGTCATGATAGAGAGGTAGTCATGAAGGAGTTGATAGTAAGAACTCAGTCAGGGTATGGAGGTAGGCGGGGTTATGAAGAGAGGTAGTTATGAAGGAGTTGATAGTAAGAACTCAGTCAGGGTATGGAGGTAGGCGGGGTTATGTTGGAGAGGTGGTCATGAAGGAGTTGATAGTGAGAACTCAGTCAGGGTATGGAGGTAGGCGGGGTTATGTTAGAGAGGTGGTTATGAAGGAGTTGATAGTAAGAACTCAGTCAGGGTATGGAGGTAGGCGGGGTTATGTTAGAGAGGTGGTTATGAAGGAGTTGATAGTAAGAACTCAGTCAGGGTATGGAGATAGGCGGTGTTATGTTGGAGAGGTGGTTATAAAGGAGTTGATAGTAAGAACTCAGTCAGGGTATGGAGGTAGGCGGGGTTATGTTGGAGAGGTAGTCATGAAGGAGTTGATAGTAAGAACTCAGTCAGGGTATGGAGGTAGGCGGTGTTATGTTGGAGAGGTGGTTATGAAGGAGTTGATAGTAAGAACTCAGTCAGGGTATGGAGGTAGGCGGGGTTATGTTAGAGAGGTGGTTATGAAGGAGTTGATAGTAAGAACTCAGTCGGGGTATGGAGGTAGGCGGGGTTATGTTGGAGAGGTGGTTATGAAGGAGTTGATAGTGAGAACTCAGTCAGGGTATGGAGGTAGGCGGGGTTATGAAGAGAGGTAGTTTTAAAGGAGTTGATAGTAAGAACTCAGTCAGGGTATGGAGGTAGGCGGGGTTATGATAGAGAGGTGGTTATGAAGGAGTTGATAGTAAGAACGCAGTCAGGGTATGGAGGTAGGCGGGTATGATGGCGAGGTGGTTATAAAGGAGTTGATAGTAAGAACTCAGTCAGGGTATGGAGGTAGGCGGGGTTATGTTAGAGAGGTGGTTATGAAGGAGTTGATAGTAAGAACTCAGTCGGGGTATGGAGGTGGGCGGTGTTATGATAGAGAGGTGGTTATGAAGGAGTTGATAGTAAGAACTCAGTCAGGGTATGGAGGTAGGCGGGGTTATGATAGAGAGGTGGTTATGAAGGAGTTGATAGTAAGAACTCAGTCAGGGTATGGAGGTAGGCGGTGTTATGTTGGAGAGGTGGTTATGAAGGAGTTGATAGTAAGAACTCAGTCGGGGTATGGAGGTGGGCGGTGTTATGATAGAGAGGTGGTTATGAAGGAGTTGATAGTAAGAACTCAGTCAGGGTATGGAGGTAGGCGGGGTTATGATATAGAGGTGGTTATGAAGGAGTTGATAGTAAGAACTCAGTCAGGGTATGGAGGTAGGCGGTGTTATGTTGGAGAGGTGGTTATGAAGGAGTTGATAGTAAGAACTCAGTCAGGGTATGGAGGTAGGCGGGGTTATGATGGCGAGGTCGTTATAAGGAGTTGATAGTAAGAACTCAGTCAGGGTATGGAGGTAGGCGGGTATGATGGCGAGGTGGTTATAAAGGAGTTGATAGTGAGAACTCAGTCAGGGTATGGAGGTAGGCGGGTATGATAGAGAGGTGGTTATGAAGGAGTTGATAGTAAGAACTCAGTCAGGGTATGGAGGTAGGCGGGTATGATGGCGAGGTGGTTATTAAGGAGTTGATAGTAAGAACTCAGTCAGGGTATGGAGGTAGGCGGGGTTATGTTAGAGAGGTGGTTATGAAGGAGTTGATAGTAAGAACTCAGTCGGGGTATGGAGGTGGGCGGGTATGATGGCGAGGTGGTTATAAAGGAGTTGATAGTAAGAACTCAGTCAGGGTATGGAGGTAGGCAGGGTTATGTTAGAGAGGTGGTTATGAAGGAGTTGATAGTAAGAACTCAGTCAGGGTATGGAGGTAGGCGGTGTTATGATAGAGAGGTAGTCATGAAGGAGTTGATAGTAAGAACTCAGTCAGGGTATGGAGGTAGGCAGGGTTATGTTAGAGAGGTGGTTATGAAGGAGTTGATAGTAAGAACTCAGTCGGGGTATGGAGGTAGGCGGGGTTATGATAGAGAGGTGGTTATGAAGGAGTTGATGGTAAGAACTCAGTCAGGGTATGGAGGTAGGCGGTGTTATGTTGGAGAGGTGGTTATGAAGGAGTTGATAGTAAGAACTCAGTCAGGGTATGGAGGTAGGCGGTGTTATGATAGAGAGGTAGTCATGAAGGAGTTGATAGTAAGAACTCAGTCAGGGTATGGAGGTAGGCAGGGTTATGTTAGAGAGGTGGTTATGAAGGAGTTGATAGTAAGAACTCAGTCGGGGTATGGAGGTAGGCGGGGTTATGATAGAGAGGTGGTTATGAAGGAGTTGATAGTAAGAACTCAGTCAGGGTATGGAGGTAGGCGGTGTTATGTTGGAGAGGTGGTTATGAAGGAGTTGATAGTAAGAACTCAGTCAGGGTATGGAGGTGGGCGGTGTTATGATAGAGAGGTGGTTATAAAGGAGTTGATAGTAAGAACTCAGTCAGGGTATGGAGGTAGGCGGGGTTATGATAGAGAGGTGGTTATGAAGGAGTTGATAGTAAGAACTCAGTCAGGGTATGGAGGTAGGCGGTGTTATGTTGGAGAGGTGGTTATGAAGGAGTTGATAGTAAGAACTCAGTCAGGGTATGGAGGTAGGCGGGGTTATGATGGCGAGGTCGTTATAAGGAGTTGATAGTAAGAACTCAGTCAGGGTATGGAGGTAGGCGGTGTTATGTTAGAGGGGTGGTTATGAAGGAGTTGATAGTAAGAACTCAGTCAGGGTATGGAGGTAGGCGGGGTTATGTTAGAGAGGTGGTTATGAAGGAGTTGATAGTAGGAACTCAGTCAGGGTATGGAGGTAGGCGGTGTTATGATAGAGAGGTAGTCATGAAGGAGTTGATAGTAAGAACTCAGTCAGGGTATGGAGGTAGGCGGGGTTATGATAGAGAGGTAGTCATAAAGGAGTTGATAGTAAGAACTCAGTCAGGGTATGGAGGTAGGCGGGGTTATGTTGGAGAGGTGGTTATGAAGGAGTTGATAGTAAGAACTCAGTCAGGGTATGGAGGTAGGCGGGGTTATGAAGAGAGGTAGTTTTAAAGGAGTTGATAGTAAGAACTCAGTCAGGGTATGGAGGTAGGCGGGTATGATGGCGAGGTGGTTATAAAGGAGTTGATAGTAAGAACTCAGTCAGGGTATGGAGGTAGGCGGGGTTATGTTAGAGAGGTGGTTATGAAGGAGTTGATAGTAAGAACTCAGTCGGGGTATGGAGGTGGGCGGTGTTATGATAGAGAGGTGGTTATAAAGGAGTTGATAGTAAGAACTCAGTCAGGGTATGGAGGTAGGCGGGGTTATGATAGAGAGGTGGTTATGAAGGAGTTGATAGTAAGAACTCAGTCAGGGTATGGAGGTAGGCGGTGTTATGAAGAGAGGTAGTTTTAAAGGAGTTGATAGTAAGAACTCAGTCAGGGTATGGAGGTAGGCGGGGTTATGATAGAGAGGTGGTTATGAAGGAGTTGATAGTAGGAACTCAGTCAGGGTATGGAGGTAGGCGGTGTTATGATAGAGAGGTAGTCATGAAGGAGTTGATAGTAAGAACTCAGTCAGGGTATGGAGGTAGGCGGGGTTATGAAGAGAGGTAGTTTTAAAGGAGTTGATAGTAAGAACTCAGTCAGGGTATGGAGGTAGGCGGGGTTATGATAGAGAGGTGGTTATGAAGGAGTTGATAGTAGGAACTCAGTCAGGGTATGGAGGTAGGCGGGGTTATGAAGAGAGGTAGTTTTAAAGGAGTTGATAGTAAGAACTCTGTCAGGGTATGGAGGTAGGCGGGGTTATGATAGAGAGGTGGTTATGAAGGAGTTGATAGTAGGAACTCAGTCAGGGTATGGAGGTAGGCGGTGTTATGATAGAGAGGTAGTCATGAAGGAGTTGATAGTAAGAACTCAGTCAGGGTATGGAGGTAGGCGGGGTTATGTTAGAGAGGTGGTTATGAAGGAGTTGATAGTAAGAACTCAGTCAGGGTATGGAGGTAGGCGGGGTTATGAAGAGAGGTAGTTTTAAAGGAGTTGATAGTAAGAACTCAGTCAGGGTATGGAGGTAGGCGGGGTTATGATAGAGAGGTGGTTATGAAGGAGTTGATAGTAAGAACTCAGTCAGGGTATGGAGGTAGGCGGGTATGATGGCGAGGTGGTTATAAAGGAGTTGATAGTAAGAACTCAGTCAGGGTATGGAGGTAGGCGGTGTTATGATAGAGAGGTAGTCATAAAGGAGTTGATAGTAAGAACTCAGTCAGGGTATGGAGGTAGGCGGTGTTATGTAGGAGAGGTGGTCATAAAGGAGTTGATAGTAAGAACTTAGTCAGGGTATGGAGGTAGGTGGGGTTATGTTAGAGAGGTGGTTATGAAGGAGTTGATAGTAAGAACTCAGTCAGGGTATGGAGGTAGGCGGGGTTATGTTAGAGAGGTGGTTATGAAGGAGTTGATATTAAGAACTCAGTCAGGGTATGGAGGTAGGCGGGGTTATGATAGAGAGGTGGTTATGAAGGAGTTGATAGTAAGAACTCAGTCAGGGTATGGAGGTAGGCGGGGTTATGATAGAGAGGTGGTTATGAAGGAGTTGATAGTAAGAACTCAGTCAGGGTATGGAGGTAGGCGGGGTTATGATAGAGAGGTGGTTATGAAGGAGTTGATAGTAAGAACTCAGTCAGGGTATGGAGGTAGGCGGGGTCATGATAGAGAGGTAGTCATGAAGGAGTTGATAGTAAGAACTCAGTCAGGGTATGGAGGTAGGCGGGGTTATGAAGAGAGGTAGTTATGAAGGAGTTGATAGTAAGAACTCAGTCAGGGTATGGAGGTAGGCGGGGTTATGTTGGAGAGGTGGTCATGAAGGAGTTGATAGTGAGAACTCAGTCAGGGTATGGAGGTAGGCGGGGTTATGTTAGAGAGGTGGTTATGAAGGAGTTGATAGTAAGAACTCAGTCAGGGTATGGAGGTAGGCGGGGTTATGAAGAGAGGTAGTTTTAAAGGAGTTGATAGTAAGAACTCAGTCAGGGTATGGAGGTAGGCGGGGTTATGATAGAGAGGTGGTTATGAAGGAGTTGATAGTAAGAACTCAGTCAGGGTATGTAGGTAGGCGGGTATGATGGCGAGGTGGTTATAAAGGAGTTGATAGTAAGAACTCAGTCAGGGTATGGAGGTAGGCGGGGTTATGAAGAGAGGTAGTTTTAAAGGAGTTGATAGTAATAACTCAGTCGGGGAATGGAGGTAGGTGGGGTTATGAAGAGAGGTAGTTTTTATGATATTCTGGCTTGGGCAATGCATCCACCTATCATCTTCAAAACTTGACATCTATTCGAAATAGGATTATTGCAAATATAATACCTCATCATTTAATAGCACATCCTCATCCGGATGGCGAGAGTTTATATCAAATTTTGAATATTCTGCCAATCAAAAAATTATTTGATTACCGGTTCATACTCAAGTATTACTACAATTACTCCTGTAAAATACCCAACGAATGTACTCGTCACAAACGCCTCGGAACGTTGGAGGTATACAAAACTCCTGCCTATAATAACAAACATGGGAAACGGCGTTCAGAGTATGCGACACCTATATTATTCAACGAAATACCTCTCGGTCTGAGAAAGTCAGAGAAATATCAACATGTTAAAACAGAAATTAGAAAATGGTTGATTAATTATACTAATTTTGAAAATGATTGATCCAATTGTGCAGGGGGATACACTCATTAGATATTTATTGAATTATTCCTGTGCATCAACTTTTCATGTCTTCAGCTGTGTGGATATGATTTGTATTCTTGATGTTCAATGATATAATAAGTCTCCAATTTCATGTCCACATATATATATATATATATATATATATATATATATATATA